>CM028364.1:39061564-39612673 GCA_016624345.1 Platycodon grandiflorus
GCAGCGCCATCATAAACTCTGACTATCATAGCTTTGTGACTCATTCTTCCCTTGCAATATGAATGTCGGTGGAGATGTGAACACTGAACAAAAAGAATGAAGACTCAACTGGAAATCGAAGCTCTATACTAGAAATCCTAATTGACGAACTACAAGAAAAATAGTAACTGATCCAAGAGGATAACACTACTAAGGAGTAGAAACAATAAACCCCAACTGAATAGCTAGGATAAAGTTGGATAGGGGTATATCAGAAGATGATTTTACCTTCCTAGTAATACGGGAAAATGAAAACTTAAAGCAGATACGAAAACCTTTCAAATCAATGCTGAGATGAGGCACGCTTCACCGTTCTATATGGAGCGAGAGAGAGAGAGGGGGGGTTGGGGTGGGGGCGTAGGTGAGACTGAGAGGAGCTGTGCTCAGCCTTCGCCTGCAAGACGGATTCCTGCGAGTGAGCTCCGATGCCAGTGTCCATATCGGCATCGAAATTCATCAATGATGGCAGTGTTTAGGCCATTGATCAAGAGTCTCAGATAACTTCAACCATGCTTTATTAACCCCAAGTACATCTATTATAAATCACTCGCTAGAAACAAAGTCATGAGGCTCCTGCTGTAATCTCCCTGGTGGTGGATGTAGGGAGAAGAATAGCAGATATGAGAGGAGGGGTGGATTTTACTTTATTTGTTGGTTTGTCTTGGCTTTTATTTTTTCTTCTTAATTTACCAGCTTAGCATCCAAAAATGGTCGGTTTTGGCTGTGACATTAGCATTCTGTAAGATTTTGGAATGAAAAACTAAGAGGGTCCCACGTCTGCAAGAAAAAGAAGAGTTCTTACATCTAGAGTCAGAAAAAAGAAGCTTATTACCTCTTTAGCAAACGTACTTTAAGTATGTTACCTTTTGGTTGTTCAATAAAGTAGAAATTTAAAGAAAACTATAGCAGTTAACTAGGAATATGATGTGTGTATGTGAGCAGAAGTGCTGAAATAAGCTGGAATACAGTCAGATATAGATACTATAACCCGCCCAACAGACATACTGTTCAAGCCAGACTAAATGGATGCTTAAACAACATAGTGGATGCTTAACATAGTAGTGACAAGCTGACACCGATATTATCAGAAAAAGTTGACTCAGCATCCCATCTATGAGCTGCATTACCTTGAACATATTTAGGTGAAAGGGCGTTTCTGGATTCATTCTCTTCAGTTTCAAGAAAGTATATGCAAAGCTCAGTTGATCACGTGAAGTAAAACGGTCAACTTCATTGAACCAAAGGCATGAAAATAAATTTGACATGGGGGTATGTGCCCTGACAATAAACGAACCTTCAGGTACATCTGCAAGGATACATCACAAACTAGATCAGTGCACGACTTCAGAGGAGCAAATTGGCAATCTCTAAAACGGGGAAAAAGATACCAGTAATACGCACAGCTTGGAAGAGGAGTATTTGGGTCTGAATGGTCAAACTTTGTCAAACCATCAGACTGGTAAAACATGAACTGCTCATCAATGGCCGTGTGATTGTATTTATTCAGACGCTTATTTTGGAGTACCTCCTCCCAGACACAGTGCCGAGTATAATGGTTGGAAATAGCATATTCTGATTTCCTTCGCCACAAGAAGTATTCAAGGATTAGCATTGGATCAGTTTGAAGTCGCATCTTGCTGTCGAGCCAAATAGAATACCTGAATCCAATCATTAAAGTGAGAACTTGTCGTGCATATATAAAAGCCTTTCTCAAATCCAAAAGGAGCAAAAATAAGAATTCCAAGGCACTGAAGTGTAAAGATGAAGTGAGGATTACCTAGAGGAAGGGAAGAGGCGGTGTGATAAAAATTTTGGCACCTTTCCAGTTTTCCGCATGTCCTCATATGGTAAGTTCCTCACAGCCACTATCTTCCATAGCCCAATAAATCCTCTATCATCTGGAATATTTCCCTCCGCTGATAGTTTAAAGAGTGTTTTCTCATCAACAAACATAACAAAACAAACATATGTCTTGGAATACATACTAATCTGCAACAAAAAGGAAACAGTTAACACTTCCGCCAAATCATGGACAACTGATACAAGATAGCATTAGGAGACTAGTTATAGCAGACTGTGACGGTTCTTTTATTGATACTGCAACAATAGTGGACTTAAAGAAACATCTTCAACTACAAGAAGTGATGAAAATCCTGACTAGAAATTATATAACATGTCAGTTCCTGTGATAGCAATGATACTCCAAAGAACTGTATTTACCAGTTTGCTGGTTGGCCTCCTCAAAAAGTCGGAGCTTCCAAAAATGCACGACGATACAACAACTTTACAAGTACTCATGTATGTTTTATCCTTCTCATCCACATCAAATCCAGTGCCTGGAAACCCTTCTGGTCCTTTCACAAAACCACAATGAATTGTTTGATTGCTTGCATAGAAGGATTTCTCTCTCTCTTCAAGGGTCTGATGGCCTCCAAATCTGGGTTCAAACGGATTGCTCTGAGATGTTTTCTCCTCCCTTTCAACATACTGCAATGAAAATTGTGTGAAGTTCCTAATATTCTCAGGCTCAACCAGATAATCAACTGGGTCTCGAAACCCAACTTCACACGGGAAAAAACCTAAAACATAGAATAGGGAGGAATGAAGTTAAAAGCAAGCTGATGTTGTCAGACAGCCAAACCAAAAAGGGGGGGGGGATGAAATTATCTACACATATAACATATACAATCTATAACCATTGAATCCACATCTAACAATAAATGTTGAACTCCCATTGTCTTTTGCAGCTAATATAAGCAGTATCCATCAGCAGACTGATATAATAACCCCTAAATACCAGGAGATGAAAAAGAGAGGTAGATATCTAACCAAGGTCAACCTCATCGGAAATCAGGCTACTCACAGGACAGTACTTTTCGGGAAGCATCCGATGGTCGTTAATCAAGATACACAGCCAATGATCAAACAAAAATAAATGGTCGCACAGCTAATTTTATACTCCTTTAAGCTTAAGGATTCCTACTTTCTATTTGGGAGCATTCCACTAAAGTTGTTATATTAGACTCAATATGAACAAGGCTACTTAAGTTCTTAAAATTAAGGGTATTACAAGAAAAGAAATCCTTAAAAAGTTTTACTTTCAAAAGTGGACTCTTAGAATGGTAGGAGTATTATCTACAGTACATGGCTTGCAAAACTATAAAAGATGTTATCTCGTATGATTTATCTGTTCTAAGCTTCAAGTCAAGCAGCATAAGGATACAAAGTTCCAAATGCAGAATCTTGGAGCTTTAAATTGTGGGAAGCTCTATGCACTGTGGGCAGGCTGATGCAAAATTCCACCACTCATTCAAGACATTACAAGTATATGAAACTACACATTGAATACTAAAAGTATATATATTCACAGTGGTAAGTCTAAACTCAAAACCTAGAGCCATGACAGACATTATCTTCACGATTCTTTTTCAGTCTTCATTCAATTCATTGTATATCCATTCAACAAAATTATAAGTGATTATTTTGAAAGTGGGAATATTATGGTTACGTGGTTTAAGTGCTAAACTGGTATTATCACTCTTTCAGTATACTGCTTAATCAGTTATGATACTCTTTCCAGATATAAACTATTCCAAGTACAAGAAAGAGTAATCAGCCACTTCTTCATTAGATTACTATATGGTAATTCACAAGAATGTTCTGAATTTGGGAAGCTAAATAAGAAATAAATGACTTTAAAAGGAAAATAAAAATTAGGCAGGTAAAAAACATAGTATGCTGCTTTCACAAGTGCTATGTCTTTCTAAAGTAGCATTCAGCCCGTTCAGTCTCACTATAAGAAAGTATGTTTCAGTAAACGCGATGTGGACTCACAGCACGCATATAAAGATGATCACTGTCAGTAGGATGTAGGAAGGTACACGACTTTTCTCTTTATTAAGCTCGACACTAATGCATGTTATGTACTAGGGTGATTCCTAGTTTTGTTGAAGAAGCCAACCACAAAGCTTACACATCATCTAAGAGCAAAAAGATAGAACCAATGTTATTCTTACGTGGCCTACGCGGAGTTCTTTTTGGTTGTGGCAAGGCATCTGATCCTGAAGAGTCCTTTTGCACATCTCCCAACAATGAGTTGCTAGCCTCTACTTCACCTGCAAGAAGAACACAAGGTATGAAAAAGAAAAAGAAAAAGATAGTAATAAGCTATGGTTATAATACATATACCTTCAAGTTTTACATACATTAAACAATCATCTAGAGATTACGAAACAAACAATTCTCAGTATATACTCCCTCCGTCCCACTTGAAGAGGTACATTATTATGACTTTTCTAGTCAACTGAAGTTTTTTCAAATGAAAATTTGACAAGGATTTACTAATTTTTGCAAAAACTTTAAAACACGTTATTATAGTACTTTTAGTGTAGTTTACATATGTTATAGTTCTATTTTCTCAAACTGAATAAAATTATATTATAGATCAACTTGAAAATTGGTCAAATTGACTGAAATAAAGTGTACATCTTCAATTGGGACAGAGCGAGTAATAAAAAAGAATCACAACTATATTTCATTATAAGACTACTGAGGGCTTCATTAAGTCCGTATAAACAGAGTACAGAGAAACAAAGATCAAGTAGTAGATATTGCCAACACAAAGACCATTTTTCTGTACTAATAATGCTTATTCCATATCACTCATCTGCAATCCACAACAACTCTCAGTTATTGGCATCAGAGAAACATAAACAAAATTTGCATTAACTCAGTAAGGACCAAGAAAAAGAGTTCCCTAAGAAAATGGCTGCAGCCATTAATTTAAAAGTTATTCTTCTCAGCCAAGTCAACATTACACAGCAAATTGTCAAATCCTAGTGGAAGTACAAAGTGAACCTATGGGGCAAGGCCATGCTTGTTCATGAATCATGATATATAGGAACTATCTTTGATCTTACCATGAAAGAGCAATTTTAAGCCAAAAACTGCCAAAGAGATTGAGAAGAGGGCAGCAAGCAAGAACATCCAAAACAAGAATCTTCTTCCAGAAACACGCCCAAACCTTCTTGCTCTGCGAACAGCGCGTAAACCATGCTCACTCTGATCAAGAGATTTGAAAACTGCACTAACAATACCCCTCCTCTCTGGGAACAGTTCACTACTGTGCTTATAAAAAGCCATCACAACATACCTTGCAACCCTCAACAATGAACCAGCTCATCTGTGGAATAACAGCAATAAGGATGCTAAGGAAATATATTACACAGTAACTTAAGATCATAAAATATAAAACACCCTAGGATTCCTATGACAATCAACTGCTTCAGGACCAAATATTTACCATGGATTTTGTCCCGATATGGACTGTGTTAGCCATCATCCACATAAAACACCCACACACACACACCAAAAGTAAAGCAAGTACATCAGAATGCTACAGGACGATGTCCCAACCTAGTAAAATTGCCTCAGAAACACCAGGAGATTCAACTAAGGGCTTACATGTTAGCAACTATAGTAGTTTTTGTAGGTAATGAACTTCATAAGTTTTGATATTAAGTTTTTTCTATGTTAATTCGCTTCAGATTTAGTTTAACTTCCACAGCCCCAACCGGCCAACCCACACACCCCCTCCCCCCCCACACACGCACTCACACACTCAACGCCTTGTAGATCAGCTAGTTTTCTAATTCTACCTCCTCTCCAAATGGTATTTGTGAATTCAACCTTGTATGGATCAATTTTTTCCAAAAGTGACATTAATTAAAGTCTATAAGAATCACAACAGGAAGATAACGGAAACTAAAGAATTACAAAAGATTAAAGGTTTTGGCTTTATTCCACTAACTTTTAACATATTACTAATATTAAACTTTTAAGAAGCATAAATAGTAAGATTTTCCTCATAATCATCTCACTTGCATCCTCGTAAATACAAACATAGTATTAAGAACCAAAAGGAAACTCAAAACTGACTTCCATTTAGGCACAAGTTGGAACACCAAAGGGGAGGAACATATGGTATTAACCAATAGGGTCCCTGGATTTCAACTCATTTCTGTTTGTTGAGGAAGAGCTAAAGGCTATATCGAAATCCATGGATATTACACCTCAATCGCCATGTAGAATAAATACATATCTGGAAGGATAACTGTGGGTTCAACCTCTTCTTGGAGGTGCAGCAGCTTCCTGCCGGTGTCTTGTCTGGGCGTGAGGTGGGGGTGGGGGGGCCAGGAAAGGACAGACCAGGTTGGTTGTGTCCGATGTTACCAGAAAACACTACCTTCCTAGCAAATTGCTCATTGGAACGAACGTCCCGGAACATCGTACACTTCCTTTCCAGAATAGTAAATTAAGCGATGGGAGGTATTTTTAGTTTTTCCTCTGGTAGCACAGAGATTAATAAATGATATTAATGCAGGATGCTCAAACTTCATAATTTTCTACATGGTTATTTTAGGATTAACAAACTTGTAAGATTTGATCACTGATCACTTACTTTTTCTAGGAAGAGTAATACAACATTAAGAATATGATGACACTTCTTACACGTAGCATCCACATGAAGTTACCCCTAGCATTGCAAGTTTTGGACCGCATAGCATATTGTGTTCCCGTTCCCATTCCGCAAATTGGAAAGAACTGCGTTCCAGGCAACAAATGTTGAATCAGCACAGGTCATGGCTCTGTTTGGGCTAAAAATATGTGCAAGTAAATAAGTTTGCAGCTCCTCTAACACCTTCAGCTTATCGTCTAGTATCAAGTGTTTGACCTAACATATGGTATCTATCTAGCAGTAAGCATTTTAATCCAAACATATCGTATCAATCATACGTTCAGGACAGAGTGGGTTTATTGTAAGCTAATTAATCGACCAATCGTCAGCATAATCAGAACTTCATAAATTACACCATACAAAGAACACCGTGAATCATCTGGAAATTCCTCATTTAATATTCCTTCACACAGACACTCTTTCTATCTCTCTCTTGCACACAAACACACACACAGAGTTTTGTTAGGGCGCACATTCACCAAATTTCTGTAATTTCACACTAACAACGATCAAGGAGCTCAACGAGAAAATCATTACAACAAATTACATTATCGTTACGAATACTGCATCAAAGCAACTGAATGTACATACAGACATACGTCTACGTCGATGAATAAACACATGAAATCGAGAGACATTGACGGCAGCAAAATTATTGTAAAGCGTTGGAGGATGAAGATGAAAGTGTGTTTACCTGATTGAAGATCTATCAATCTTCGAACAGCATGAGTTCTTCTCTGGTTTCTTACCCCCCTCGATTAGTAGAAAATGGATTTCTATTTGGGAAAATTATCAAAATGACCGACCTAATATCATTTAGTAACCAATTTCACCTTCTACTTCCAATATCCTAAAATTAACCGGTGTACTTACTAATTAAGTTCAATGTGATCTCCCCATAACTTTTCATCTAATTTTCTAACAGAGCTGCTAACATAGTTATTGGAGCTAATTTATTAGGGGTATTTTTGTCTTTTTCTTTCAAATCTCACCGCTCCAGTTATGTGGGTGTGGGTGGGGTGGTGAATTTTGGAGGAAAAGAATAAAAATACCCCTCATAAAATCGCTCCATTAACCATTTTAGCAGTCTAGTTAAAAAATTGGATAAAAAGTTAATAGGAGAAATTACATTGGACTCAATTAGTGAGTACACCGGTCAATTTTAGAATATTAAAACTACGGGGTGAAAGCGACTACTAAATGATAGTAAGTTGGTTATTTTGATTTCCGACTTATTTCTGGTTATATGTTAGTTTTCTTATGGTTCCTTTTTAGCCCCTGAATATTACTCCATGTTTCTATCTCTTTTCTACCCTTAATTACTTCCCTCCTTTAAATAAAAAAGAAATATTTCTAAATGACTGTTTATTTTTTAAATTAATTTACTATATTTATTTTTGCCAATTACATATCCTAATGTGCACTTTTAATATTGACAATAAGGATTTTTATGTGTATATGTGTAATTATGTTTTTTTTTTTTTGATACACGATCGGCATAAAAACAGTTTACACAAGCACCTAAAAAAGCACTAATTCTGAATGAAATTATTTAAAAACTTAGCTGATATGTATTATATACTACATATGTATTTTACAGATCGTAAGAATGTATATTGATGTTTTTAAATCTGTTGCGATTTGACCAATTTGGGTGATCTTGTTAATTGTAGAGATCTATAGTCAGGACGCTTTAAAGAACATGTTTGGCTTGAGAATGGTAATCATTTGAGGAGATAGTTGTGGTAGACCCAAAGAGACCGACTCTAAGGGCTTATTTGTTAATCACATGTTCCTAACGCCCTACGACGGAAGCTTTTGAAGCCACTTCAGAAGGGCCTCTGATTTAGTTGTCAAGAGATATTCGTCGAGACTAAGTTGATATCATGTTAGATAGAAATTGCGTAATCCTATTACCAACCAGAATGGACAAGTAAATGAGATAGTGTACTTGAATATGTTCGTATATCTTGTATGAATTGTGTATCATTGATTATGTAATGGTTTGATATGTATTGGCACTTGTATGAGTTATTGTGTTTGGTTTAACGTGAATGTGAACAATGATGGGTTTGTGATTAGCCATTTGTGACTTGTAGTTTGTCACGTGCGTAGTGCACTAGCCTGATATTACAGATTTTGGATTTGAGTTAGCCACTCCAGTGGTGAGCGTGTGGTTACTATTTTGTTGAGGTGTTGTAAACTGAATATACTATGTTAATTCAGTCTTGCCTTATAGATTTTTACGATGCGAACAGATTGTGTAACCTTGCGTACAAGCCGGTTGGCATAGCAAGGTGGTTGTCGTTAGAACCCTACGTTCATGCTAGACGTGTTTAGAGCTTTAGACTCTTGTTATTGTTTATTTTGACCTTGTGACTTATCAACGTGAGCATTAGCAAAACAAGCATGTTATCTTGTCGTTTCATTTATCTTTATTTTGTTGACTTATGATTTGGCCGGTAATGTCGTTATTCACGGTAGAGTCTATATGACTCACGTGATTTTTGTTATGGTACCGTTAGTGCGAAATTGTTCCTTTGACGATGAGTATGTTGTAGAATAATCTTGTGGACCTAAGGGTCGTATAAGCCTGAACCTTATTGATCGCGAGATTCTCCGTGATTATTTGATGAGTAGAGTACCACGGATAGTGGGAAATGAGTTTTGCGCAGTGAAAGCGTGGTGTTGGCTTGTGTATGAGATGAGTTAATATAACTCTACGAGATGTACTCTAGAGTTGAACTTGACTAGAGACGATAGTTGTCTCGTAGTGGAACCTCGAGATTGCTTATGTCTTGAAATCACATCCGTTTGAACCTTAAATAAGATCAATGATCTCTAATTCAAATGATTCACCTTACCCATTAGACTTCAACTCGCTATTGATAGCGGTTTGATTACGTAGGCTATGGTATAGCCTTTATGACGCCCCGACCCGGATCTCTATACGAAATCCCGAGGTTGGGTCGCCAAACAACACAACGACACAACCAAACAAGAAAAGCACGTGGCGTAACCACCCGTACTTACTATAAAACACAACTGATAAACCTGATATAATACTAATTAAACAAGTCTTCGGCGATATTATAGCCGAAACCAAACTAACAAAAACCACAAGTCTAAGACTCGAGAAACAACAAACAACAACAACCTCCACGGCGACAACATACCGGAGAAACAACATAAACCACGAGCCACAACAAGCTCGGGAAAGAAACTGAAATAACTACAAAGTTAATATACACAAGCACGACATACATATGTCGGCTACCAAAAGAATATAAAGTTTACAACACAAACAAATACTAACGAAGTAAAATTTACGTAACTTTACACAACCATCGTCCTCACCAAAAGAAATACTTCTAAACAACAACAAGCTTCAAGAGCTACTAAACTAAAATATAACCTTCGAGCTAAACGTGATCTCCCCGACCTCACCGGGAATCGCTAGGCTAGCTCGGATCTAAGGAAAAACAATAAAGAACAAATGGGGTGAGTCGAAACTTAATAAGTTACTAAATATAACTACGTGCCATGGCATAATGCTCAAGCTGTAATCATAACATGGTAATAGCATTTATATACCACAACTGAACATATATCATCATCACAGATATACAAATCACATAACTCACATAGCACCTTGATATTCATATAAGTTCTAGTAAATAACCACGCATTAAAGGATATCGTTTCTCTTTCTCCATCTTTCCGTTGCTCTTGCAATACACAAAATAATCAACTATGTCTCAATACCCATGTGTGTAGTATCAACGTCACCGGTATCACTCTTCGGTTATCGACGTCCTCGGAATCACTCTTCGGGTTACTTAGCAAACCAAAGTCATGCGTATTGCTACAACAATGGGGCTACTTTCCACCTGTGACCAACAGGTGAGTGTGTATGAACTCCAGTACGGCGACCCATAGCGATTCCAAACATTGATTTGTAAATACTATACGTCATCCTACCTTGACTAAACAACAAAGCCAACTGGACTCAATGCAATACACAAGTTGGTATAATACTCAAACTTATACAAATAACCACCAAGTTCAAAAGTAGTGAATTTGATAAATGTCAAGTAGATTATATTATTCTACCAAGAATTTTCATCAAACATATTATTTCAACAACTTTAAACAACCACTTTAGAGCTAATCACAAGTCTCTAATTTACCAGTATCATTTACTCAGAGGACCAAAACCCATATCAAATGAACTCTAAATCTCGTGGGTTTTAACATGTTGTTCGATAATTGTTATTCTAACTTAATATCAATTTCTTAGAGTCATTACTACACTTTTCAAAATTTGGGTATAATTGCTATATGCAAGATTTCCTATTTAAAGTCTCTAACTTGTTCTTTAGTTCAATTCCATGGTTGAGCACTTAAATTCAACATGCAACATCATCCAAACCCAACACATAGCACATGAACATGTTATACATCTCAACATATCATTTAGACATGAAAATACCAAGTATAAAAGTCATGCATGTATAATCAAGATCAAATATACAATAGTTTCTAAGTATACAAAGGGGATTAGTAACTTACTTGAAATGGACACTTAAATCAACCAAAGATGGAATCAAAGCCTTGTGCAATGGTCTCCTAGTCCTTAGCAACACAATAGTGGTCTTGGATCAAAGATCAAATGGTTGAATCTTGAAGAAATGCAGAACACATGGTAATTTCACCTTTTTTGCACACACTCACTCTCAAGCTTTCAAGGTTGATGTTTTGGTGAAATGGGAGACATGCAAAGACTCCCTAAAGTGTTCGAGAGGTGCAAGAAGGGCTGGTTTAAGTTTTGGAGATGTGGTCTCATAGCAACCAAGGGATTTTAAGTTAGAAAGAAACAAGAAAGATTCGGGCAAACAGAGCTGGGCACGGGGCGGCCGCCTAGGCGCCCGCTCTGTCCAAAGCCAAACATTTTGTCATCTGGGCGTCCGTCCAAGTCCCAAATTTTCTGATTTTTGGTAAAATGCTCTAAAATGACTCCAAAATGATATCAAATAGTCCCAAGATGGTTCTAACACTTAGGTGAAGTCAAAACACTAAATAAAGATCTCTGAAAAGTCCTAAAATCATGCTACAAATGTAACACATAATTAACACGAATAATTACAAGGACTGTACCAACTAGTGTATTGTAAGGTAAATGTTATGTAAACTAGGAACCGTATCAAGAATCAAGGCATGATTAATCTAACAAGTTACTCAAGCAATCTAGACACTTACGTTTATCATGATAACAACAACAGAGTGAGCACATAAGACATAATTAAATCCAGGGTATTACATCCTCTCCCCCTTAAAAGAATTTAGTCCCTAAATTCAGCCCGAAATCATCAATGAACTAAAGATATTACCATGATAATCATACTCAGTTTCTCAAATTACATTCTCGGTTGCTTGAGGTCTCTTACAAGAATTCATCAAACCATTCCAGGAATATACTTTGATAACACAACTTGCTCAAGAATATCCATCACAACAATGTAACTGTGTTCCACCGATTTAGAGTTGTTTAGTAATCATTCCCAAGTAGTCTTCACACTTTCCTCAACCGGCTATCGAATCATTGCAAAGCCTCAACATTTGGTTTTTCGACTTCACTACCGTGTAGAGATAATTCGTTCCATCTTCTCGTTCTAGTCTTAGTCAATATCATTTCAACACTCCATTGACAATTGTTGTGGCGAGTAATTATTTTCTAGAATCTATTGTATATGTTTAAATATTCTTCGGAAGTCATAATCACTCACTCAAACATACAGCAAGTCTAAGGATAAGATGAACTCTTGGAGTAATTTTTGGATTCCTCTTTGAGTACGCTACTCACATTGTTCAATGTAGTCTCCTGATATCTTATACCTGTAAGGGTGTTAATCTATTTGATGTGCATATCCTTATCATTGATAGTACATAATCACTTGGTTAATCAATCCATCATAATCTATAATGTATAACAATCTCAACATACACAAGATAGCCTCGTTATAATTGGTAAATCTTCAATCTTCAATATACTAGTTACCATGTTAAACTCCATTGAATAGTAGAAGGTACATAGTTAAGATCTTTAAGGACTAAATTCAAATATAAGACATAATTAAATCCAGGGTATGACATCCTCTCCACCTAAGTTGAAAGACCCCGGAAGTTTTAATATTCAAATATGTTTGGGGGATTCAAAGAAGGTGAAGGCGATGTTAGATTTAGGTGCTAGCATAATTTGATGCCATATTCGATTTATGTGCAATTGGGTCTGGGTGAACTAAAACCCACTACAATGTCTTTACAATTGGCTGACCATTCGGTCAAACATCCATTGGGCATTGTAAAGGATATTTTGGTTCAAGTTGATAAATTAATTCTGCCTGTGGATTTTGTGGTGTTAGAAATGGAGAAAAATGTTAGTGGTAATCATGAAGTGCCTATTCTGCTTGGGCAACCCTTCATGGCTACTGCTAATACAGTGATTAATGTGAAAAATGGCAAATTATCCATGTCTGTGATGGATGAAACAATCGAAATTTCTGTGTTTGATGCCATGAAAATGCCAGATGATAAAAATGAATGTTTTTATGTGGATGTGTTAGAGTCTATTATTTATGAGAATTTGGAAAACGAGCTTGTTTGTGATGAAATTGAATCTTTGCTGAATGGGTGTGTTGATGGTAATAGTGAAGAATTGAATGAGGTTCGGGAAATTTTTGTTTCAAGTGAGGAGAAAATTTCTAGTAATTCTCTTGTTGAATCATTAGGACATTTTAATCCTAAAACTGCTCCGTCTGTTATGTCACCTCCGAAACTTGATTTGAAATAATTGCCTGATTCTTTGAAATATGCATTTCTTGGGGAGGGTGACACTTTACTTGTTATTATTGCATCTGATTTGACCCGTGAGCAGGAAGAAAGATTGCTTGGTGTCTTACGAGCACATAAGGAAGCCATAGGATGGACCTTAGCGGATATTAAGGGTATAAGCCCTACAATGTGCATGCATAAAATCCACCTTGAAGAGGGAGCGAAACCTTCTAGAGAGCACCAAAAGCGTCTTAATCATCACATGGAGGAAGTGGTAAGAGCAGAAGTGCTCAAGCTGCTTGATACGGGTATTATATACCCAATTGCTGATAGTAAGTGGGTGAGTCCGGTGCAGGTGGTATCGAAGAAGTCTGGAATCACAGTGGTCAAGAACGAAAAAGAAGAGTTAGTGCCAACTAAAACTATCATAGATTATAGGATGTGTATTGATTTAAGAAAGCTTAACGGTGCAACTAAAAAAGATCACTTTCCTTTACCTTTCATTGATTAGATTTTAGAAAGATTGGCAGGACATACATATTATTGCTTTTTAG
The DNA here is from genome assembly GCA_016624345.1 of Platycodon grandiflorus. Classification (NCBI taxonomy): domain Eukaryota; kingdom Viridiplantae; phylum Streptophyta; class Magnoliopsida; order Asterales; family Campanulaceae; genus Platycodon; species Platycodon grandiflorus. Next base: position 39,075,506 of record CM028364.1, read on the forward strand.
ATGGTTTTTCTGGGTATAATCAAATTCCAATTGCACCTGAAGACCAAGAAAAGATGACTTTTACCTGTCCATTTGACACATTTGCATATCGGAGGATGCCCTTCGGATTATTTAATGCTCCAGCTACTTTTCAGAGGTGCATGACCTCTATATTCTATGACATGATTGAGAGGTCTGTTGAGGTTTTCATGGATAATTTTTCTGTGTTTGGTGATTCGTTTGATGTGTGTCTTGAAAATTTGACCATGGTTTTGAAAAGATATTGTGACACCAACTTAACTCTTAGTTGGGAAAAGTGTCATTTTCTAGTGAAGCAGGGTATTGTTTTAGGTCATATTGTTTCGGAAAGGGGGATAGAGGTTGAAAAGGCCAAAATAGAAGTAATTTCTCGACTTCCTCCCCCTGTGTCTGTCAAGGGTGTTCGAAGTTTCCTAGGGCATGTGGGTTTTTATAGGCGTTTTATAAAAGATTTCTCTCAAATTTGTAAGCCTCTAAGTAATCTGCTTGCCAAGGAAACTGAATTTGTCTTTGATAAAGAATGTCTTGAGGCTTTTAACTTGTTGAAAGATAAATTGACTTCGGCTCCCATTCTTGCAAGTCTGGATTGGTCTTGGCCTTTTGAAATCATGTGCGATGCTTCTAATTTTGCGATAGGTGCTATATTAGGGCAAAGAGTTGATAAATTACCATGTGTAATCCATTATGCAAGTAGAACACTCAATGATGCACAACTTAATTATACCACAACTGAAAAAGAATTTTTATCTGTAGTGTTTACTCTTGAGAAATTTCGTTCTTACTTGCTTGGATAAAAGGTAATTATTTTCCCGGATCATGCTGCCTTGAAATACTTGTTGACAAAGAAAGATGCTAAACCAAGATTAATAAGATGGATGCTTTTGTTGCAAGAATTTGATGTGGTCATTAAAGATAAAAAAGGATCTGAGAATGTGGTGGCGGATCTTTTGTCTAGGTTAGAAGATTCGCCTTTACTTGAGTGTCAATTTATTGATAATGTTATTCCGGTTAATGAAAATTTTCTAGATGAGCAATTGTTTTCAACTCAAGATAAAGAGCCTTGGTATATTGATTTTGTCAATTTCATTGTGTAAAATGCGATCAATCCTAGTTTTAATTATCATGAAAAGAGGAAGTTTTTGTCGTATGTGATACATTACATTTGGGATGAGCCCTACTTGTTTAAATTGTGTCCTGATCAAATGATTCGAAGGTGTATTCCTGATGAGGAGCAGAAGAGCGTGTTGGCATTTTGCCATGAACACCAATGTGGTGGTCATTTCAGTGGCCAAAAGACGGCACGAAAAGTGCTACAGTCAGGTCTCTTTTGGCCATCATTGTTCAAATATGCTTATGAATTTTGTCAACATTGTGATCGTTGTCAAAAAGTAGGGGGGATAAGTAAGAGGAATGAAATGCCGTTAGTCAATAACTTGGTTGTTGATATCTTTGATGTTTGGGGCATTGACTTCATGGGCCCTTTCCCAATATCCCATGGTTTTGCTTATATTTTGGTTGCGGTTGATTATGTTTCAAAATGGGTAGAAGCCATTGCAACTCGGACTAATGATGCTAACATTGTTGTCAAATTTCCTAGTGATATTGTGTTTAGCGGGTATAGAACACCAAGGGCAGTCATTAGTGACCAAGGGACACATTTTGTGAACAAGATTTTCAAGAATCTTATGAAGAAATATGGTATGGTGCATAAATTGGCAACTCCATATCACCCGCAAACATCCGGTCAAGTTGAGGTGGGTAACCGGCAGATAAAGAGTGTGCTAGAGAAAACAGTGAAGCCAACAAGGAAGGATTGGGCTTTAAAGTTGAATGATGTTCTTTGGGCATATAGAACAGCTTTCAAAACTCCCATTGGAATGAGTCCTTATTGGATCATTTTCGGGAAAGCTTGTCATTTCCGATTGAGCTAGAGCATCGAGCTTATTGGGTGATTAAGGAGCTCAATATGGATATGGCGTTAGCAGGTGAGAAGAGGTTGCTTGCCCTTAATGAATTCGAAGAACTCCGTCAAGATGCATATGAGAGCGCTAAGCTCTACAAAGAAAGGACCAAGAGGTATCATGACAAAAAAATAGTTCCCAAGTTCATCGAAGTAGGGATGAAAGTCTTGTTATTTAATTCGCGGTTGAAGTAGTTTCCTGGTAAGTTGAGATCTGTTAGGTCCAAGGTTGCTCTATATAGGCTAGAAGGGGGGGTTGAATAGCCTATGTCCAATTTTTGAAATTGATTCAAAAATCTTACTTCACTAGGGATTTAAAAATTTTGCAGGCGGAAGTCTTGTGAAGCACAGGACAAGTTGAGAATGGCTGATCTTGGCAGACAAGATCGCAGCTTCTTGATTGGAAATCTGGAAATTTAAAGCAACACAATCAAATCACAATCACACAAAAAGAGACAGAATATTTAATATGGTTCACACTTATAAATAAGTGCTACGTCCACAACCAAAGTGGTCAACTTTGGATTTGAAAATCGTGTACTAAGTTTTTCCACTAGATATTTTACAAACTAAATCTCTAATGGATTGTGTACAAAAATTTTGTTGACCAAGTGTTTGTGTGGGAGAATTGATATCAATTAGATACAATTCTAGTGAGCTATGAAAAGCTAGGTGTTGCAATCAATGAAGAGCTTTAGTGGACTGATCGTCTTAGAGTGAAGCTCTTCAAAGAAGGAAGTACAGATAGGACGTTTAAGCTTTTAATGCACTTGAAGAAGATGAAGAAGATTCAGAGTTGTAGTTGTTGAAGTGTTATGAATGCAGCAATGGAGTCTCCTTTTATATGCAGGAGGAAGCTTGGAGCCGTTGGAGGTCTTCTAATTTTGAATTTAAGAGCAATTAATGCTCTAATCGGTTGTTGACTCGATAGGCGGCTCGTAGCTTGCCCTGTCTCCTGACACTTTGCTAAAAATAGGCGGTCTGTGCTTGCAGGAGGAATGTCCTTTTCTGAGTGTATGCCAAGAATGGAAACCTTCATTGAATGTGATTTGCAGGTTAACGTTGCATGAAAGTCTCAAATCAGGACATGTCTTCGGTAGTTCTATATCGGACGATCTTTGGGGTCTTCAACTTAGCTGATGAGGCTTGGCTTAGGTGAACTTGTCCGATATCTTGAAGAACTCTGCTTAAGCATACTTCGGCAGATGTATAAAGGATGGCCGATATCCTCACAGGCTATCTTCTTCAAGGCAATATACAATAAGCAACCCTAAGCTATTCAAGCTATGCCTAAGTACAAGTTGCCACACTAACACACGCAGCCCATTAGTCACCTTGACTTAGACTTAGGTTATGGATTCAAGCAAATCTAGGCTAAGATACAACAATCTCCTCCTATTTGCTTGAGTCCATGACCCTACGAATACAATATCAGCAGACCATGTTCAAGTCTAGTAATAACATGCTTGTAAGACTGATATATTAAATAAGCATGCCCTAGATGAACTTACATAAAGGTCATTGTATTCAAGAATTACAAAGTGTTTACAAACAGGAAATTAAGCATCAGACACTTGTAATGAAGCTGAATTTAAAGACATGCAGATAGGCAGAATAGGCAATATAGGACATGTCTTTAAACCAGTGGTTTAAATTTCATGCAATCACATAATAAGCAATTCATAATAAACATGAAAGTTTTAAAACATAGACATTGTTAATTAAACAAGTTGTTTAATTACAAAGTTTAGCAAAAAGATTATACAAAATATTATCGGCCGGTTCGGGAGGATGACCTAGATGATGCACGACCTTTGCCTTTGCCTGATGAAGATTGCCCATAGCTTCTTGATGCCCATTTAGAGTCAACAGCAGCCTTAAGTCTTGCAATCTCTTCTTTTGCTGCTGCTAGCTCTTCTTTAGTATCGGCCAATTCAGAGGAGAGCTCTTTGTTCTTCTGCTTGAGCAGAGCATTATGCTCAATGAGCTTAGTCTGCTGATCATTGTTGAGTCTAGCTATCTCCTCCTTCATGGACGCAAGCGAGTTATCAATGAAGCCGAGGCGATTCTCAGTATTTTTACGCTCCTTGCGATAGAAAGCCAAGTGCTTGGTCGTGAGATTACGCGTCGCTCGCACGGAGGAGTGGACAGAGCGATTGGCCTGGCGTTGGGAGTGAAGCACAAGCTTGTAACCAGCTTCAATCATGTCGATGACCTGCATCATCTTAGTGGCGAGGTTGTCCCAGTTGGTTTCGAAGATGGCAGAGGTCTTGGATGAAGAGGCTGAGATTTGGCTAGCGAGAGCAGTTTGGCTGGCTGAGATGGATCGTAGGCAGGCATCAAAAGCGGCCTTTGCACCTTTTGAAATCTCCATCACTTGGGTCATACAGTCAGCCTGCACATGGGTGATGTGAGACTGATCTGCAGAGAGTTGGTGCAGGGCCTTGGTCAGGTCAACAGAGATGACCTCAAAATCTTTCAAAAATTTATGTACAGCCTCAGCAGGATAGGTATCAGACGAGTCAGGATGACTCGCTGGAGGAGATGATGGTCCTGCGAGGGGAAGGATGGCCGGTGGCTTGGGTAGGTGAGGGTGGAGGATGGCTGGCGATAGACAGGGATTGGCTAGAGGATGATGGAGAATGGCTGGAGGGGGAAATATCAATATAGCGGGTAGAGGGTGAAGGAAGGCTAGAGAAGACGCGAGGAACAGGGAAGAGCCTTTCTATGTAGATGACATATGAAAGGGGGTGAATGAAGAAAGGGGGAGGAGAAAAGAAAGGGGAAAGGCTAGGAGAATGGAAGAGAATAGGGAGGAGAGGGTTGAAGCCAAGGTAAGTGGTGACTACATCAATGAAGCTGTAGACCACAGGGTGAAGAAGGATGGAAGGATGGCGATAATGGTGAAGACCGGGGTTTAGGCAGAGAGAGAAGGGGAGATGTCCGATTTGGTTGGAAGGGGAAGGCCTAGGTCTTTATGGATTGCAACCCATTGGTTGAAGATCATAAGATCTTGAACCGCTGAGTTGTGGGAGAAAAAGAGTTGTGACCAGGCAGGAGGAAGAGGGTCATAGTAGGCACCCCATTGAAAGATGATTTCACCGCGGACATAGGCCGACAGGAATTCTCTTGGGGTAGTCAAGGGTGGCTAAGAAAGGGTCGTGTCGGCATGGTTGGGTTTAGGCCCGCTGTCTCGAAGGACAGCGAGCCTCGCACCTCGGGTGTAGGTGGTTATAGGGATTGGTTTTGAGGCGTTTGGGAGTAGGCGGGTCGAAGAGGGAGAGATAGGGCGTTTGGAGGATGGTGGTTGAGAAGAGGTGGTGAGATATATGGCTCTTGTGTGGTGGTTGTTTGGATGGGAGCAGATGGAGGAGGTGAGGAAGCGTGAGGTGGTAGTGGTAGTAGGCGAGGTGGTGAAGGTGGAGGAGAAGTGGTTTCATCAGCTCCCACAAAATGTACCCTTCTTTGCACTCTTTTAAAGCGTTTGCCATGCTTGGACTTAGTAGGAGTAGAGGCGAAGTTGGTGATTGAGATGTTGTGGTGGGAACTGGCGGTGGGAACAAGATGGAGAAACGGGGTGTGGAAACATGCGGACACTGTGTGGATGAGACCTTAGGAAGGCCAAATGATTCGTCGTGGATAGGAGGGTTTGTTTGGTTTTGGCTATGGAGGATTGGGAGGTAGGTTTAGAGGGTTTGGAGAGGTCACCGGTTGGAAGGATGAAGTGTCCTTCTCAACAGCCTTTGAGCGGCGAGCTTCTGGATTGCTTAAGTTTGGGAGTGAGAGAGGGAGAGTGTTTAGGCTTTTGGATGGAGGCTCGCAGCTCATATGGATCATGGTCCAGCCTGCCGAGGTCAAAATGTTCGTAGCTCACCCCAATAGGTGTAGGCTCCTCCTCCTCGAGGTAACCCGGCGGTGTAGGTGACCTTCCTCTTACCCTTGCGGCTTGGGTAGAGGGCCACCAAGAGCGTAGCAGAAGAAGGTGCGGCAAGAAGCAATAGCGTAGCAAGAAGGCAGCAGCAGCCTCACCGCGTTGGTTGTCCTTTGGCCATATCATCCCGATAGCGGGTGATGTTGTTGACCGTGAAGACGTAGGTGTTGGACACCTTGATGAGGTCGTCGAGCGACCAACTCATCAATCTCCTCATAACGTCGGAGGATGACATTAATAACCCTTACAAAGGGCCTCTTCATGGAAGGGTGAGCTTGGACTTCACAACGCTGGGATAGCATTGAGAAGATAATTTTGGCCCGGTTGAGTTGCTTGCGAAGGACCACGGCTTTGGTCCACATCACCGGGGAGGTGAAGATGTCCCTCGAGCCATTTTTGAATAAGATGCTCTTGTCGAGCAGATGGCTGATATGATAGGGGTTTTCTGGGAAGAGGTTCCTGGACATCTCGGAGAACCTCTCTGGTTGGGCAGATCCCCTCATCATTTCCCAAGCAAGTGCCGATTCGGCATCGGTCAAGTCCAATTTGCCTTCAACAGCGGTCAAGGATTTCTCCAACATCCTTGTAGGTCAACTTGATGTAGTGGCCTCTGATGTAGCCCTTGATATAGCTTAAGTTGACTGGCTCAGAGGCACTAGCTGGAGGAGGAGGCAGAATCATCCTTGTATAAAACTCCTCAGCTAGATGATTGCTGTAGTGGGTGTCGTTGAGTTGAAACAAGGGAAGAAGGCCACACTCAGCCAAATCTTTTAGAAGGGCATCACCAGCAGATGTGCTAATGATGGAGTCTCTGTCGATTGTCATCCCAGGGTGATAACTTGACCTGGGAAGGGTCCTGATTGGGAGCTCAGCAGCCAATGCAGCCCTGGTTGGCTTAGCAGAGGCGGAGGATGAAGTGGTGGCAGCAGCTTTAGAGGATTTAGATTTTCCCTACATGATCGGCAGATGTGAGAACAGCATATATAGGAATCGGCAGATATGCAAGAAACAGCAGATAATCATGCAATCGGCAGATAATAACATAAACAGGTACTATTCAGATCAAAACCCAAAATATAGACAATTTAAAGCATAATATAAGAACAGTTCATCATCTGGGTTTTCAAATATCGACTGAGTTTGTCAGATTCAAGCAAACAAACTGATATAAATTGAAAACATAGTACCACAGGAATCTCTACAACACATTTTCACCCAAAAAGCATGATTCAAGCAACAATCGCAAGATAGCACAGTTCATCAATGGCGGACAGGTTTAAAAACTTAAATTAGGTCAAAACAAGATCCTAAAATTGGATTTGAATGACTCAAGAAGGTGTAGACATCCTTACCATTGATGATTTTAAGCTTGAAAACTTGAGAACTTTGTAGGTTTAAGAAGATTTGAATCAGATTGTAGATTCGAAGGTGGAGAGGTTTTTGAAAGTTTGAAAATGGCGGTTATAGAGCAAGTGAAGAGTCACTGTGCGATTTGTCCTTTTATACCTCTGACAGGCCAATAAATGACATTTGATAAAATTTGAAGTCCGCATTTATTACCTGATGAGTCACTGTACGTATGGCGCGCTTAAGTCTGCTTATTTCATCAAGGTCTGCCTATTTTATAGAGGACTGCCGATATGAATATAGATCTGCCTAGTTTATAAAATGACTTAAGGAATTTGCAAGAAAGGTTAAGGATTGAGGTCAAGCATACCAAGCTCTCCTCTTAAATAAGCAAACCTGGTTGAATCAAGTGGTTTTGTGAAGATGTCTGCTACCTGATTCTCTGTAGGCACATATTGCATGCTGATGTTACCTTTTTCAACATGATCTTTAAGAAAGTGATATCTCACATCAATGTGCTTTGTTTTGGAGTGCATGACAGATTTTGAGAACGAGATTGCTGATGTGTTGTCGCACATTATAGGACAATCATCGCTTTGATCTCATAGTCAACTAGTTTTGTTTGATCCACAGCGGCTTGGAGCACCTACCGCCAGCTATGTATTCGCTTCGTTGTTGAAGTTGAAACAGAGGTTTGTTTCTTCCGGCCCATGAGACAAGTCTATTTCCTAAGAATTGACATGTCCCACTTGTGCTTTTCTGTCAACTTTACATGCAGCAAAATCAGCATCGAATAGCCTATAAGATTAAAAGATGAATCTCTAGGATACCGATTCCCAAATTGGGAGTATCTATCGATATCCGATGATTCTTTTGACCGCTTGTAGGTGAGACTCCTTTGGATCAGCTTGAAACCTAGCACAAACACAAACAAAGAAACATGATATCGTGCCTACTAGCGTTAAGTATAAAAGTGAACCAATCATGCCTCTCAGAGAGTCATGTCCACTTTCTTGCCCTTCTCATCTTTGTCAAGATGGCGCTTAGTAGCCATAGGAGTGTTTGCATTCTCAAGACCAAATTTCTTGATAACATCCTTTGCATATTTGGCTTGATTGATGAAGATACCATTTGAACTTTGTTGAATTTGAAGACCAAGGAAAAAATTGAGCTCTCCCATCATGCTCATCTCAAATTTACTCGCATAAGCTTTTCAAACCTTTTGCAAAGATTTTCATTAGTAGAACCAAAGATAATATCATCAACATATATTTGAACAAGTAAGGAATGACCTTTATGCTTCATAATGAAAAGAGTAGTGTCAATTTGACCTCTTACAAAGCCTTGAGATATCAAGAACTTTGAAAGGGTCTCATACCAGCTCTTGGAGCTTGTTTAAGTCCATAAAGGGCTTTCCTCGGCTTGTAGACATCTTCTCTCCTTGAGCAGTCTATGAACCCGGTGGTTGCTCAACATAGACTTCTTCTTGAAGTTCTCCATTCGAAATGCACTCTTTACATCCATTTGATAAACTTTGAAGTCCTTGTAGGAGGCATAGGCCAAGAATAATCGATAGCCTCTAATCTTGCAACAGAGCAAATGTCTCATCATAGTCAATACCCTCCTCCCGTCCGTATCCTTGGGCTACCGTCTTGCCTTGTTTCTTGTAATATTGCCGTTTTCATCCATTTTGTTTCGAAAACCCACTTTGTCCCAATAACTGCTTGTCCTTTAGGCCTAGGGACTAGTGACCGACTTGGCATCTGTCAAATTGGTTTAGCTCTTCTTGCATAGCTTCCACCCACTTGGATCTTCCAGAGCTTCATCAATCTTTTGGGTTCAATGTTAGATACAAATGCGAGAATACATGCATTCATTCCTTGAAGCTTGTCTAGTTTGAACACCGGATTAAGATCTCCAATGATTTGAGTGATAGGATGATCTTTTACTTCCCTAACTTCGCAGTTGAACTTGTCCTATTGCATCGGCGAGTTGGATTCTTGAGAAGTAGAAGTATGAAGCTTGGTTTTCTAAAGGGTAGGTTAATTCCAAGGTAGGTTGTATGACTTCGGTGTGGAAGGCAAAGGGATTCGGGTTTTGAGTGTTCATTTGTTGGTTCGTTTGAGGATTCTAACGGGTTGACTCTTGGAAGATCTTGTGAAGAAGGAGGATCGGCAGATCTGGATTAGGCCGTTACGCACTGTCTCATATTCATCGAATCATTAGTAACCTTAGGAGCCAAATGTGGCCCAATGAAATCAAATTCATCAAAAGAAACATGTACGATTCAACAACTTTAAGTGAAGTTTTATTATAAACTCGTATGCTTTTGAAAACTTGGCATATCCGAAAAATTCCTTCATCACTTTTGGATTCAAACTTACCTCTATGTTCTCTACCATTGTAAAGAACATAGCATTTACAACCAAATATTTTAAAGAATCCAATGTTGGGAGCTTCGCCTCTCCATATTTCATATGGAGTTTTGTTATGAAATTTATTTATGATGGACTGTTTTGTGTGAAGCGGCGGTGTTCACGCCTTACGCCCGAAATACATAGGCGGTTTGGCTTCGGCAATCATTGTCTTTCTGCTTCAATGAGAGTTCTGTTCTTCCTTTCAAACTCCATTTTGTTGAGGTGTGCCAACCGCAGAGAAATTGTGACCAATTCCATGGTCATCACAATATTTGGCTACACCATTGTTCTTGAACTCTGTTCCATTGTCGATCGACATCGAGATATCATCCGGCCGAGTCCGTAGTCTTCGAAGAGTTCAAGAATGATGTCATATGCTTCATCTTTGGAGGACATCATTTCTACCCAAGTAAATCTTGAGTAATCATCAACTACCACAAGAGTATACTTGCGCCACCAAGACTTGTAGTAGTTACAGTCCAAACAGATCCATGTGCAAGAGCCGTAGAGGTGCGGTTGTTGATAGGCAAGGCTTGCTTTTGAAGGAAGATTTATGTAGTTTGCCCGTTGACATGCTCTGCAGACCGTGTGATTCAGTGATATTTTAGGCAAACCGACAACTAGATTGTCTTTTGATAGCTTCTCCAGTATTTGAAATTGAGATGACTAAGCCTTTTGTGCCACAACGTTGTCGTTGATGACCTAGCAACCAAGCAAAGATTTGATTTTCTTCCAACAAAGATTTAGGTCAACAAAGATAGACATTCCCTTTTCGAATCCGTCAGATAGTTGAACATGTCTCATTGTCCTTTATGAGACATTGACTAGAGGAAAACCGACATGTTAGACCTTTATCACGAATTGTGATATGCTCGCAGATTGTGCTTTAAACCTTCAACTAGAGAAACTTTGTTGATGGAGAGATTGCCTCGATTATACTTCCATAACCAATGGTCTTCCCTTTTGAGTTATCTCCAAATATGACCGAGGGACCCTTTGCTTCAACAATGCTTGAGAGAAGATTTGGATCACCATCATATGCTTTGAGCATCCACTGTCTAGATACCATAGATCTTTCTCTTCTTCATTGACACCATAAGCATTCTGAAATATAGACATTTAAGAATATGGTCCCCTTTTATTTTTGGGTCCTCAAGGTTAGCAACCTTTTGGGATCCACACTGTTTAACCTTTGGAGGAGTAAATCCTCTAGATTTAGGTGTGAATCTCGAAGGCATTCATGAATCTCATGACCATGGCATTTGCGAAAGAGCATTTGTGAAATCCTTCAACATGAGTAATGATTTCTTTTTGAGGCTTCTTATTATCGCCAGCTTTGGAATGATCTTTCTCGATAATTGGCCTATAGGACTTAGGCCGATAATGCCTTTTCTTGTTGATGTTAGGTTTACCATAGATAGACCTCTTATCAAAAGATTTTGTATTTACAGCACATGTCCTTTAAACCTTTATCTCGAGAATTCACTTCTTTTACCCTTTTATAGGCGTGTTGGAATCAGCAGCCTTGCCTTTGACAAATTTAATAGGTTTGAGCCGAGAATTCCTAGACTTGCTATTAGTCATCCCTGTTTTCTTAGGGTGACTAATGGCAGGTTTTAGTTGCTCGACTCACTATTAGCAGAGTCATTGTGCTTGCTTTCTGGACTTGTCTTTTGTGTCCTTGGGATAAACAAAAGGAACTTTGTTAAAGCCAAGTCCTTGCTTTTGGGAGACTGCTGGTCATAAGAAACTTCTACACCAATTCTTCAAAGAATTGCTTCGATGTCTCATCCTTTTGAGAACTAGAAGAACTACCTACTTTGAACTCACTTTGGAAACCAATGCCGCTTTGTCATCTAAAGTTTTCGGTTTGAGAGAATGGCATCAAAGTTTCCTTTAGAGTTATTCCAAGTATTGACAACCTTTTGAAGGTCATCTTTCTCGAATTTATCTTCTTGATGTGTTCAAGTAGGAAATCCACTTTTTCGGTCAAAGCTTTGTTCTCTTTTTGCAATTTGATACTTTCACTTTTGTCTATCAAGATCTTTGATCTTAGACATCAAGGTTGATTTCTCGAGACACTAGTTCATGCTTCTTGGCTAATTTCACATAGGCGGCTTTGAATTTTGAAAATTCTTCCAAATGTCTTTGTTAGCTTTGATGAGCTCTCCCTTTGAAGGTTCATTAAGCTCATCATCATCATCATTGTCATCTTGTTGAAATGGTAGTGACCTCACCGAATCATGTGGTGACTCCTGGCCATAAGGCATATGTTGGCTTCTTCAAAGAAAGTCACAAGAGTCATCCTCATCGTTGTCGGTGTCACACCATGTAGGCGATTGCTTTCATCAATGTCTTCACCACCATCCCTTTTTGTTTTTGAAATTTAGTTTCGGACGTTTCTTATAAAATTCATATTTTGGCTTAGGACATTTAGAGGCAAAATGGCCTGGTTTCCTACTTAAAACAAACTAGCTCATTATCCTTTTGATGGTCTCGATTTATAAGGAGCAGAATGTTTTGGTTGAGCAGTTGTTTTATAAGGAACGGCAGCTTTGTGAGAGACCGCCTATGTGATGATGGTTTATTAAACCTTTTGAAACGTTGATATTTCTTTACAAACATAGCAAAGGCTTCGTCGAAAGAATATCATCATCTTCACCGGAAGTAGAAGGTGTTTCATCGGGTTTTGAACAGAAGGTTCAAGAGACATGGTGGTAAGGACAAGTTTTTAAAACTCTTTTCCATTTCTTGAGCTTGTTGGATCTCAAGCTCATAAACCGAAAGACTAGCATAAAGGTTTCTAAGAGTCAATTTGTTTAAATCTTTTGACTCTTTCATGGCGTGATTTTAACATGCCATGATCGCCTAGTGCATTTAGAAATCTCATGTTTATTTCTTTCTTTTCATACTTCTTTCCTAATGAATAGCAAGAGTTGACTACCTCATAGAATCTGTCATAGGCACTTCGCGAGACTCTTTGGGATCCTTTTGAAGGAGTCAAACTTCGGATGCAGTATATAATTTGTTGTTCTTTGTCTCGCCATCACCTTCAAGATATTCAAGGATGGCTTCCCACATCTCCTTTTTGTGTCCAAGTTGATAATCTGGCGATAAGTGCTTATATCAACACGGTGGTAATGATGTTGATGGCCTTTCCATCCGAGCATCATTCTTTCGTCTTCATCATCCCACTCTTCTTCGGCTTTGGTACTTCAGTGCTGGATCTACCGCGGCCGTGTATTAGGCTTCATTGGAATTCGGGTCCATCTCGTGACACATTTCCACAAACGTTTGTCAATTGAATTCATATGTCTTTTAACTTTATCTTTCCAGATGTCAAAGTGAACTTCATCCAAGACAGACAATGGTTCACGTTTGAGGTTTCCAACATTTGGTGAGCAGCCATGATCTTTAATCTCTCAAGAGGTTAATCTCGGAAAAACTAGTTTTCAAAGAGTTAAGCTCTGATACCAATTGTTAGGTCCAAGGTTGCTCTATATAGGCTAGAAGGGGGGGTTGAATAGCCTATGTCCAATTTTTGAAATTGATTCAAAAATCTTACTTCACTAGGGATTTAAAAATTTTGCAGGCGGAAGTCTTGTGAAGCACAGGACAAGTTGAGAATGGCTGATCTTGGCGGACAAGATCGGCTTCTAACATTGGAAATCTGAAATTTAAAGCAACACAATCAAATCACAATCACACAAAAAGAGACAGAATATTTAATATGGTTCACACTTATAAATAAGTGCTACGTCCACAACCAAAGTGGTCAACTTTGGATTTGAAAATCGTGTACTAAGTTTTTCCACTAGATATTTTACAAACTAAATCTCTAATGGATTGTGTACAAAAATTTTGTTGACCAAGTGTTTGTGTGGGAGAATTGATATCAATTAGATACAATTCTAGTGAGCTATGAAAAGCTAGGTGTTGCAATCAATGAAGAGCTTTAGTGGACTGATCGTCTTAGAGTGAAGCTCTTCAAAGAAGGAAGTACAGATAGGACGTTTAAGCTTTTAATGCACTTGAAGAAGATGAAGAAGATTCAGAGTTGTAGTTGTTGAAGTGTTATGAATGCAGCAATGGAGTCTCCTTTTATATGCAGGAGGAAGCTTGGAGCCGTTGGAGGTCTTCTAATTTTGAATTTAAGAGCAATTAATGCTCTAATCTGGTTGTTGACTCGATAGGCGGCTCGTAGCTTGCGTGTCTCCGACACTTTGCTAAAAATAGGCGGTGCTTGCGGGAGGAATGTCCTTTTCGAGTGTATGCCAAGAATGGAAACCTTCATTGAATGTGATTTGCAGGTTAACGTTGCATGAAAGTCTCAAATCAGGACATGTCTTCGGTAGTTCTATATCGGACGATCTTTGGGGTCTTCAACTTAGCTGATGAGGCTTGGCTTAGGTGAACTTGTCCGATATCTTGAAGAACTCTGCTTAAGCATACTTCGGCAGATGTATAAAGGATGGCCGATATCCTCACAGGCTATCTTCTTCAAGGCAATATACAATAAGCAACCCTAAGCTATTCAAGCTATGCCTAAGTACAAGTTGCCACACTAACAGACACGCAGGCCCATTAGTCACCTTGACTTAGACTTAGGTTATGGATTCAAGCAAATCTAGGCTAAGATACAACAAGATCTAAGTGGACCGGACCATTTGAGGTGGTGACTGTATTTCCACATGGTGTGGTGAAATTAAAGAATTTGAGAACCGGAGAGAATTTCAAGGTCTATATGGGCATCGGGTGAAGCCGTATTATGAAGGGGTGTCAAGTTTAGAGGTAATTGAGGAGGTTACTTTGAAAGATCCTGAGTAGAAAAGAGAGGATCAACGTCGGGCTAACGACGATAAAAAATGCTCTTGTTGGGAGGCAACACAACTGGGTAAAAATTTCAATTCGTTTTGTTTTAAGTTGTTTTGTAGTTGTTTGCTCTCACCCTTAATCTTGAGATTTAAATTGAAAATTTTGAAGATTAAGCATGTTTTAAGTTTGGGGGTGGAGCATGTTTTTAGTTTTGGTAAAATTATTGTTTTTGTATTGTTCTAATAATTTTGTGTATCTAGTTTTGTGTGTGTTAAAATAGCAGATCTCAGTGTAAAGCATGAAATTTTTGGATGAAATTACTGGGGATAGCACGCCTTAGCGAGAAATTTTGCTCTCCCTAGCGAGCAACTCCCATATTTTAAGAGTCTAAAAGTTTAAAAACTTCAGAGAGATAGCACGCCTTAGCGAGGCTATCGAAGCGCACCTTAGCGCAGGAGGGGCAGATTGAAAAATAGAGGTCGCCGGTGTATGCCTTAGCGAGCAGGCGGAGTGTGCCCTAGCACTTCTGCTGCTGCTGCTATATATATATATATATATATATATTCTCTCAAAATCCACCACTCTATCTCCTACCTAAATACCCTACCTCCCAAAGCCGCCCAACACTACCTTTCCCTTTCCCTCTCTAATACTCCAATTCATGAGACCATAAAGAAAGCCAAAAAGATTTTCACCAAATTCCAAGTAAGATTTGGGGTACGAGACTCGTCCAAAATTAGGCATTCAATCTCTACTCTGCAATTCCAGCAAATATCTCCAGTAAGTGTGGCTGTTGATTGAAC
This sequence comes from Platycodon grandiflorus, assembly GCA_016624345.1. Taxonomy (NCBI): domain Eukaryota; kingdom Viridiplantae; phylum Streptophyta; class Magnoliopsida; order Asterales; family Campanulaceae; genus Platycodon; species Platycodon grandiflorus. The sequence goes on from CM028364.1 coordinate 39,090,797, forward strand.
TCCTCAGTTTGGGGGTATTTGAACTTCTACAGTGCAAATTCCAAGTAAGATTTCTTTGGTTCAGCTTTAAATTGCAATATAATTGTACAATCTGTGGTGGAAAAGGTAGAATTTTTGGCTTGTGTAAGTGTTGTAGTTGTGTCCTAGAATCATTTTGGGAAAAGTTAGTGTTGGATTAAAGTGGGATTATGCCAAGTTTTTGGCCTAAGTAAGTGCTGTGGGTGTGAAATTGAGCAATTTTGAGAAGTTGGGTGATTTTAGTTGGTGATTTTGTCTGAGTGCAGAAACATACTTTGGTGATATAATTGTTATTTTGATTCTGTTGTTGAGCTGAAAAAAAAATGTCTCCTAAAAAGTCATCAGCTTCTAAGGTGCAAAAGAAAAGGGCTGATAGTACTGCATCCTCTTCAGTCAGGTTTGATAGAACAAGATTTGTCAATGGTGAGGCAAGTAGAATTTTTTTAGATTTCTTGGGAACCAGAACTCTTTTGGTGGAAAGAGGGATAATGATTAATGATTTTGGCCTGAGAACTAGCTGGAGAAATTTGGCTGCTAATCCTGAGCCTGCTGTGGTCCCTATTGTTAGGGAATTTTATGCCAATGCAATATTGAGGGATGATAGTAGGGCAATTGTGAGAGGAAAGGAAGTGGATTATTGAAGTGCTGGAATTAATGCCTACTTTGAGTTAGAAAATGTTGAGGATGATTCTTTTCAAGCCAACCGTAGTTTGCCCCTTTCTGTTGAAGAAGTGACTTCTTTCTTGGTTGAAGGAGGGGTAGAAGCAGAATGGACTTATCACTCAAATGGAAAACCCCGAATTATAAAGGAATCACTTTTGGACGTGAATGCTAGGGGTGTTCATAAATTCATCTCTGTCCGACTTATGCCATCTGGGAATACATCGGAGGTCACATGGGACAGAGCTGTTTTAAACTACACCATTCAGAAAGGAGGAAGATTTGATGTTAGGGTGATAATAAATGATCAGATTAAGGGTGCAACTAAATCTGGGAGGAATTCAGCTTATTGTTTTCCTAATCTTATCACTAAATTGTGTAGACTATCAGGGGTGAGATGGCCTCAGGGATTAGAGCTCTTGCCTGCTAAACCAATGATTACTTACAAGTTAGTAAATACTGCACATGCTCCTATGGCGCGAGGTGCGGGTAGAGTTCGAGATGAGTAGGATGAGCAAGCTGAGGAGGCTGACAGTATTAGAGATGAGGGAAGGCCTAGTGGCTAGAATTTGGCATCCAGAGTTGATACGATTGAGTGAGGTTTCCACTCGATGCATCAGGACAACCTGTAATTTCAGGGATAGATGACTATTGTGATCAGAGAAATGGAAATACAAACGGGTGTTGCTCCTAAGCGATTCCCTCCATGGTCGCCTGTGCATCCAGATCAGATGGATCGTGACTGAGAGGTAGTTTTCAATTCTCGCCCTATCTTTCCTTTTATTGCATTCATAGTGGGGACACTGTAAAGTTTAAGTTTGGGGGTGGGAATTGATAATTAATTTTTGGTAGCATAATTTCATAGTACTCTGTTCTGTTCTGTTTTATTTCCTAGTTAGATAGTTAGTTAAAAAAAAACATTGATTTACGAGTCTTGGTTTGGTTGCTTTTGCCGATGATGATAATTGTTTGATGGGTAGTGTTTTTGCGGGCAACAATGCATGTGGTACTTGTCTAAAGATTATTAGCTTGATAATACTGATGGAACTTTGAATCTCCTTGTTTTTGTGTACATTCACCTTGTATTGATATATTGTTAGATTTGGTTGACCTTATGGAGCTTATGATGAACATTCCATTCCTTCAAGTCTTTGTAGTTGAAGAAAAAAAAAATATTAAGTTAGAATGTTCATGAAATTGAAAAATTATTTTTCACTCCTTGAAATTAGGCCTAAACAGAGTTTAAGTAATCCGAAAAAAAAAAGAAACATTTGCGTAAAGACTTGGTTCTACTTCGTAGCCTTTTTAACTCGAGTTAGTAAGCTCTTAGGGGTGTTTTTGCATCTAATGCCTTAAAGCCATCTGGTTTGAGAATCATTGGCTTAACACTCGCTACGTGGGTTAATTAGAAAGCTTAATGAAGTGAACATTGCACAGTCTGCAAGATTGTTCGTCAATGAAAAAAAAAAAATTTGTCGGTATTGCTATTTTTGTTTGTAGTAATGGATGGGAGTGATTACTTGTTTTTATGTTTCATGGATCACTTTAATATGTCTATAATTGCAAAAGAACAGTCAAAGACTTTGGTGGAAAAGTTGGGTGCTTGGTTCTATAAGGAACTTCAAGTCTTGTAAATTGTTGAGAAATGGGTGATGCACACACACACGGAGATTTGAAGTGAGATTGGTACATGATGAGTGAAAGTTAGACTTGTGTCATTGTGTTGTTAATTGCATTTTGTTATTATTCTTACCCTGAGGCATTGTGAAGTTTTCTTATTTTGCTCAAGGACGAGCAAAGTTTAAGTTTGGGGGTATTTGATGAATAAGTATTTTACTCATTCAATTGGGTACTTTCTAGCCTTAATCTTAGTGAATTCTCGGGGTTTTTGTTATTTAATGTTGTTCGTTTAGTGTTTATGAGATTTCAAGGGCTTTTGAAGCATTCATACGAAATCAGGACATTTTGAAGTTGTTCTAAAAATATGGAGGGGTGAGAGTGTAAAAAGTCCAAAGTGGCAGGAGAGAAGCTGAAAATTCTTTATGGCCGGGGCGCACCTTAGCGTGACTTACTCTTGCGCCCTAGCGCGACCTCTTCCTGAAGTATGAAAAATTTCATAAACTTTCAAGGCAAAAGATCAGAGACTTACAGCGCCTTAGTGCGCGTTCTCCCCGCGCCCTAGCGCGCTGCGACTGGTGGAGATGTTTTTCTGTTGTTCCAATTTTGAGTGGGGTGATTCCAAGGTCTGGAAGGAAGTATATTGGGAACGGGAGGATTTTGAAGAAGGCATCTGGGCTTGGAGTAATTTGTGATTTCTACTTTACATTTAAATCTTTTATTTCTTTCCTAAGACGGAAATCCAATTGAAGAATCAGAGAAGTTTGTAATGATATCGATGAGTAGCTAAACTCATCTCCTAGGGATTGGAGATAACCTTGTATCAAACATTTTATGTCGTAGAATATTTATTTTATTCAGTTTATGTATTTTAGTTCTTTACAAAGTTTTCTCAATTGAATCTTATCAGTTGTTTTACCGATTGTGTTTCAATTGCTCTGATTATTTGATGTATGAATTACTGAATGATCAATATTCCTATTTCATAAATTGCCATCCTTTGTGAGATTGATTTCGAATGATACATGATCATTGTTGATTTTGGAATTAGGATTAATTCGTTCTTTTGTGCTTTATAAACTTTTAATTGTTGTGTTAACGGATCAAGGAGACACAATAACTAGGAGTTAAAAAGATTGCAAATTGTGATCAAAGCGTCCCAATCTTTATCTTAGAAGAACGATCCTTAGAATCAGGCTATGACTTTAGCAAGACATAAAATTGAGATACAAAGTGAACCCCAATTCGTAGGCTTTCTCAATTCTTGAATTCTCTCAGAATAGCGCACTTGTGACTTTGCTTTAATTCCTTGTTTTATTGTTACTTTAGTTGCTAAACAAAAATCCAAATCATCTATTTTCATTAAATCATTTTATTCAAGTTAATAGCTAAAATTTTCTAAATCAAAACACTTGTCCTTGTAGTTCGACCCTTGTTCTTGCACAATTATATTACAATTGATTCGTGCACTTGTGAGGTTAAATAATTCTTCCATTAGGTGTCGAGTGTATATTGTGTAAGCTTAAAGGGTTACAAATGTAATTATCCTGTAAATCAGTTAGTTAGTTAGTGTAAGATTCCTTTTCTCTCTCTCTCTATATATATTTTTGATATATAGGCTGTAATATTTATCTTCGGGAGAACTCAATTGAGTAAGACTCCATTAATGAAGCTGACATATTCTCTCAAACTCTTTCTCTCTTTGATTCATCTTTCATATATCATCATATTGTGCCAAAATGGACCCAAATTGGACTTCACTTTTTAAATCATTTTGATACTTTTGCATGCCGTTATTGGTCGTCGTGGTGCTCTGTAACCATTGAATATTTTCTCGTCATGTTAGTACTCACTACAACCCTCTTCCACCTATACTTAGAATTGAGTTTGTAAAGGTACGACTCTAAGGGCAATGTAGTCAGAGTTATCTCTAGTTTACAAAATTTGGCTGTTGAAATTATTTTAAACAAAATATTCTAAATCTGACACTATTAGCTCTTTAATGCTCTTTTTAGCTGATGAATTTCAATCTTACAACAAAAATGCAAGGGGGTCCTTTTTAAAAAATTTCTAATGTTGCTCAAAAGGACACTAATGGTATGATCTTTTTAGCGACTTGGTGACATTAATTTTAGACTTTTTCTTCTTTGGTCTTACCTTTATCTCTTTCATACTTTTTCTTACAAACAAAAATTCAAAACCTCAAAATTCCAAGTCACTAAATCCCGATGTCAAACACAGCTTCAACTCATTTCATGAAACTAAATTGAGTAAGGTACAATTAATCGCCAAGTAAGTATATAAACTTATGCACAAAATAACGTAGTAGATAATGTGTCATCTTGTTGGCTCCATTTTTAGGTTACTTTCTAAAATATTCATTACCATGACCCATACTTTAACTAACACTCTCTGTCTCAACAAAATAGTCTTATTTGACAAATCAAACATTTTAAGATTGTAGTTTTAATTACTTGTACCAGAGCCGGCCAGCCACAAGGAAAATGAGGCCCAAGCTTTGGGCCCCCAAAATTTGTGAATATTTTGGGCCCCAAAATTGTGGATCTTACTGTAAATTACTAAGGTTGAGGGGCCTTACTGAAAAATTAGTTTTTCAACCCTTAATCCCTTTACCTTTAGACTACATACACCACACCACAACACGCATACACCAGGAAAGAAAAAAAAAGAAAAAAAAAACCCTCCCAAGTCCCACCCAACAGGGCCAACATGCACACACACCCCCACAAAATTTGTGATTTTGATGTGAATTTTGACACAAAATTTAAAGAGGTCGTTGATTGAAACAAGCTTTTCAAAGAATTTTCAGTAATAAACACACTTTCTTTTCCTCTTTATTTTATCCGAAATTAGGGCTTTTGATTTAGGGTTAAATAATTGATTTAAGTGATAAATTTGTATAGAAAAACAACATTTGGAGCTTTGGTTGAGCTTATCTTGGAATAATTTGAAAGTAATATTAGATTTGTTGAAATTATTTGTTGGCTAATTTACTTGTGTGTGAATTTGGAATTTTTATATGGAATTTTTTTTATTTGGAATTTTTTGAATGGACATGCTATGATATCTATTGAGAAGAACATGGTTGAAAAAGTTGATTATTCTACTTTGATTACTGATTTTGCTTCTAAATGTGCTAGAAGAGCGACGTTTAAGTAGTAATTTATAAATATATCGTGTGTTATGCCCATGATTTTGGAATGACGTGTTTTGTTTATTATCTTTTATGTTTGTTTTTTTTAATTTAAAGAAATAGAAAAAGATTATGCTACATACTAGAAGAGCCTTGTCAGACATTACTGGCCTTGGGCCCCGAATTTTACAGGGTCGGCCCTGACTTGTACCCCCTTTAAATTACACTATATTCATTTTCTAGAAATGAAACTACTTTTCTGAAATTAATCAAAGAGAAAAGAAGACTATTTTTTGAAAACTTGGAAAGCAAATACTAATATTTTGAAGGAAGCTCGGGTTCATTAAAAGCTCATTAATCCATGTGTAATTTCTCTTGCATAGTAAAAAGAATATCTTGAATATTAACAAAAAAGACTTTATTTCAAACTTTTGAATTTTGAAGCAGAAATAAACTGTTCAACATATTATTTTTTAAGACTATAAGAACAGTGATAGTGCCTAAGAGAGTAGAATTTAGGGGGAGTAATGCTATGTGCGAATACTAAAATTTAAGTTGTCATGTTTTGGTTGATGAAGTGATTCGTAATATTAATTAAAACATTTTAATTGAAATTTGAGTGTACATTTAGTGCACATCTTATATATATATATATATATATATATATATATATATATATGACAAATAGTCCATTTTTTAATTTTAAAAGTTAACATGTGATAAAATCAAATTAAAATTTTACGTGTTTTACTTATGTTTTAGTAAATAAAATTTTATTAATTAAAAACTACATTAAGAATACTATGGATTATAACTTTCATAACTTTGTAAAAATAAATAAATCTATGTAAATTATAGGCCAAACTTTAATTAAGTTGACTAAAAAAAAATCAAAAAGTGAACTTTTTACCTAAAATGAAGGGAGTATTTATATAAAGTAACCATTGAAACCTTCTCTATATATATGGGGAGTAAACATATGAGGAAGGTTCAATGGTTACATTCAATGGTAACCTTTGATGGTTATTATTATTATTATTATTCATTGAATTAAAAATAAAAAACTAAGATTTATTATATTAAATGACTCACATACTTAACTATTAATTGTATTTTTCAACTACTCAATAAATTTTAGCATTTAATTTTTGATTCAAAGGATAATAATAATATTAACCATTGAAATATATATATATATATATATATAAGTTTTCTTGTTCTTTTCATGCATGAATTATTATAATAATGTATGTCATTGAAAATTGTTCACAGCATTCTAACTTGTAGTGCACCAGCTGTTTAGGCACATTGGCTGATAAACTTGCTTGTCACTTAATGTTGTTTCTTATCTTTATCTTCTCGATCACTTCACATTCTGCAAAGTCTGCCCTTCTGGTTATGAACTATATAGCCGGCCTGATGCTGGCCAGCAGCACCTTCCCTAGGCTCAAGAGTACTGCCTGGAGTTTATGAACATCCAAATCTGCAGCCTTCTTTGTCCATCCAAATCTGTCGCTTATTATAAGGCTGTTGATGAACGTATGGAATGTGATATGTACGTGTATGATTGTGTTTGTGGTTTTAAGAGAATTAGTCGTGCCTCTGTCAACTTTTCCCTTCTTGTTATGAACTAGCTAGTTGCTGCCAGCACAAAGTGCCTGGGTGATCAACCAGTTGAAGCTTATGAGCATACATGTCTGCAGCCCTTTATGTCCCACCAATTCAACGTAGGGGATGGGAATGGCATATATACGTGTATGATCGAATTTTGGGATTTAAGAGAATTAGTCGTGCCTTTGTCAACAAATAGAGAATATTTGTTATGTTGTTTGTGTGCCACGTGGTTGCATACGAGTGAGAAAGCAATTTTATTGTATGTATAACCAGACATGATTTTTTATTCCAAAAAGGTGTTCCATCCTGTTCAATGTATAACAGTTACTTTTCACCTCGACTCGGGGTGTTCAGGTTCTTGAAAAAAGTAAGTCCCACTGCACTTGGTATGACAATAACGATATCATAACCTGCATGAGATAGTGCTCTTCCTAGGCTCATTATTTTGCATATTATCACAATCATAGGTTGCTAAAGAAAAACACTTGACAAAGACAAGAACCCTAACACATCTTTTAACATTTTGAGTAAAAGCTACAAACATATGTCATTTAGTAATTGGATCAAGAATAATATTAAACCTGCAAAACTGGATCCAAAGCCAAGCATCACTTCATTTTGTAATCATACAAATGCTATTAACTGCGTAGAGATCTAACCAGAGAACATGAATCCATATGTTTCTCCTCCATTCCTCTTGATCATCATCTTCTCTCTCCTTTCTCTCTCCATAGCTTCACCTCTCACTCCTCTTCTCGCTCTCAATTGCTCCCAACCATTAAACCAAACCCTTCTCCATGGCCATCCCACTAAAGCCCTACTCGAGAATCTCACCTTACAAGTTACTAGAGCCCAATTCATCACCTTTTCCCAAGACCGTTTCACTGGTTTCATGCAATGCAGGCCTGGCCTAGACCGGAACAACTGCACCCTTTGTGCCCGAAATGCAAAACACACCATCTCAACTCTGTGCCCCAATTCGGATGTGGTAACAGCTTGGTTTGACGGTTGCTACATCCAATACAGCCAAAACTATATCAACGTTACTCATGCAAAACTTGAAAATAGCAAATTTACCACCTGGTCCTGTGCCAACCGGACAAGTGCTGCAGACCCGGTTAAGTCTGAACTGGCACTTGAAATGTTGCTTCTCAGGCTAAGAGCTGAAGTCAGCCTAGCAATCCACCATGGAATTTCACATGGGGAGCTTAAATATGGCTCAAACTCCAAAGTTTACGGTGTCGTCGAATGTGTAAGGTCTCTGTCACCCAAAGAATGTGAGCTCTGCATAGGTGAAGCCATTCAGAAGCTCAATGAGTATTGTGGTGGGAAAGACGGAGGTATTGCGGCACAATGGCTTTGCATTGTTCGCTTCGATAGCCACCAATTTTACTCCGAAACCGGTGGACGTTCCCTTGACAGGTCAGGTGCAGTTAGTGTTTGGGCGAGCGGAGAAGGTGTTGCTGTGATGAGCTGGAAGCAGATTTTGGTAGCTTGGGTATTGGGTGCGTGCAGTATTTTTCTTATCGTGGTTGTTGCTTGCTTGGTATTCAAGAGATCAGTGTTAAAAAGAGCTAAAGTGGCTGCACTGAGTGCTGTGGATGATGAAGAACTAGAGAATAAAATCATTGATTGATATTTATTCACTATTTTTGGATTAGCAATGATAAATAAACTATGATGATGAAATAAAGCAAGTCCATTATCTTACTAACCACTTTGATCTGTTTGATAAAAGGAGATTGAAATGCATGATAGTGACTTAAGGAAAATGCTAACTTTAATGAACAAGTTGAATGATCAGTCTTTTGTTCTCTATGTTCATGACATTAGTTCCTTTCCATCAATATTTCTTTTGTTTTCAAGAATTCAAGGTTATTAGTAGAAAAAGATCACGTTGTAGATGTAGCAGTGTCACATATATGCTGATCGAGGGGAGAAAATTTTGGGATATTGAAATAGTGACGATTCCCTCTTGAATCGGGAGATAATGATTTCCATCTAGGAGTTTGCTAAGCATTTGTTTCAAACAAGTTGTTAGATCAATTGGTACTTCAATCAACCATGTCTGTGTCCATGCATGGTTGTCAAGTTCTCTTATCTATGCTTGCTTGAATATATAGTATGACACTGAAAATTGGTCACTGCATTCTAACTTATGGCCACCAGCTAGCTGTTAAGGCACAGTGGCTCGTAAAATTGACCCGTCTCTTTAATTAGTTGTTTGTATGCTGTTTGTTGATCTTTATCTTCTTGATCACATCATAGTTCACACTAGAAACCCTGCAAATATCCCCTTCTGTTTGTGAGCTAGCTAGCTTGCTGGCCAGCACCTTCCCTAGGCTCAAGAGTTCCTAGATTGGTCAACCTGTTGGGATCATATATGGTCATCTGTAGGCGCATTCTTTTATGTCCAACTATGCGTCGTTTAATACGATGCTGTTGATGAAAATAGGGTGTGTCATGCTATAATCAGATTAGGTTAGAATCCTAATATTAGTAAGAATTTTTATAAATAGTATGTTGGGTTTCTTAACGCAGAGATAGTATGTTGTCACCTCACAACCACTATGCCTCTGGTGCGAACCAGATCTGGCTATATATTCCTTAAGAATTAAGGAAATAAATTTTCTCAATTCAAAAGCACGAGTCCTATTTTTTCTTTGTACAATGATCCCATGACCGACATGAGTTGGTGCTCCTCCTAGGCTCATCTTTTCCGATATTACCAAAATATTAGGTTGCTAAAAGAGAACATTTGACAAAGACAATAACCTAAACACCATTTTACATGTAAAAGTTTTACTACTAGAAAGAATTGAATATTAACCGGTTGGTCTTTTGATTGAACATTTAAGAAAAAGAATGGGAATACTTATTTGTACTGTGGGTCTGTGACGGAAAAAAAAAGATGACAGTCGTGGTGGAAACCGGATCTCTGTGTCTTTAGGGGTATATTGCTTCTGTTCCTGTGAGTATAGAGGGCCAGCCATCATTGTGTTGTGGCTCTCTTCGGGTGCCAAACTGCTGCGCAGTGGCTTGTATTAACAAGCCATACAAGCCACGGGTTTTCAGCTAGTAGCTGCAGGGTACTGCTTTTATAAGTTAGTTAGAGTAGTGTACAGAAGAAGAGCTTGCTCAACTAGTCCTTGAGTGCTCATATATACTGTTGCCGCATATTTGGCCTTTGTCCTTGTTTATTTAAACTTTTTGCTGTCTTGTTTTCCATTTTTTTCCATTTATTGGGGTCGGGTAGGGGTCAGGCGCATGGAGAAAGGAAATAAAAGAAAAACGAGATTAAAACAATCTAAGCATTCTCAATTTTACGCAAGCTTGCGAAATGAGTTCATTTATGCTTCTTGCTGATCTTCCATGCCATTCACTACGTACCACTAGCAAACATACAATGAAACAGATCCTTTGGCCGGTCTGATATCTCTCACATTGTTGAAGACATCAGAACTCGTAGACGTTATATATACTTGTTCCTTCAGCTACCACAGGGTACTTTAAGATGCAAAGAATTGTTTCCTGATGTTCTTGTCTTGGCTTTTGCATCTGAGTGATGATTCTTACGATTAATGACTTATTGGACGAGTCAAGAGTACTCGCAACTGTCCCTGCCACTTTTAAACGTTTTGTTCTGATCCATATTTCTCTCCGTTACAACTTGCAAACGAGACTCCTTGATTAATTTATCTTATAGTGTCAAATTCCTGCCTCAAACATACCAAGATCTTATATTTATGAAGATGCTGATTTGATTTAGTTTTCGCAATCATAAATACCTCTTTTCTATCTCCAGATAACAAGTCATTTCATTAACACAGACAGTAAGAGTGACGATGGTCTAGCGAGGTTTCCTAGTCATAAAGCGGTAGAAAGTAGGGAGTCGAAGGCTGGCTACACCCCTACAATGCTAAACTAACAAACCAAGGTCTAGTGACTTTTGCCCTGCTAATGTTTCCGAGAAAATTTATTCCGAGATCATGTTTTCTCTTCCGATTACATTATTCCAAACGATTATTGTTATTTTCCCTAGTGCTTAATTTGGAGAAATAGATTGCTCTAATCGTCGTCGCTCTCTTCTGATCACTGGCAGCTTCTTGGACCAAGACTATTTCAGGGATGTAATTTGGTCTCTTTAATTAAAATTTCTTTTTTTCAAAAAAGAAAATGAAAATAAATATATTGCTAATGTTGGCATGGTTAGAGGAGGTTTTCATTTTATACAACGGGGTCAATGGGTGATCAAGGAGGCCCATAGCCTAGCCTAGGTTGGCGACCTCCATTGCACTTAGAAGGGGTGCCAGCCTAAGGACGGTCCAAGTGGTAGAGCCTACGTCATAATTTGTGGCAGTAAAACCTGTCTTCGTGCAGCCCCTTAAAAAAATAAAATGAAATAGCATATTGTTGTTATATAGTCACTATTCAGTGAATCATTTCTAATTATAATCTCACTATCTCTAGACGAGTACGTACAATCCGAGCAATTCATATGAATAACCCATTCGATCCGATTTTACGTGTTCACTAGGTAAGCATTTATGTATATGGGCCCCACGAAAACAAAGAATACTCTCGACGACCCCATCTGTCAGATAATTAACACTTTTGAAGGAAGACTTTTGGATTGTGAATCATTTTCCTTTCTAAATATTGCTTTGCATGGTTATTTATTTATTTATTTTGAAGAAAAAATTTTTTTTTTTAAAGGTTGAAGGCTCCAACTTGGAGGGGACATATACGGCCAGAACAAACGGTCTCTTGTAAAACTCGAACATTTGACCTCTCCAATAAGAGAAATAAGCGGTACCAATTAACGTAGAGCTCGTTGGTTTTTCATAGTTGATTTAATTTATAAATATCGAGATGGAATCTTGTCAACATGAGAAGTCAATTTCGAAGGGGAGATTTTGCTGCCTCTGCTGTCAAAATCGTTTAGACAGGTATGTATCATCAGCCTTCACAATGTTTTCACCATCAAAATTTGACCAACACTTTTATGGCGGCCATGTTTCGAGTTTGGACCACTTTGGCATCATCAATTCATCATTTTGTTATAAATGAATTTTCTTTAAGAATAAGAAAAAATCTATAATCGAAGCGCTCGCTCGCTCGCTCGTTCGCCTCACAAAAATTAAGGCAAACTTAAGCTTGAAGTGATATTGGCCGAGTTTGAACAAAATTTTGAGGGGCAAACTAGCAATCATTCAAACCAATCGTCTAGTCTACTACTGTACTGTATTCATTAACACTAGTATAACACCCGTGCGATGCACGGGGATTTTATAGAAATAAATAAAATATTTAAAAAGTTTAATGTTAACAAAATAAATAAATAATTATACAATAAATATTATAAGTTAATGTAAACAAATAATTAAAATGTGAAAGTTAAAATAAAATTAATAAAAGAGAATCACATAAATAAAATAATTTATAATTATAAAATTAGAAATAATTCTGAAGATATCCGGGTCTCAATGAGTATTACGAAACTTAGAGATACAATAATTAAGCTCTAATACCAATTAAAACGACTAATGCTTTGATACCAATAAAATAGTCAATTTGCAGGCTTAGATATAAAATAGTTAAGCTTTGATACCTTTTAAGGGATGATTCCACCTCTGCAATGCATGAAATCTATATTAATATAAAAATTTAATATTTTAGTTAGTGCAATGTATAAAAATTTAATATTTTAGTCAGTGCAATGTATAAAAATTAAAAAATAATCAAAAGTAAATATAAAAAGATTACTCTAGACTTTGGTTGATAGACATTGCATAAGACACAATTGTAAAAATAAAAATAAAAATATTCCACATACACCTTACATTAACATTATAAATAATTTAGTTTTTCGGAAAAAAATTACAATTTTTTTTTCCATTTTCTGATATACTTTCCTAAGGTTTTACTTATACTTGCTTCAGATTTGATGAAAAGAACCAAAAAATATTTTCATCTATTTTTTTTCTGATTGATCTGAATTTTTTACCAATCGAATGGTTTCACTTAAAGCTTATGTGCATTTTTCATATTTTTTTGTTATAAATATTTTTAATCTATAGAAATGAACTTCAATATTTTAGATACTCCTTCTGTCCCGAATAAATATTCCTAGTTGATAAAACATAGGAATTAAGAAACATAATTAATGATATGTTGTAAAATTTGTTCTGACAATAATACTCATGAACATTAATTGAGTTTAACATTTCTAAACAATTAGGTTTCTCTATGATATGCTATATTAAATGAAGCTTTAAGGGTATATAAAATTACCTATATTTTTTTGATTATTTACCGATCGCTTGACATTTGTTTTCTTATACCCCTGCTTCAAATTTTTAGAAAGGAACCAAAAAACAAAATTTTAAACCCGTATTTCTTTCTTAAAAATTTGCTTGACTTCCTCAAGGTAAGTCCAAAATTTATCAACTTTGACCTTAACATATTCATAATCTGATCTGATTTTTTTAATTTTGACGTAAAATAAATGTGTTTATTTATTTATTTTATTTTTTTGTATCTTAAAATATATAATTTGAATATTTTTTTTATTTTGACGTAAAATAAATATTTATTTATTTATTTTATTTTATTGTATCTTAAAATATATGATTTGAATATTTTATCGATATAATGCCTTTTGCATACTAATTATGTGAATATTTTTTGTTATAATAACTCCAGATCAAATGAAATAGACAAAATTTGTAGGACTATATAATTTTCGTTAAAAGTTTCTTACGATGAATTCTTTTGTTAATATTAATTTGCCGAACCTATAAACTCAAAAGCTTAAAGGTCTCATAAGAAATCATTTGCAAAAGAACATTCATTGAATTGGGAATTGAAATCATCATTATGTTGTTGTTGTAGACTAACTTTTAATGTTTTAATGTTGACCACCTTAAAAATTAGAAATTTATATTTTCAATGCAAGCACAAGTTTTCATCAAAACAAATTGGGTTCTAATTTTGGCGAAAATTTTCCTTTTATAGACTCAATTGTTATTATATATATATATATATATATATATATAATTGTTATTATATATATATATATATATATATATATATAGATTGTATTTACTAATTGGTATATGAAAGGACTAATCATAGTTTATTATGATAACTCCTACTATAATTGTTTTATTATGAGAATATTTGTTATTTCTCTCAATAAGCTATAGCGGGTAGTCATACTATAATTATTTTATTAAGTATGATTAATAATCACAGTTATTATCTTATAGTGATAGAAAATACCAACATAATATAAATGGTTGAGTTGGTTTAAGGTGAGTTCTCGTATTTAAAAGAGTGTGTGTTCAAATCTCATTGGCAACACTTTGTTTTGTTTTCTAGCTTTTTCATTGCTTTGCCAATAGCTAAAGCTCTTCAACTAATATTATTAAAGAATATTATATACCACAATATTATACCTATAGTAATTAGATAAAACTATTAGCTAATTGCATCCTCCTAGAATTTCAAAAGTCAAAGCATTGAGAATGAAGATTTAACAAAAAGAGGTGAGGTGTCACAATCTAAGACATCCTCACCAACTTTAAATATATATATATATATATATAGATTTGGGTTTTGCTTTAATTACTCATACCAAGGATCTTGCACGTAAATAACATATTACTTGTTCTCCTTTAAAAATTAACAGAATCCTCTTTTAACCTCCAAATTAGGTCTCAAGCCCGCTTTAAATATATGGGTGAGTTTGAGCAAAAAAAAGTTTGATTTAGTTTAGATAACGTTTAGACTTGGACATGTATATTTTAGGGCAAAATTCGGGTCGGTCCCATTTAGGTAATTTTTAATCGATTAAGGACACGATAATTGTTTTTAACTAGAAAATAACACTTTTGTTGGGAAATGTCATCTATGCTTTTAAAAACACGGAACAGTGCACTCTATGCATGCAACAACAAAAAATGATGCATCGCAACACAACACGATGCACATAAAAAACATGGAACGACAAAACTGTACATCGCAAAACAAAAAACGATGCATCGCAGCAAAAGATGGTGAACAAATTACATTTCCAACTTGCGATGCACAACTTCTAACACGTACGATGGACAAATTACTTTTTTTACTTGAGATGAACAAAAAAGGTTTTGCATCGCTTCACATTCTTCTAACAAAACTAACCCTCTTCACTCCAAACACGCAGCAATTTTCACTTCAAACAGAGCAAAAAAAACTTAAAACCCTTCAAAAATTTTGCAAAAACTTTTGAAAATATTATCGTGAGTTACTATCAAACAGAGAAAAAGTCTTCTCAATTACAAAAGAGCACCGAGAAGAAGACAACAACCGCTGGAACAAACAAAAACAAAGCATCATGTTAGTATTGCTGAGTACATTTTAGAGTTTCAAAAATAGAGCATAAATGCCCTGAATATTGTTTATAGCGTTTCAAATATGCATATAAAACTGAATATAAAACAACGTTTTTAAGCTATTTTTCATCACGATGCACAAAAATTATGCATCGTATGGTAAACTTTTGTTGTTTTTTATGCATCCCGATGCATAGTTTGATGAATCGCGTTCACTGAAACCGTTAATACACCGTTTTTGCATCCCGATGCACATGTGCATCGTCATGCACAAAAGTAGTGCATCCAGATGAACAATCGACGCATCGCAATGAATAATATGTGTGCATCGTGTTTTACTTTTTTATTGTAATTTTTCAGTTGTGTGACTGTATCCACAAATATACTTATTATCTAGGTATGAGAACTAAAACAGTATACAGGTCAAGTATGCAGTCATTGATTGACAAAATACAAAGTGAGGGGACTCTACCAGATTCGTCCTACCTGGCAAGGTAACCGTTACATGTGGCAAGCTAGGTAGGCCAAGTAGGCAAACCAAGGAGAGCTCGTTGCCCGACCCATATCAGAGGCGGATCCTTTCTGACGATCACTGAGGTCTTCCTAATAACCTGAAAGCTTGTCGACCTCAACAAACTGCAACTTAAACACTCCGTCGGACCAGGTCGTCATCTCAACGGACGACCTCGGTATACAAGGACCAGGTCGTCATCTCAAAGGACGACCTCGACTTTCAAGTGACCAGGTCGTCATCTCAACGGACGACCTCGGCATACAAGGATGAGGTCGTCATCTCAAAGGACGACCTCGGCGTTCAAGCAACTAGGTCATCATCTCAGCGGACGACCTCGGCGTACAAGGACGAGGTCGTCATCTCAACGGACGACCTCGGCCTACAAGCAACCAGGTCCCCATCTCAACGAACAGCCTCGACATACAAGGACGAGGTCGTCATCTCAACGGACGACCTCGGTCTACAAGCAACCAGGTCGTTATCTCAATGGGCGACCTCGACCTACAAGCGACCAGGTCGTCAACCCGTTGAACGACACCAGCTTTAATCTTTACACGTGGCAGACATCACGGCATTAGAGGCACCAGCTGGACTAATGCCGAGGTAGCACATACCCATATGAATGTGACAACCTGGTAAATACACTATGATAGGTCGTCATCTCCACCAAACATACTCTCTCAGCATGTCGACTTCAAGTACTCATAGTGCGACCTGGGGACATCCCAGGCCTACCACAGCAAGCATCGAGCGACCTGGACGCATGCCAGGCCGACCTCGACGTAACCTCTCTCAGCTCGGCAAAAACAGAGTCGTCCAAGGAATTAACTCTCATCCTGGGAAGAGTCTTATTACAACTCTATATACATCAGTCCTAAGCAGACAAGGAAACATAATTCGAAAGACATGAGAATTGGTCATATTTCTCCCATTCCGAAACCTCCTAGGATTATGACTCATCTCTTTATAAATAAGCACCCTGATCACAGACATCATAAGGTACACGCAAATTATTTGCAAAAGCTATACTTTGTTAGAGCATTCATCTTCTCTACTGTATCGCTGATTCTCACGCCTGAGGGTTATCGCTGGGACAACCCAGCCCCCTTTACGGTGTTCTTTGTTGATCACAGGTTCAAAGCTACCTATACTTCAAGGGCAATCCCTGCAACACAAGCCGAAATCCTACTAGACTATACACGTGGATCAGACGTGGTCACCTACAGCCTTTTTTGCGTGATCACAAAGTATTAGTTTCAGGGAATACCATCTACCGGTGTTGAAAAAGACACTTTTTTGTTGCATAATAGATAATATTCTGGGCAAACAAGTACTGCGCGATTGCCGACGGAATTTGACACTAGAGAGTGTGCAAAGTACAGGGCCAAAATGGCCAATGAAATGATTTTGTATGGAAAAAAGGATTAAGAAATAATATTTTTTTATTAATAACATTACATTTTTCGTGTTATTCCTCTCTTTTTATGAATCTGTCTGTACTGATAAACATTGTGTAATTTTCATCTTTTTTGAAATTACAGTTGACGATGCACAAAAAATATACTTCACGATGCACAAAATTATACGAAAAATAATACTGTTATACTTGACGATGCACAACATTATATTTGGCTATGCACAAAAATTGTATTGAAATAATACTGTTATACATTGACGATGTACATTTATACTTGACGATCCACATTTCTTACTACAAAAAACTGAAAAATAGTACTGTTATACTTGACGATGTACAAAATTATACTTGACGGTGCACATTTCTTACAAAAAAAAAAATTAACGATGCACATTTTATACTTGACGATGCACACAATGCACATTTTTTACACAAAAATACAAAAATAGACGATGAATATTTCACACAAATGACGATGCACAAAATACACTTAAACCATCATATGTTGTTGTTTTGGAACAAATAGTTAAGTTATCACTTAAAAGGGACTTAACAGGTTGGAAACAAATATCGGATCCTTAAGCAGTTGAATATTCTACAAAAGGTACCGGGCTACAATTTTTCCTATAATTTAATTTAGATTGAGTTTGAACAATATTAGACTCATCTATTTAAAACACAATTGACGAGCCTTAACGACACTATAGATAATACAATAAAATTGAGTAAAAAACATAATTATAAGACCTTATTTAGCCACAAAGTTTTCAATGTTAACATCAAATTATTCAACCAATCGTCGTATGTTCAACTAGATAGTGGCATAAGTTGCCGGAATTCATTACAGAAAATACTCGATCAATTACATATATATAATAAGATCAATGTCAGCTTTGGTGCGAAATTTTTTACCAAGAGGATTCAAGAGAGATGAGGGTATTTTTTTTTTTAGTACATTTTTTTATTATTATTTTTTTAAAAGATTGGAGGGGACATAAACCTTACCCCAACCCTTATTATTATTATTATTATTATTATTATTATTATTATTATTATTTAATGTTTTGAAATGCTACAATTAAGACTATATGATGCATTTGGTGTGGCTAGAACAAATTGTTTAGAACACAATGGGCCTTTGGTGAAGCTTGAACAACAACGGTGCTTCTTGTGAGGCCTGAACACTCGATTTTTTTAAATACCAGGGTGTTGTCTCTGGTGAGACTTGAACACTCGACATCTCCGTTAATAGAAATGAACAGTATCATTTGAGTTAGAGCTAGTTGGTTATGAAAGTAAGGAGTGAGAAATTGAGTTCAAAGTTGGTCCAAACGAATTACTTTATCGATAAAAAAAATAAAACAAATAAAAAAGGAGAGAAAAATTAACTAGAGGGAGCTTGTTAGGCTGCCACCGGACCGTAGATAGGCAGGTAAAGCCAAGTAGTGTGAAAGGGTTTGCTTTTACAAGTAATTTGGCAATAAATCAACAAGATCTTGTGAGCATTCATGGCTTTGGAATGGTCCACGTGGTCCCACATTTTGGCTTCACCTCTTTACGGATCAAACCATCATCTTCAAGCCTTAATTGACATATCCATGTGATCATCACATGCTTGGTAAAAAAATATTTTTGTACACACTAGTGGGATCTCAAGATCATATAGCCTTCCTTTCTTAATCCATGGCTAGGACATTTTCTTTTGTTTGGTTTCGTATGATCTAGTGCTATAATGGTTCTTCAAACTTAGTTTTGTGTTAGTTTTCCCTCTTTCAAGTTAAAATGTATCTAGCTAAGTGTATGTCTGAATGTATGCATATATACATTGAGCTTAAGTCTTTCTTTTGGAGACTCTTTCCCATTTCTCGAGCCCAGACATTTGCGTTGAACAAGTAGTGGTGAATTAGTTTTACAAAATGGTTCTGACACTACGGCTTGACCCAACGGATAAGGGTCACGCACTGGCCACTAGTTTCGCACAAGTTGAAGTGGTAGTTTGTTAATAATGGTGTGTACTTTTGAACGATAGGTACATTTCAAACAAATGTATATACATTTTGTGAACAAATGTTTTGACGTTTAAAAAAAAAAAAAAAAGTCAAGAGCTTTTGTTTTAAATCCAACTTCTAGATATTACTTTAGAGCTACATGGTAGCTTACGAGGCACCACCCGACAAAATAATTGGTTGGGTGCCTCTCCTAACAAATAAGGTTTAATATATTTGTATAGGATCCGATCGAAAACACACATAATTTGACATGGTAAGAGATTTGAAGAAGCTCTCTTTGAGGACCATTAATGTATGCAAGCAATTAACCATGTACTAATTTTGCACATTCATATATAGGATGCAATTAATGTTATTAGCTAGAAGACCTAGGATGACCCTAGTGAGCATATGGGAACATCTCACATGGTTGGAAATATATACGTACATGACTTAGACACATATACAAAACATCCCCTGCCAATTTCTTTCACTTGGTTCATGGCATAGCCGCATAGGATGGTCCATGTTTGACTAGAAGTGGAGATCAGTTATGTAACACTACATGGATTGTTGGGTCTAATCCAAAGAAACTTACTTCAAATGTATGAGACAAGAAATGCAACGGTCACGTAACAGTCCAACAAAACTTCTTTCATTAATGCCGACTAGGACATATGACTCTGTATGTATTATCGCTCACCGTACATCACACATTGTTCTTCGTCGTTGTCGTCGTCGTCGTAGTCGTCGCATTTCCTAAATTTTCTTACTTGTAGTTGTAAACTTTAATTGTAAAATTTATGTTAATTTAATTTCATAAATTTATAATCTATAATACCGTAGAATCTTGGAACACATAATAACCACTAAACATATAATTCTAGGAACATGAATTAAGTACTAACCTTGATCCATGCTTTGCCTGAAGTTAAAGACTTTGATGTAGGAATTTTCTTATTCCTTGCTTTTACTTTAATCTCTTCTTGATGGTGAGAAGAAAACCCTAAGCTTTTTCTCTTTTCTCTCTTTAACGGCTTTTCTTAGAGTCGTGAAAAGGAAACCCAAAAAGTATTTTTTTAGGGTTTACAACTTTAAGTTTTTTTATACGCAGAGGAAGAGAGAATTTTTTCCTTTTATAATTCCCAAAAATTTTAATAATAAATTATTCTCACCAAACCATCAAAGTGGGCCCTTGATATTAAAGTCCAATTAGATATTAAGTCATGTGTGACACTTTTATTTGAAATAATCCAACATTCTCCCACTTGGCCCATATGACGACTTGAGAATTTAATAACAATTTTAAGTGCACAATGTTATTATATCCTCCATAATGTCAATTTGGACTTTTCTCTAATTAAGTTAAAGTTGACTGGATCATGGCCAGTCACACATCATTTAATCGCATGATCCCTTCCATATATCACAAGATCAATTTAACTTAAACTTTAACCATAATGAGGTGAACCATAAGCCTCAACCATACAGTCTTCCTAAGAAGACTAAACCATAATACATTAAAACAATACAATGTAAATAAGCAGAAAACATATCTATAAATGATATCAAAGTGTCATAAGATAAGGAGCAAATAACTGTTATGCATACATATACACATACAAACTATCATGATAACAAGGACTTATCCATGATACCCATGAACAGTGGCCTCAAATTCAGCCTCCATAGTAGAAGCAGCAATGACAAACTATTTTCCACTTCTCTATGATATCGCTCCTCCAGCTAAAAGAAACAAATAACTGAATGTTGACTTTCTCGAGTCAACACATTCGGTATAATCTGAATCTGAATATCCTATAACCTCGAGGTGATTAGACCTCCTATACATGAGCATGTGTTCCTTAGTGCCTTGTAAATACCGAAGGACTTTCTTTGCAACTTTCCAGTGGTCTATACCAAGATTACTTTGATACCAGCCTAGCATTCCAATAACAAAGTTGATATCAGGCCGAGTACAAGTTTGTGCATACATTAAGCTCCCAACCACTGATGCACAGGGAATCAAATTCATTTCCTTTCGTTCTAAATCATTCTTTGGACATTGCATTTGACTGAACTTGTCCCCTTTTTATATTGGAACAATTCCTGTTGAACACTTTTCCATTTTGAATCTCTCTCAGACCTTATTGATGTAAGCTTTCTGAGACAGTTCCAACATTCCATGTGACCTATCACAGAATATTTCTATTCCTATCACATACAATGCCTCACCTAAATCTTTCATTTCAAAGTTCTTAGAGAGAAATTCCTTTACATTACGTAACATCCCAACATCATTAGCAGCAAGTAAAATATCACCAACATACAAGACCAATATTATGAACTTGCTACCACTAACCTTCATATAGATATACCGATCAACGGTGTTTTCTGTGAAACCATAAGAAGTAATGGTATCATTAAACTTAATATACCATTGGCAGGAGGCTTGTTTCAGTCCTTATATTGACTTCTTCAATTTAAACACTAAACTTTCCACGAACCCTTCAGGTTGATCTATATAAACCTCCTCTTCCAATTCACCATTTAGAAAAGCGGTTTTAACATCCATTTGGTGAAGCTCTAAATCATAATGAGCCACCAAAGCTATAACAATTCTTAAAGAGTCTTTCTTAGATACCAGGGAGAGGGTCTCTTTATAGTCAACGCCATCCTTTTGTGTATAACCCTTTGCAACGAATCTGGCCTTATACCTTTCAATATTTCCATTCGAGTCACGTTTAGTCTTAAAGACCCATTTACAACCGACTCTTTTGGAACCTTTAGGCAACTCTACTAAGGCCCAAACTCGATTGTCATACATTGATTTAATTTTTTTTCTTTCATAACATCTAACCACTTTTCTTAATTGTTACCATTCATCGCTTGACTAAATGAGGTTGGATCATCATCAATGCTTAAGTCACATTCATGCTCCTGATTATAAACCACATAGTCATCAGAAATAGATGGTCTCTTCTGCCTTATAGACCGTCTCAAAGTTATTTCCTCTTGTGGATCAATAATCTCTTGCTCGACAGTAAATGGTTTATCTATTATATTTTCATTCAGTGGGGTTTCGACATTAACTTGTTGTTCTGGTATGTTGCAAGACTGTGATTCAACAATAGGAACAACAACTTCTAAAGGAATATCGGGTACATGCATTTCAACCCGAATTTCTTTAATGTCAACTTTTTGTGGTTCCCCACTCCCACTGACTAAGCCATTCTTAATGAACCGAGCATTGCTTGACTCATCGATTCTCGTACTATGGTTAGGACAGTAAAATCTATACCCCTTCGAATTTTCAGGATAGCCAATGAAATAACCACTGTCTGTCCTAGCATCAAGTTTCCTTTCATGTGGATTATACAACCTTACTTCCGCTGGGCAACCCCAAACATGAAGATGTCTCAAACTCGGTTTCCTACTTGTCCACAATTCATAAGGAGTCTTAGGAACTGCCTTACTAGGAACCTGATTGAGAAGGTATTCAGCGGTCTTTAATGCATGCATTCCACAAAGATAAGGGTAAAGAACAATTACTTAACATACTTCTAACCATATCTATTAATGTATGATTTCGTCTCTCAACCACACCATTCTGCTGAAGTGTACTTGACATTGTATACTGTTCACAAATGCCACGACTTTCGAGGAATTTTACAAATGGACCTGGACATTGTACCTTTTCAGTGAACCTTTCATAATATTCACCACCTGTATCTGATCTCACTATTTTTACTTTCTTATTTAACTGTCTTTTCACCTCATTTATGAACACCTCAAGGACGTTCACCACATGAGACTTTTCATGCAGTAAATAAATATAACCATAATGTGAGTAATCATCAATAAAAGTGAGAAAATACTATTCACCACCCCAACTAGGGTTATCAAAAGGACCACAAATATAAGTGTGTATCAATTCATGAAGTTGAGTGCTTCTTGTGGCAGACTTTTTTTAATGTGGTTTTAGTTTAGTTTCCCTTAATGCAATCCACACACACAACCCAGTCACTAAAATCCAATTGAGGAAGGATATCACTTTTCACCAACCTCATTAACCTTTTTTTAGAAATATGACCTAATCTTTGATGCCACAAGAAATCAGAATTTTCATCAGATGCACTACATTTCATGCCTACACTATAATCAACATGATACAGGGATTCGGCGAATTCATTATTAAGATTAAAACGTTAAAGAGAATCACATAAAGTACCAGAACCATAATAATACTTATTTTTAAATAATGAAAAAACATCTTTTCCAATATTAAAATTAAAACCTAAAACATCCAGCTTCCCTACTGAAACAAGATTTCTAGCACAATCAGGAACATAGAGACACCCTTCAAGATCTACATGACAACCGGTGTCCAAGATCAATCTATACGTCCCAATTCCTTCTATCTGTACTTTCATCCTGTTTCCCATAAACAAGTATTGCTCAGTTTCGTTTATGGGCTGGATCGTAAGGAATCCCTGTATGACATGAGACACATGAGTAGTTGCACCAGAATCTAATCTGTGACGACCCAAGTCCGAGATTCGATGTTGAACCCTAACTCAGAGCGCCAAACCGAAGAAAAGCAAAATAAAGTGAGCCACAAAAGCTCGAAACCAGAATCAAGCAGCAGAATACTGAAAACAAGGCAGCGGAATAACAAATGAAATAGGAGTTTCAAAACTCGAATAACAAAATTCCCACAACATATAACACCTCCATGGCCAAACATGTGCCGGAGAAACAACACGGGAAACTCACGAGCGAACATGCTCGGGAAAACAAGTAATAAATAGACGGCTCAAGCCTCAACATAAATAAACAAAACTATGCAATGATACAATAAGATACAACGGGCTGACTCTGCAAGTCGCCACTATATTACAACAAAACAAAATACAACATTTCTACCCGACATACTAAGTTTAAATAACTCAGTTTAACCTATGATCTCGCAAGTACAGGAAATAAATATAAAATACTAGCTAGCTACAACTAGAGGATCTTCGAACTAGAGCCTCACTGCGCCGAAACGTATCCTGCAACTAAGGAAAAACAAATATGGAAGGGATGAGTCGAATGACCCAGTAAGCTACTAATGAAACAATATGGCATGGCATTATGCACGTAAGAATAGCAGGAAAATAAACAGGTTGTAGCACATAAGACAACCAACCCTATATTCACGAGAGGCTCAGTAGCCGCCAACCGTCATGCACTGGTTGGAGACTACGACCAACATTCGTTCATATAGGAAGTACATAAAGTGTAAGTAAACACATAAAGGTGGATACGGTGGATTCGAGGTACACCTCCGAAATCCCTTGAAACACTTCCGACCTTATAGCTCCATGAAGCCGTAGAAGACAATTATGCTGCTGCTTTACAGAACTATGAAAGATACCTCTGCTGCTATCGAACAAGGTAATAATAATAATAGATTCCTGCGCTTCTGCTCCAGAGAACCATACTAAACAATTGCGCCGCTGATACTAGACACATCTCTCAATGCCGAACAACGAATAGAAATAGATGATTGTGCTGCTGCTGCCGTACACAAATCACAGAGGGACCGATGCTTGTATCCCTAAACAAATATAGGTACCCGATCGCGTCAAGCACGATCTACAAGTTTCCAACCAATAATGTACCCGACTGCGACCTGCACGATCTACAAGTACCCGTTGTGGACCATTTTCTGTATCCACGTCGACGTATCGCTCAATCCCCTACGACCCAAGACAATACGGCTCTAGCCACTTATAGGTATCACAAGGGACCGGTGTCCGTATCCCAATGCATACAAAAATGTCGACAATACACAGTCGCCGTTTATTCCGTTCAACTGTGGGACTAGAGAAACCCTAACCGTGGCCAACGGTAGGGCGAGGCCCAGTGTATTGGCCTTCGGCTATTACGAAGCCCCTGCTCCCGCAATAACCGAGCATCAATACACCTCCAATGCATATATGCCAGCTGGACTCGATGCAATGCACAAGTAGATGTTTACCCATGCCAAACTAATCTAATTGTGTTCTATTGAATCACAACTTAATAAACCAAATAATGATGTGTTCTATTGAATCACAACCCAATGAAATCAAACCATAATGCGTTCTATTGAATCACATACTAAATCAATATAATGTGCTTGTAAATACTAACACACAATCAATCATCAAAGTAGGATGATTGTCTTATTGCTTACTAGAACAATCACAAATACCACACATCATCCAAGTCTGCAACCGTTAGACTTAACAATCATAACATATGTAAGCCTACTCGTACTTACAATCATAATTCAACGCGCTACTAACACGCGCAACTTAGGATCTCTACGGTATCCCACAATCACAATACACTTCATCTCATGTTTATATATTCCACCTCATTTCTGTCGCGTATTATACGTATCACGACTCTCTACAAGTCACATCGTCCGTATTGGAACGATACTCAAGGTGTGTCATGACTACCTAGAATATAACTAACTCATCATCTGACGATTGAAACTATTCATCTCATAAGGAATGTCGCGTACTAAGAGCATGTCTATTCGACAACGCTCATGGAAAGACTAATACGGATAATTAACCATTGCTAAGGCATAAGGTTTAAGTCAACGATTTACCACACATCGTAGTCGATAATGTTTGACTAAGTCAACCCAAGTCGAATTCTATTGGTAACGATCTCAACAATTCGTCATCCCACATCGTAGGAGACTAAAATACAACCTACATTGGTTTGTACTACACATCACCACATTACACGACGTATAATCTTTACGTCTTATACGACTCCGCTAGAGTTGGTCACCAACAACTAAACCTCGGACGAACCGTAGTATCGTCCCTAATTAACCATGTCAACCACAATAACCAACTTTTGGGGTATATACTACCCATGTGACTCTCACAAGTCACCATGAGAATACTAACGATAAAAATCTCAAGGAGCTACTCATGCTCGATAGAACTAAAACAAGTCATCAGCGACTTTACTGCCGAAACCCAACTATAAAACAAACCCACGAGTCTACAACTCGGGAAATAATAACAACAACAACGTGTACACAATGAACTCCACAAGTATCTAATATTCGGAGACCACAAAATCAACAAAAATTCATCTATACTCATTCTTTAACATGCTAGAGTATCACATTGAACAAGTATAACATGTAGGGAGTTCATATGCACATAAATAACACGTAAACATCGCGATACTACCCTACGATGCTCAAAATCTAAGAAAGAGATTAGTAACTTACAACACAACACAAATCCTCCATGAAATTCAAGGGGCTTCGGGTGGAAATATACTCCTCCGCGAACTTTACGCTGCTACGTAGTCCAATCGTCGATCCCAAGCTCGATCCAAGTCCGAATCAAGCTTCCTCTCTCTCAAAACTTCACTCTCTCTCTCTAAAATGTGGGAGAAGAGATGGGGGTGGTGATTCCTCAACAGATCAAACAATCTAATCGTCTAAAAACGTGCTCCTCGTCGTCCACTACGCTACGGTGAAGACGGATCGTCGATCCGACCAACGAAGCTCGAGATATCGCGATTCTTCCCTTCTTCTCTCTCCTTTCTCTCTCTAGAGTCTCTCTCTCTATTTTCTGATTTGAGGATGAGAATGAGGGAGAAAATAGAGTTGGGTTTTATTAATAATACCATGGGTAAGTGTTTGGTCCAATCCCGGGCTTGTTTGAGCATTTAAAACCACTTAAAAATGTTAAAAACCGAGAAAAGACGAAAATCGGACGAGCAGAGACGGGGCAGGGCGATCGCTCTGCCTTAAATAGGGTGATTGCTTTGTCCTCTGGACATAGGGCGATCGCTTTGTTCTCCCAAGGGCGATCGCTTTATGTCCAGATTCTCCGAACTCTCTGAAAATGCTCCGAAATGCTCCCGAAATGATTTTTAAATGATCCCAAGGTGATCCTAAGTCTTTGGGAATGTCTAAACACTCGAGAAAGTTTCCCGAAGGTCCAAAAACAACGCTAGAAGTTCAACGCAATACTCACGCAATCAACCATATAAAGGTTTGAATACAAATCGGGCCATACGAGACACTTGAAATAACTCGGCGTGCGGGTTAACGACAAGATCAACGTGATCATTAGTCGTGAAGGAGTCTAAACCAAGGTTAGGTCAATCAACCAAAGAGAAGATGTAACGTATATGAATTCTAATCGATGTCGAGGATAATCTCGAACGGATAAAGGAACAAAGCGCAACTCACCATGAGTTAAACGCGCGTCAAATAGGGTTTTTGACCTAACATGTCACGCTTAACGAGCATGACACCTCACTCTCTGAGGGTTTTAAGGTCAATATCGAGAGACTACGAGTGAACCCGGAATGAAGTTGGGTCGGGGTATTACATAATCACCAGGTATTATTAGGTTTTATAAGGTTTGATTCAAAACATACATAAATACTATGCATGCCTTTCTTTTCGAACCATTCCGTCCTTTTAGGGAAATCTTTCTTTACGTGCCCTTCCTTATTGCAGAAGTAACATTTAACCTTTTTCTGGATTCGACCCTCATTAACCTTCATTGGGGCCTTGTCCTTTTTCTTGTTCTTCATACCTGGTTTGGCCTTATTGTTGTTATTTCCATCATAGACTGTGAGGTTGATAGAGTGATCCCTTATCTTCTTTAATCTCCCTTCCTCCTGCACTAACAAGGCCCTTAAGTTCATTTGAGTTTTATTTATCTTTAATGGTGTTGTAGTTCACCTGGAACTGACCAAATTCAACACAAAGGGAGTTCATGATAAACTGTACAAGAAATGAGTCACTCACATCCATCCCCAAAGTCTACAGTTTTGCTGCTAGGCTGAACATTTCTGTTACGTGATCATGAATTGACTTAGACCAATCAAACTTCTTTGTAGTTAGCTCACCGGCTAAGTCTAACTAAGAATATTCTTTGATTTTCAGCAAGAACTCCCTAGCATCATCTTTTAGTGCAAACATTCATACATGCTCATCTTTTAGTGCTTTGAGTTAACCTTAATAGATTCAGATATCTTTATGTAACACTTTAAGTATGTATTTAAGTTCACCTTTGGGCAATCCCTAAATACATAATCATAATTGATGCCAATAGAAAATACGTTAGTTGATAATCATTACATACATTAGCTAAATAAGTTTTCTATCTTTGGATATACGACTATCTAACCAAGGCAGAATGATTTATCCCTTTAATGTTATAGATTATGAGCAATGATCCACCTTTGGATGACCTCCTAGCTAAATAATCTATAATCCCAATTGTTCAATCAACCGTTCTTGTCATTTTTTAAGGGCATCTCTTTACTCATGAACAATTGTAATTTAATTGCTTTAATGTGTTGATATTCTATTCAGCCAGGCCACTTTGGTGACTAACAAGCTATTTAATATCTCCACGTTCCATTATATTTTTCATATTTTAGGCCTTGAACAAAATAAAATTTTATTTAAAAAATAACATACTATCCAATTTAATAAACCTTAATGTTCATAGGCATAAAATATAAAACCATCTTTTGTAGCTTTGAACAATACAATATTTTATTAACCATACTAATAAAATACATCAATAACAACTAATATTGCTTTTCGGACAGTTTGGTGCGGGTCGGCCGAGGTGAAGTCTAGGCTCCCAGTCCATAATTTTTTTGAAAACGTGAGGCACCATCATATACTATAATAGGTCATGTACAATTCAATTCAATTTAACAAAAAATTACGGCGGAATAAACTTTAATCATCAAATTGAATTGTCAATTATAATAGGAAAATTATGGGTTCCATAATCCTAGGCTCTGATACCACATGTAAAATTTAATTGTAAAATTCATGTTACTTTAATTTCATGAATTCATAATATATAATGCAGTAGAATCTTGGAACACATAATAACCACTAAACATATAATTCTAGGAACATAAATTAAGTACTAACCTTGATCCATGCTTTGCTTGAAGTTCTTCTTTGATATAGGAATTTTCTTCATCCTTATCTTTACTTTAATCTCTTCTTGATGGTGAGAAGAAAACCCTAGGCCTTTTCTCTTTTCTCTCTTGATGGATTTTCTTAGAGACGTGAAAAGAAAACCCAAAAAGTGTTTTTTTAGGGTTTACAACTTTAAGTCTTTTTATAGACAGAGGAAAAAAGAATCATTTTAATAATAAATTATTCCCACCAAACTATCAAAATGGGCCCTTAATATTAAAGTCCAATTATATATTAAGTCATGTGGGACACTTTTATTTTAAATAATCCAACAGTAGTTGCTCAACCATACATCACACATTGTTCTTCATCGTCGTCGTCAGATTCTCTAAATGTTCTGACTTGTAGTTTCTCACTCATACATCAGACATTGTTCTTCGTCGTCGTCGTCAGATTCTCTAAATGTTCTGACTTGTAGTTGCTCACCCATACATCACACATTGTTCTTATTCGTGGTCGTCATCGGAGTCTCTAAATGTTCTGACTTGTAGTTGTTTCACCTGTCAATACAAAATATCGCTGCAGATTTTATAAGAACTCGAACTTTAGTTAATAATTCCAAGCAATTTCCAATTAATTTGGATGGATCTTCTGCTAATAACTCGGGGCAATCCAATTAAAGATTCTTTTTGACTTAATCATGGCGAGAGATTTTATCCCTCAAAGATGGCAGACAAAGCTGTCACGATAAATAAATTTTATCCCTCAAAGATGGCGTGAGAAAAAAGTCAAAAAGTAACAGAAAATTGTCTACTTTAAAAAAAACTTTTTCTCAAAGCAATAATCATAATGTCTAAAGATTATTCCGGACTCAAGAGGGTTTGAAGTCCGTGGCGTAGACCTATAAAGGCAAATCAGTAGAGAAGAAGAAGACACGCTTCATAATCCTCTTCTCTCTCACTCTTGGCTCATGTGTTGAACAAAACTTTCCTTTGTAAATATTTTATTTATTTAATTAGTTTTGAAGTATGAAGATAAAATCATTAACGGATTCAGATTGTAAGTTTTCTTTTCTTTATTTTAATTTTGTATAATAGTTTGTGGTTTAATAATAATCAGTTTTATTTAAGGTTTATTCAATTAATTTTATTACTTTAACCTCGGTTAGTTTTGGTATCAGAGCCATTATAAGGGTGGCATAGGAGTAAGACATTTCTTAATTTTAGTCAGCATAGCCGGATAGGAATAACCCTTCTCTTTTGAATTGAGTCTTTGGGTGTTTAATTCTGTGAATCCTTGGCCGCAGACGATTAAAAAATAAATTACTTATGTTCCTAATCCTTTTAATGCCTAATGCTTAAACACTTAGGATTTGACAAAAATAAAATAAATGAATATATAAAAAATATGTCTGAAGTAGAATATGCAGAAGAAAAGCTTAAAGCTTGGGAATGCCCAGTTTACCTACTGATTCTATTTATCAAATTGATACCTTTGATTTTCATTATAAAAAAGTCATTAAAATAGTAGAGCAGACTATTCCTATAAAAAATCATTATGAAACTATGCACTTATTAAAGTCAGATGTTCTAAAATTACAAGAAAAATTAAATTTTTACACATAGGACTAATACAAGTAGCTTTAAAACCATTAACTAGAGAAGGATTAAACGCATACCTAATGGTTGCCTTAAGAGATTGTAGGCACCTTGAATTTGACGCATCCTTATTAGGACTAGTTGAGACAAGCCTTTGTAATGGTCCGGTCTATTTTAATTGCTTCCCAGATTTTTCTATTTCCTTAACAGATAGATATTTAATGGAAGTATTCACTCTTAATATAGAGTCAAAGGGTTATAAAATACAAGAGGATAGTGAACATATAACTATATATTATAGAATATATTATAAATTACTAAATACGCTAACACCAAGAGCGAAATTAAATTATAAAAAGGGTAAAAATACTCTTATAGAAACAAATTTAAATAGGTCTCATACAACGCCTAGAGCTATATATTGGAAAGATATAGATCTTCCGGCAGTTTGGACTCTTCCAGCAGCTGCTCCTCCCGAACCCATAGAAAATAGGGAGATAGAACATATTATACAAACTCTGGAAAGGGATTTGAGGTCACTTTCGCTAATAGTGGAAGAAAAACTAATTTTAAAATTACTGATTTTTCAAGATGTTCAAGTAGTAGGAAACCTACCTCTTCTTTATATGAAAGATCTGACATGTCCTATAAGGGAAAGAAAAGGTGGATAATTTAATATTTGAAGGAATTAAAGAATCCTCCCAAAAATATTCCCCATGGAATATATCATGAAGATAATAATGTTAAACCTAGCAATCAATGAGCTCCATCTCCAACATTTTCGGATATGAATTATTCCGTTAATGTTATTACAAAAGAATTTAAATACGATAGACAAAAAATAAATGAAGAATTTCTACAACCAAAGTATGAAAAATTTAGACTTTGTTATTTTCCTAAACATAATAAAGATGAATTACAAATTATTAAAAAAGAATTTTACATATTTATTGATCTAAATAAGATGGTAATTCCTTTTGTGGAATGGTATAAAAATATTTATTTAACAAATTCGGAGAATGAGCTTAATATAATGGAACAGCATTTTAAAGCATGGGAGACAGTTGAAGGAGAAAAGATTAGATCAATTCATCCACCTCCAAAAAACCT
This sequence comes from Platycodon grandiflorus, assembly GCA_016624345.1. Lineage (NCBI taxonomy): Eukaryota > Viridiplantae > Streptophyta > Magnoliopsida > Asterales > Campanulaceae > Platycodon > Platycodon grandiflorus. The sequence goes on from CM028364.1 coordinate 39,122,838, forward strand.
GAAAGTAGGAGATTTAGAAGTAAATGCTTTTTCTCATCTAAACGCTGAGAACGAGGATTTGAACGAAGTAATTAAAAAAAACAATTATACTAATTTATGTTTACAAACAATGGATAAACAAATGGAAAGATTAGAAGATAAAATTGATAATATTCAACTTACACAAGTAAATAAATGTTCAAATTAATTACAACCAACAAAAATACAAATACCGTTGGTAAAACCTCCATTAAATATAGGTTCGAAAGATTTTTCTTTTACTCCTAAAACAGAAGATGAATTCATTAACACTTGGCCAAAAAAGCTCAAAGAACTTAACTTAAAAAGATAAGTGTGTCCAAGTCATTAATCAAAGTGAAACTTATAGTGAATCAGATCTACAAGAATTAGGGCATGTTTGGTAACTCAATTAAGAGCTTAATTAGGAAAATTTTAAGTGATATTAAAAAATAAGATTGTTTGATAATGCAATAATATATCACTTAATAAATTAAGTATCTCTTAAAAATAGCCAAAATTTTAAGTCAAAAGATGATGTCTTAATGTTTTAAGCTCTACTTTTTCAGACATCAGTTTTCAGATCTTAATTTTCAGTTTTAACAAACAGGCCCTTAGAAGATCAATTTACAACAAGTATAGAAATTAATAAATTAGGAACCCAAAGTTCACATATTCCTTAGGCCACGAGTAGATATTATTATCCTCGACCCAGTCTAGTAGATTTAGCCTTTGAGAAAGAAAGTTTAACCCATCAAACCTATTATAATCCTAAAGCAATATATGAGTGAAATATTGATAGAATGAATATCAAGTATTAACTTACATGCATAGGATGTTAATGTATTCAACAACATATAGAATAAGTGAAATTACTGAAAGTGGTATTGTGAAGGCAATAACCATATATAGTATGGTGGGATAACATTCTTAGCCAAAGTCAACAAAATGAGATATTAAATTCTACAAAGATAATTACTACAACAGACCCAATGACCCAACAAGCCACAACTAAGATGGAGTATACACAATAATTCAAGCAATAATTAAATATTTTATTGGACAACCCCTCCAAATGATGGATAAGGGTAAAGAACTCTTAATGAACCTTAGATGTCCATCTTGACCCATTTTAGATGGTATAAAGATGTTTTCCTTACTAAGGTATCTTAAAGAAACGATGCTAATGCAGCATTTTGGAAAGATAAATTTATTTCTGGATTACCTCAATTGTTTGCTAAAAAAGTAAAAAACCAAAATAAAGAATAGATATGGTGGTAATTATATTCCTTATGATAATTATACATATGGTGAATTGTTTGCTGAATGTACAATAGAAGGATTAGCCCTATGTAATGATTTAAATCTTAAAGCTCAACTTAAAAAACATGGTCTAACAAGTCGTAAAGAATTTGGTGAATTTTGTCACAAGTTTGCATATCATATTCCTCAATCAAAAATACCTAAACCTGCAAGGAAAATGAAAAAGAAATTTCATTCTAAAAGAAAATATCACAAATTTAGAAAACCAAGGTTAAAAGAAATACCAAATCAACCCACATCTAGTAAAACTCCAAGGAAACTAATTAAAAGTGATCATGCAAAAAAGGTTGAGGGTGACCGCGTTTGGTCAACGTGTGTAGTCTAGTAGAATTTCAGCTTACGTTGCAGGGATTTCCCTTGAAGTCTATGTAGCTTGAAACCTGTGATTAACAAAGAACACCGTAAGGGGTGCTGGGTTGTCCCAGCCAAAACCCTCAGGCGTGAGAATTAGCAATACTTCAGAGGAGATGTAAAGCTTAAGAGAGTATGTAAGCAAGTAATTTGCATGTACCTTATGAGGCTTGTGAGGGTGCTTATTTATAAGGAGATAAGTCATAATCCTTTCAGGTATCAGAATGAGAGAGATATGATCAATCCCCATGTCTTTCGGATTACATTTCCTTGTCTGCTTAGGACTAATATATACAGAGTAGTAGCAGGACTCTTCCCAGTTGAGAGGTGATTCCGTAAAGGACTCTGCTTGCCGAGCTAAGAGGGATTACATCGCAGTCGGCCTGATATGTATCCAGGTCGCTCGATGTTAATATAGTCGAGGTTGGCCTGGAATGTGTCCAGGTCGCTCGACGCTAATGTGGTCGACCTGGGATGTCCCCAGGTCACAATGTAGGTCCTCGTGTCAGCGTGCTGGGAGAGTATACTGGTGAGGTAGGCGACCTGTCATAATACGATTGCCAGGTCGTCATATCGTTGTGGGCGTATCTCACCCCGGCGCTTGCTCAGCTAGAGCCTATGAAGTGGCGATGTTTGCCACGTGTCCAGCTGAAGGCTGAGGTCGTTCAGTAGCCCCCTAATTTTTAAGGAGAGGATTTACTTAAGGTGTGAAGTAAATATGCGCTCTGTCGAACTGACCAATTCCACGCGAGGTCGCATTATTTTAGCTCAACGTTGTACATTCTTTGGGAATCGTGTGTATTTATTTGATGCGGAGTTCGCGGCTTTGTCAGATGGCACGTCTTTTCGATTTTAAATTTTTGGCGGTTGATATTTTGGCTTTAAAACGGTGTCGTGTCAGGATCTGCGTGTTTCTACACGGGTCGACCCGACCACTCCGGGTCCCTTATTTAAGCGAGGTTCCCACTGTTCATGTTCACTTTACCAGAAACTTCCATCCTCTCCGACGATCAAGCGATTCCCGGCGAGATTTTTCGATTTCCAAAAGCCCCGATTCAAGCTTTTCCTTCGCGTTTTGTTGCTTTTCCAGGACTTTAGGTTAGTTTCCCTTGATCCCTGCTCCATTTCCTTCTATTTTTCACCTGTTTTCAAGTTTGTTTGCCTGTTTTATCTCTTCTGTTGGTGACCGGCTAGATTCTGGGTAGGGTTCCGGCGACTTTGAAATTTTAGGGTTCTGGTGAGTCTCGTACGTCCCTTAGCTTTCATCCAGGTCGATCTGTCCAGGTCGTAGTGTCCTCCTTTCATAACCATTTTCCCTACGAGCTCTTCCTCCTCGTGTTCTCTTTCTGTGAACATGAGGATTAAACGTGCCAACGAAGGTCCCATGTTTGCCAGGCCGCAGAAGGGTCATGCTATATATAAAATCGAGGATGGCGATTGAAAGGTCATTTTGCCGAGCGAGGCTAAAGATTTGTTGACCTCCTAGGGTACCAACCTGGACGGCCTGGTCGTCCCTGCCGATGATCCATATAGGGTCGATGACATACCCTTCGGGACTTTGATGAGGATCATCGAAAAGTATGACGTGGCTATATCTGGCCTGTTGTATCTGTATTTTGACGAGCATCGGGTGGCGAGTAGGGCAGTGGGGTCCTACGAGCTCCTCGGAGCAAGAAAAGGAAGTCTAAAGTTGATGCTGACGCCGGGGGTGCCGTAAAGCGCAATTTTTGAGATTGGAGGAATAGGATGACTATTGCTGACCTGAATAGCTGGTTGTCGAAGTATCCCTGTAACTTCGAGGACTATTGTGGACATGTTCCTGATCCCGAGTTGGGTCTGGCCGATCTACGGACTTCGAAGGGTCGAGTTGGCTTTTACTTGAGCTTCTTCGAGCTGGGCCTTTGATTTCCCTTGGACCCTTTATTTGTGAGTTTTTGGATGTTACTTCAACTGTTTCTCTCGATCTTACTTGGAATACTATGCAAATTCTCATTTGCTTTGACGCGAGCACGCGCATTCTGGGTTTTGAGCCGACCTTGACCCTGTTTTGCCATTATTTCCACCTCAACCATAATAACAACCGCCTTCAAGCAAAAAGTCAAAACTACTGGGTTAAGTTGTTCTCTGATCCCCCTGGGAAGGTGTCGGGCTGGGCCGACAAGGTTATTATGGTCGAGAGCCAACTTGGGTGGAACTTTGTTGTGCCATCCGAGGAGCCTTTTACATTGATTCATCATGCTGAGCTTGACGAGTACAATAGGTCGGCTAAGCAAGCATTAGAAGCCCCCTTGGGTGTACAGGGCAACTCTCAGGTCAGGTGTTATGACTGGAAGAGTATAGTCCAAGATGAGAACCTGCTGGTTGTTGCTGGGCTGTCCCCCCTGAAGGTTAATGGCCTCGAGCTGATGTATACCTTCCCACCTTTTGAGAGCTTTTCGGGGTAGTTGCGCCATAAGGATCTTGTGTTTAACCAACATTGTCCGAGTTGTCGTAGGGACCCGGAGAGGGGTTGCTTCCAGAATTGAACATGTATTTGTTTTGAATTTCTTCCCTTTATTCCTGCATACATTTTACAAGTGTTTGACCCTTATTTGTTTTTTCAGTGATGGAGGAGATGCCATGAGGAGGAGCTCGAGTAAGCGAGCTCAGGCAAAGTCAGATCGGTCCAAACAGTTGTGCCGAGCTCGTGTTTCGGGCTCGAAGATTCCTACCAAACATTCCAGGTCTATGTTGGCCTCCACTCCGACAAAGAAGATAAGGATCGAGGAGTCGGTCGTGGCTGACGAGCTGACGGAGCCTGCTAAGGTTATCTCTTCTGTGCCTATTGAGCTTGCTGATCCTGACATTGCTAGGCGAGCTTCTCCTGTTAGGAGTATTCATAGTGTGACCAGTCCCTCTACCGAGGTGCAATCTGTGCCTAACTCGGCTACTCCCCTTCGAACTGGACCTGTGTTGAGTCCGGGTACCCTGTCCCTTGAGCTAAGAAAGAAGGTCGTCCTCGACATTGCTGATAAGGGGGTGCGTGAGTCTTTTGACGACTGCTCACCTTCTCGCCTAGCTGGCATCTTGGGAGTCAACCTTACTCACGTAAGCTGCTCTTCACTTGATCCTTCTTTCCTATTTTTAGTCTTCTTTTTCTGACTTGTTTTTCCTTTGGCAATTCGCTGCAGGCATTAAGTCATTCGCGAACAGGCTTGCCTAAGTCCATAAGGATAGGCGCGAGTCTGTTGAGTGCATTGCTGTGCTTGAGAAGGAGAAGAGGGAGAGTGTTAGCAAGGCCGAGCTTGAGGGGGCACTTGCTCGTATTGCTGAGTTTGAAGCTACTGCTGCTAAGGCCTAGGATGATATAAGGCAGAGTCGGGATCTAGTAGCCAGCAAGGTTGAGGAACTGAACCGTGTTGCCAAGGATGCCGGCTAATTACGAGAGGAGCTCGCTATGGTTGTTGCAAAGCGGGCTAAGCTTCGTGCTGATTTGAAATCAGCCCAGGGTGATGCCTTGACTGCCCAAGGTGAGCTCACGAAGACAAGGCTAAGTTTTGAGGGCAAGATCGGTGAGCTGGAGAGGCAGTTAGCGGAGGCGAGGAAGGCGGTGAGCCTGGGTGTCGCTGTTGCTGAATTCAGGAAGAGCTCGTCTTGTATGGACGAGATTCTTTCATATTATGACAAGGGCAAGGCTCAGATCTTGCGTGTGGCGGCAGCATGCGACACCCCTCTTTGCGACCTGGTTAGGTGGGGGAGTGTTGAGTTAAAAGGTGACCTAGCTTGCCGGGGGCACGAGCTCGTGCCATATCAGCCCGAAGAGCTTGAGCTGATCGGTAAGAAGGATGCCGATGGGTCGTGAGCCCTGGGTCCCTCCTCCTTCCTTTGACAACAATGTTCCCTTTTTGCTTGACGCCCTGGCTGACGGTGACGAGGTGGATTTTGATGGTGACTTCAGGTTGGAGGAATTCGAGGGGGCCAAATCTAATCAAGATGAGCATGCCCTCTCTATTCATGAGGCCAAAAGTCGTATAAACCCTTAGTTCTCCTCGCTGTGTCGGGGGTTTGATCTGGCCCGATGTGCCCTGTAATCAAATAATTTTTTATTTTGGTTCTTTCGGGCTTGTAAACAATTTGATTTGTATATACGTGTTCAATCGTGCCTTGCTTTTTTATTTAGTATTTTTGTACAAGTATTTCCTGTTCTTACGATCTTCTTCAACGTGGTGAAGAGTAGGTCGTAAGGTGACCTCGGCGTGGCGAGGTGCCTTTTACTTACGATCTTTTTCAACGTGGTGAAGAGTAGGTCGTGGGCTTTGAACAACTTTTGAGGAAAATAAATTTGAGGTAGACGCAAGATATGAGAAGTTCTTTTTTTATTGATAATTTATGGAAATGTATTACATTAGTGATAGTATTTCTTTAAGTGATCAGCATGCCAAGGTTTTTTTAGCGGAGTGTCATCCTGCTCAGCTAGTCGATATGTCCCTTCTCTAATTATGCCTGTCACTTTGAATGGACCTTCCCAGTTCAGAGATAGCTTGTTTCTTCCAGCGCTTCTGCATGTCACCTCGATCTTTCTGAGTACCCAATCTCCGATGTTGAAGGATCTCGTATTAACTCACTTGTCGTGGTAAGCCTTGGCGAGCTGTTTGTAGTTGATCATCTTGAGTCTTGCCTCTAGCCTTCTTTCCTTTAGGTAGTCGAGGTCTGGCCCCTGAGTTGTCATATTGTCCAGCTCGTCGAAATGGGCTACCCTTAAGATCGGTAGTGCCATCTTTACTGGTGCCATCGCTTCTGATCCGTATGCTAGTGTGAAGGGTGTTTCCCCTGTTGAGCCTCTGACCGAAGTGCGAATTCCCCACAGTACGATAAGTAGCTTGTCGAGCCACTTTCTTTTCTTCTCGTCCAGATTTTTTTTAAGGGATGGAGGATTTTCTTGTTCCCTGCTTAGGCCTGACTGTTTCCTTACGGGTGAGCAACCGAGGACTTCCAATGCTTGATATTCATTTGCTCGCATTTCTTAGTAAATTTGATGGAGAACTGGGTGCCATGGTCGGACACAATGGCTCGAGGTAGGCCAAATCGACACCAAATGTAATCATGTATGAGGCTGATTGCCTTCTCCTCAGTTATGGTAGCCAATGGTTTTGTTTCTAACCATTTTGTGAAATAATCTACTGCTATTATTAGGAACTCGCAGCCTCCTTTGGCCTTTGGGAAGGGTCCTATGAGGTCGACCCCCCACATGTCAAATGGCCAAGCTGCGACTACGAGTGTTTGGGGAACTGACAGCAGTCTTAGGATATTAGCAAATCTTTGGCACTTGTTGCACTTTTGCGCGTAGGTCTCCGCATCTTTCCTCAAGGTCGCCTAGTAATAGCCGTGGAAGATTATTCTGTCTGCTAGAGATCTCGCACCTGGATGGCCCCTACATATTCCTTCGTGGACTTCAGCGAGGAGGTCTTCCACTGTCTCTGGTCGGACACATCTGAGCAACAGCTTGGTGAATGATCATCTATATAGTAGTCCAGCGATCACTATGTAGCGGGCTGCTCTCTTCCTTAATAGCTGGGCCAAGTCTTTTTCATCAGGCAGTATTCCTTGTTCGATATAATCTTGTATTTCATCTATCCAGCATTTTTCTGTGGAGTTGATGAGCATGGATTCCTCCCTGTTCACTGATGGTGTCTCGAGGGTTTCCAACCATACATCTGGAGGGAGGTCACTAATTTCGGATGATGCAATCTTGGATAGGTGATCAGCTCGCATGTTCTCTGTCCTGACCACCTGTTTCAGTTCCCAGTATTTAAATTTTTCCAAGAGGCGCTTTGCAAGCTCACAGTATTTTGACAAAGTGGGGTGATTAGCTCCATACTCCCCCCAAACTTGTGTCACGACGAGCTGGGAGTTGCTTGAGAGGAGGACCTGGCTGGCCCCAAGCTCTAAGGCGAGCTCTAGTCCTGATATTAGGGTTTCGTATTCTGCCTGGTTGTTGGATGCTTGGAACTTGAACCGTAGTGCCTTGTTGATTTCTCCCCCATCTGGCGGGTGTAGGGATAAGCCTACACTACTTCCTTCCCTGCTTGACGAGCCGTCCACATAGAGTGTCCAATGGTGAGGTGGCCGAGGACGTGACAAGCTAGCCATTTTCATTTTTTTGGGCGGACTGGTGGGGTTTGTCGAAGAGCTCGGCTCAGCCAACGTGGTGGCCGAGCTTTGATCTTTTTTGACAAATGATTTTTCAGCGATGAAGTTCGCAAGTACTTGGGCTTTTACTGCTTTGCGTTGCTCATATGTAATGTCGTATCCTGAGAGCTCGACTGACCATTTTAACATTCTTCCAGCCACATCTGGTTTGTGAAGGATTTGCCTGAGTGGGAGGTCGGTGTATACCGTTAGGGCATGAGCCTGGAAGTATTGAGTCAGCTTTCGTGCCGCCATTATCAGGGCCAGTACTACTTTTTCCACGTTCAGATATCTTGTTTCTACATCTGTGAGTGCGTGGGAGACGTAGTATATTGGCTTCTAGATTGTCTCTCTTTCGCTGAGGAGGATTGCGGCGACAGCTGTGTCTGAGGTAGTGAGGTAAACATAGAGGTGTTCTCCTGGTGCCGGGCTTGTCAACAGTGGCGGGCTGCCCATATAAGTTTTCAGCTCGGCAAAGACTTTGTTACAGTCTTCATTCCAGGTGAACTTTGTGCTTCCTCTGAGTGTCTTGAAGAATGGAAGGCTCTTTTCTACTAACTTTGCTATAAATCTCCACAGTGCTGTGATTCTTCCATTCAGCCGTTGTACCTCTCTGATCGAGCTGGGAGCTTTCATGTTAACGAGGGCTTGGATCTTTTCTGGGTTGGCCTCTATACCTCGCTCATTCACCATATATCCTAGAAATTTGCCTGCCTTTACTCCGAAAGCACATTTTGCTGGGTTGAGCTTCATCTTGTTCTTCCTGAGATTTGAGAATGTTTCTTTCAGGTCGTCGACATGGTTGGCTTGCTTTGTTTTGATGACCATGTCGTCGATGTAGGCCTCCACGTTTCTCCCTAGCTGGTCTCCAAAGATCTTGCTCACCATTCGTTGGTAAGTAGCCCCTGTATTTTTAAGCCCGAAGGGCATTATTTTGTAACAAAAAATTGCTCCCGCTGCTCGAAAGGCTGTCAACTCCTGGTCGGCTAGCCACATGCATATCTGATGGTACACCGAGTATGCGTCGATGAAGCTGAGTATCTTGTGGCCTGCGATTGCATCGACAAGTTGATCTATCCTCGACAGTGGGTACCAGTCTTTGGGGCAAGCCTTGTTCAGATCCATGAAGTCGACGCACATATTCCACTTTTCGCTGGTTTTCTTGACCATTACCACGTTCGCGATCGAGGTCAGATAGAAGACTTCCTCAATGATGTTTGCTTTGAATAGCTTGTCAACTTCTTCCTTGATCGCTGCCTGTTTTTCGGGAGAGAATATTCTAGGTCGTTATTGTACAATAGTTATGGTTAGATCAACATTCAGCTTGTGTACAGCGACCTCTTCACTGATTCCTTCCATGTCCTCTGTCCTCCATGCAAATACATCCTTGTTCTCCCGGAGGAATAAAATTATTGCTTCCGTTTCATCTTTATCAATTTCCAGCCCGACCTTGATTTTTTGCTCTGGGAAGTCGAAGTTGATGACCACTTCATCAAGATCTTCATGGGGCTGGATCTCTGTCTGATCCCTTGGATCTAGGCTCTCTACTGTGACGACTTTGTTAGGCTTCTTAGCATCACTGTGGGCGACCAGGTGTGAGTCGGCCTGCTCGGTGTCTGAGGTGGGTACGTCGGGCAGGTCGTCATCCGGGCCCTTAGCATCACTGTTCGCGACCAGGTGTGAGTTGACCTGCTCGGTGTTCGAGGTCAGTACGCCGGGTAGGTCGTCATCCGGGCCCTTATTTGGCTGAGGTAGAGAGGCCTTTTCATTCGAACGTTTAGGCGATCGAGGGCGAGTCGGTGTGCTCGGTGTCTATTCCAAACACGTCGGGCACATCGTCGTCCTCGTCGATCTCTGTGTGCAGGCTGTAGGAACCGGCCCACACTGATTGCTATGCTCGGTCATCGGAGGGGCTTATCTCGGTGCCCTCTTTAATTATTATTGACTTCGGCCTCTTGTCATAGTGGTCTATGTGGTGGACCTCTTCATGGGCTGAAGTTACTTTTCTTTTCCCCTTGAGCCGAGCTTCCTCGACTTTCTTTTCCTCGAGGAGGTGGTTCAGAGTGCTTTTTGGGTCATTTTTCACCTCTCCGACCCCGTTGTGTGTGGGGAATTTAATTCTCTGGTGAGCCGGAGAGATCACCATCTCGAATTTCATCTGGGTAGGAAGGCCCAAAATGGCGTTGTATGGAGAGGAAATATCGAGAACCAGAAAGTTAATGACCTCTGTCCGAGAGTTGTCTTTGGCGCCGAGGACTACCTTTAGGTCGACTGTACCCTTCACAGCGACCTTGTGTTCGGTGAAGCCTTCCAGCTTGATTCCACTCGGAGTCAGATGCGAGCTTCCCAGTCCTATTGCCTGGAAGCACTTGTAAAAGAGGATGTCCTTCCCTGCTCCTGTGTCAATCAGCACTCTTTTCACCCTTCCTTTGCCAATTTTTGCTTTGATGGTCAGAACATGCCCCCTGTCAACGGGGTTGGCGGCCAGCTCGCTGGGTAGGAATGTTATTCCCCTCTCTCCCCAAACTTGAGGCGGGCTGACAGTACGGTTGAGACTGTTGATCGCCGTCTTGAGCTTGGTGATGCTCGACCATTCCTCTGTAATCGTGTTGACCAGGACCTCGTCCTCGTCGGCATTTGTCCTCGGGGCCTCCCTTGGCCTTTCTCTGTTGTCTCCTCCTCGCTGCTCATATCTTCTGAGCTCCCCCCTGTCGATCAGCTTCTGTATCACCTTCTTCAGCTGAATGCAGTCTTCGGTTGTGTGCCCGATGCCGTTGTGGTAGGCGCAGGTTTTATTGGGGTTGCGTGGATAAAGAGTTTCTCTCTGAGGTGGAGGTCAGCCAATCCTGTTTTCCTGTAGGAGCACATTCATGATCTGCTCCCTGGTTGTGTTTAAGGGGGTACATAATTCCTCTTTCTTGGCCCATTTGTTCTTCCCCTTACGTTTGTCGTTTCTGTTTCCGTTTCCTTCTTTCTTCTGGTCCCCTGACTTATCTTCATTCCTCTGTTTCTATGCCCCCGAGGATTTTTGGTCCTCCTTTTCTTGGTCTGCCAAGGTTTTTTCGACGTTCCCAATGTTTTGTGCGGCAGTGTACATATCCGCATTAGTGGTAGGTGGTCGCATGCCAATTTCAGATAGTAACTTGGCAGATCGGCATCCGGCTTGGAAAAAAGCCATTATTGTTTTGTCGGGGTTGTTCAATAATTTTTCCGCAACACGCTTGAATCTGTCTAGGTAACTCTCCAGGGATTCTTCAGGTCGTTGTTTGATCCCGCAGAGGTCAGATTTCTTCTTGGGGAGGTCGCCCGCTGATGAGTATTTCTTCAGAAAGGCCTTCTTCAGGTCGTACCAATCTCTGATGGAGCCTTCTTCCAGCTCTTCGAACCAGTTGAGGACGACCTCCTCAAATGTGCAGACAAATACTACACACCATAGATCTAGATCTCTGGTTCACACTCCCATCTTTGCCTCAAAGCTTGATGCATGGCTTTGGGCATTCGTGTTTCCTGCGTAGCTCTTCAGGGATGGCAGCTTCAGGCGATGATTTGGAGGAGTGTCCCTGATTCTTCTGCAAAAGGCTGCTGTCACGTTCCCTGATAGCTTGCCCTCTTTGCCTCTTTCGAAGGCTTCCATTCTTTCCTTTATCTTGCACAGTACCTCGTCTTCCAGGTCGCTGCTCCTGCCCCTCCTTTTAGATCGGCGGTCGTGGCCGTCGATCTTGGAGTATTTATGTGAGGATACATCGCTACTGGAGGTACTGTGTTGGATGGACTTGCGTTTTGACCTGTAGCTGTGGTCCTCATGTGTCCTTCGAGGTCGCTCCTCGACACGTTCCATCTGGGAGGACCTGTAAGATTTGTCCGGGCTGGGATTTCTAGCTCGGGTCCCCATTTTGGAGTGTACGCTTCCCCTGGGTCATTCTCTGTCTGGGTTCCTAGGCGATCTTTGACGCTGGGTTTCTGGTGTTCCTCCACCCTTCGTCCAAGTCGGCTTTTAGCACTCACCCTGGGAGTGTCAACTCTAGACCTCCTATGGTGACTGTCAGCCCGCAGACCCCTGAGCTCGTTCCTACCAGGTCGACCATCGTGGTGATCGTTTCGAGGAGGATGTGAGCTCGGGGTTGGTAGCTGAGGTGCCTGGGCAGCTAGTTTGCGGGACAATTCGTACTCGCGTATCTCCAGTTCTCTTTGCCTTTCCAAGAAAGCCTTCTCCCTCCTTATGTGCTCCAGCTCGGCGAGGTCGATCTCTTGCTGTGTAGGAGGCAACCGGTCTTCTATCATGATGAGGTTGTCCCTGTTTTCTGAGTCCCCTTGCCAGTTTTTGAGCTCGGGTCTTTTGATGAAGAGGGAGCCCTGATGAGGGCACAGCAGGTGATTCTTTCTCAGGTTGCTCAAGAGGTTGGCCGGCAAGCGAAGCGGGTACAGGTATTGCCGAAGTCGGCACTGGGGCTGCCTGCTTGGAGACTTGCTTGGAGGTTGTCATGATTGATCACAGAAAACTTCTAAGGTGGTCCCGGCAACGGAACCAAACTGATTACGCAAAAAAGGTTGAGGGTGACCGCGTCTGGTCCATATGTGTAGTCTAGTAGGATTCCAGCTTACGTTGCAGATTTCCCTTGAAGTCTATATTGCTTGAAACCTGTGATTAATAAAGAACACCGTAAGGGGGGCTGGGTTGTCCCAGCCAAAACCCTCAGGCGTGAGAATTAGCAATACTTCAGAGGAGATGTAATGCTTAAGAGAGTATGTAAGCAAGTAATTTGCATGTACCTTATGAGGCTTGTGAGGGTGCTTATTTATAAGGAGATAAGTCATAATCCTTTCAGGTTTCGGAATGAGAAAGATATGATCAATCCCCATGTCTTTCGGATTGCGTTTCCTTGTCAGCTTAGGACTGATATATACAGAGTAGTAGCAGGACTCTTCCCAGTTGAGAGGTGATTCCGTAAAGGACTCTGCTTGCCGAGCTGAGAGGGATTACATCGTGGTCGGCCTGATATGTATGCAGGTCGCTCGATGTTAATATAGTCGAGGTCGGCCTGGAATGTGTCCAGGTCGCTCGACGCTAATGTGGTCAACCTGGGATGTCCCCAGGTCGCACTGTAGGTCCTCGTGTCAGCGTGGTGGGAGAGTATACTGGTGAGGTAGGCGACTTGTCGTAATACGATTGTCAGGTCGTCATATCGTTGTGGGCGTATCTCACCCCGGCGCTTGCTCAGTTGGAGCCCATGAAGTCGCGATGTTTTTTTTTTTTAGGAAACAAGGGCGGCACCCTGCAAAATTTTATTAAAATAGAAAAAAGGTACAAACATGAGGGGGACAACCAGCCTAGCCCTTATAACCGGGAGGACAAAGGAGCCTAACCTCGAAAAAGAAATACAAATACAATAAAAACAAGGGAAAGCATTACTTTCTAAAGCTATATAAACCTAATTCATCATGCCCTAAAGCCTGCCAAACATTTATAGGGAGAAAACCTTTGTTAAGAAACGTGGTAGAGGATTTATGAGAATAAGCATGAGCCGCCAGCCTATCAGCCACATGATTTGCCTCTCTAAAAACATGCTGGAGCCGAAAACTTCCCAGCAAGGACTTACAAAGCCGAAGATCATAAGCATAAGACCATGGGAGGAGAGACTTCGCAGAGATACCCATAACTGCCACTAAAGAATCTGATTCAACTTCAACCAAATCCAAATGAAGATGTCGACAAAGAAGTAAACCATCCCGAAGAGCCAAAATCTCAGCACGAGTGTTTGTGCCAGGACCATAGTAATTAGAAAAAGCACGAATCATTTTACCATCTTTATCCCGAATAATACCTCCCCCCGCACAATTACCATCAACTGCAGAGCCGTCAGTGTTTAATTTATACATGGCAGACAAAGGAGGGTTCCACCGCAGCCAAGACCCTCGTCTGATAGGAACATCAAGGATCGGTAATCCCAATAGCTGCAAAGGAAGGGGGCTAAAACGATCCATAGAAACTTTGGGCTGATAAATCATAAGCATATCTTGTAATCCATGAATAACATTGTTAAAAATCAGGGTCGGGTTAATCGGAATGTTTTCAAAAACCGCTTTGCACCTTGCCTTCCACAACTCCCAACAGGTAAAAACCAAAATACCAATTTGACATGCTCCAATCTGAGACCGAATCGAAACTCGATCAGCCCAAGTCTCAAAGAGATGTTGTAATGAAACATACCTATTAACTTTGTTGAAGGCAGACGCAAACTTGCTCCAGACATGCAAAGCAGATTCCGAGTGTAAAAATAGATGAGCCAATGACTTACATGTAGGGTGTGTAACACAACAAACACACTTCGAAACTATAAAGATCTTCCATCGCTGCAGAGACAAGTCCACCGGAACAGCTCCATGGAAAAGCTTCCACATGAACCCACTAACTTTCAAAGGAATCCATCGCTGCCAGATTTTTTGTGCCCAGCGCAGTTTGGGACTTCGAATCCGAGAATTATTCCAAAATGCAGCTGCCGTGAACTCCCCAGATGACGTCAAAGTACAAACCAGCTTGTCCTCCAAGTCTGGATCGAGCTGAACTGAAGCAATCCACCCGTGCAATCTGTCGGGGATGAGAGGCAGATTAACTGGGAGCTGGTCGAAGGCCTCCCTCACAGTTAACTTAATGTCAATCGGCTGAGGACCATGCAGTAACTCGCCACACCAATTCTCATTCCAAAACGACACATTTCCCCGCCCAAGAATCCATTGGCTACTTTGCTGAACTTTCGGCATAATGTTCATGATTGTCTTCCAAATATGAAAGGCTGAAAAGGGAGTAGCAAAACCACTAATCTGCCATATTTAGCACGTGCATAAGATGCCCACAAACTTTTACCTTGAAGAACACTCCATGCGAGCTTAGCATGTAAAGAGTCCATAACTTGAGAGAGAGATCGCAAACCAAGACCTCCTTCGTCTAGAGGCCTACACACCACCTCCCAGGCTAACCAATGAGCTCTATGAGTTCCAGCCACATCCCATAAGAAATTAGCCATTGCCTTTTCAATATTTCGAAGAACCACTTTCGGAACTTTAACAGCCGCAAGAGTATAGATCGGAATGCTGGCAAGGACTGATTTCAATAAGACTATCTTAGCACCAAAAGAAAGAAGTTTAGATTTCCATCCGCTAATCTTATTAAGAACCCTCTTCTCTATATCCTCAAAATAACACCTTTTGATTCTCCCCTTAAACAAAGGAAGACCCAAGTATTTAATTGGAAGAGAATTCTGAGAGCATCCAGTCCAAGAGGATATGTTACGAGCTTTGTTGCGAGAGAACCGATCAGAAAGATAAAAACCACTCTTGGCTATATTAATAAGTTGACCCGAAGCCTCTTTATAACTAGCCAGAACCTTTTTCAGAGCCATAATCGATCGACGACTAGCATTAAGAAGATTAGCATATCATCAGCATATAACAAGTGTGAAATCACAATCCCATCCCGACCATGCAAATAAGGCTGAATTTTTCCGTCCGTAATAGCCCTCTTAATATTGAAAGATAAAACCTCCTGGGCAATAATAAAAAGTAGCGGAGACAAAGGATCGCCCTGCCGGACACCTCGAGATGATTTAAAAAAACCATACCCTTCACCGTTAATCCGAAAAGAATACCAAATATTACTAATCAGCCTGTATATTAAGTCACAACTAAAATCATTCAGCCCAACTGCCTTTAAAGCTCGCAATAAAAAACTCCATTCAAGACGATCATATGCTTTTGACATGTCTAGCTTGAAAAGCACATTACCACCCCTGACTTTCATATCAATTCGATGCACTAATTCATGCGCTAGAATGATATTTTCTTGAATACTTCTACCTTTAATAAATCTTGACTGTTCAGCGGAGATGATTCTAGGTAAAAACTTCGCAAGCCGAGTAGTCATAATTCGAGAAAGAATCTTGCACGAAAAGTTACATAAACTGATAGGCCGCAGATCCCCTAACGACTCAGGATTAGTCACTTTAGGAATAAGCACAACAGTAGTAGCCGACATCCCCCTTGGAATCATACTACCCCGAAAAAAATCTTGCACAGCTACCACGACATCTCCTTTTATAATATCCCAGCATCCTTGAAAAAACCTCCCTGTAAATCCATCACTCCCTGGCGCACTGTTGGGGTTCAAATCTTTTATACTTTCGAAAATTTCATCCTCATCTGGAATGCTATGTAAAGATGCATTATCAAGATTATCCAAATAGCAAGGGAAACCCTGAAATAATTCATCATTAATAGGCGGCCTAGAAGAAGAGAATAAATCAGAGAAAAACTCCATAGCCTTGTCCCCGATTTGCTTGTTATCCGTACACCAAGATCCATCCGAAAGACGTAATTTCACAGAGTTAATGCGAGCACGCTCACGAATACTGGCATGGAAATAAGCTGTATTGCGCTCCCCATCAGCCAACCATAACTGCCGCGACTTTTGTTGAAGCATCTCCGCATTCCATTTCAAAGATTGGGCCAATTCTTTACGAACACAAAAAAGCTCCCTAGCAAGAATATCATCCCATCCATGCTGCAAAGCCATCTCCAAATGTAAAATAATATCCTGCTGAACAGCTGCTACACGCTGGACATGGCCAAATACCTCCCAATTCCACTGACGCAGCTTACCACGTAAACACTGAAGCTTTCTACACAATACTTCCATGGGATTGCCCAAAACCGGATGCTGCCAATGGTCCCTCACAAAAAGTAAAAATTCCGGATGATCCAACCACATACGCTGAAAACGAAAAGTGCTTTTAGGTTTGTCAAAGCACGAGAATTCAACAAGGAGAGGAGAGTGATCCGAGAGAACCCGACATAAATGCTGAACACGAAGCCCAGGGAAAGCCGCTTTATAAAAACCATTCACCAAAACTCTGTCTAGACGCTGCCAGATACGATCCATACCATCCTGATTATTACACCAAGTAAAAATGCTCCCATCATAGCCAGCATCATCTAAACCTGCCTGCTGTATAAAATCATTAAAATCTCCAATGGCTGGAAAATCACACGGAGCACCACCCAATTTTTCAGTAGAATGAGAAATAATGTTAAAATCCCCTCCAACCAACCAAGGTTCTGCAAAAGATCTTGAAAAATCAAGGAGATCCCTCCATAAATCCTGACGCTCCCACCTAGTACACTTAGCATAAACAAACGAGAAGACCATAGAAAAAACATTACCAAAAGTAATACGAGCAGTAATAAACTGAGTCGTAGCAGTAAGAATATCAACATCCACCCCTCTCTCCCAAAACAACCAAATATGCATGTTGTTAGGGTTTTGATGTAAACAGCTACTGTAGCGCAACTTTCTAGCTATATTAGTAATACGAGACCCCGGAAGTTTTGGTTCCAAGATTACACATAAAAGAGGATTATGTTGTACCTTAAGTAACTTAAGATACTCCACCGTCTCCTTATTACCCAAGCCTCTAGCATTCCAAAGAATTGCAGCCATAAAAAACCAAAATTAAAGACTGACCTGATGGGCTTTTGAAGCAGCCCTAGTGAGACGTTTATTCTGTGCTAGATACGCTGTTTTTTTCTTCCTCGCAAAAAGAGTACGACAATGTTTTTGAAAGCCCAAATAGTTTACCGAGGTCACAGCAAGCTGATCAATATCATCCACAGAAGGAGAGCGCTTCAGAAAACCAAATGATGCAGCAGGTTTGTTGCCTTCCAGTTTGGGCCTAGCACTGTGCGAAACAGGTTGGTGCAAACGATCCAGCTCACATATATCTTGTAAGTCCTCCAAGGCGGCAAATGAATTAGACAAATGAGTACTCGTGTCAAGCAGCTTTGTGTTAATCCCGTAGCCATTAGCAGCAGATGAATTATTCCCATTAAACTGTTCAGCCTCAGGCCCATCATTTGTGACAAATCCAACAGAAAGTTTAAAATCCATAGTACCCCCATTACAATTAGGAGCACTAGTATCAACATTGTCATTCTGACTGATCTTAGGGTTGTTGTCCATAGCATCATCCTTTCGATCTGGGGTAAAGACAATGTCAATAACCTCAGTTTCCTTAGGGCAGCCGTCGAGATCCTTAGAGTTTGAACCTGACCCCTTCTCATTCAATACCCCTGTCTGAATGGGAACCCATTGCATATTGATTGGAGCCTTAATAGAACCTGTAATTCCATCCATATCACGGTCAGCAAGGACTTCTTTAGCCTTAGCCAGTGTAACTGGTTTCTTAATGTTATCACCATACAACATACTTCTATCTTCAACCTGTTCATTAATAACAGCCTTGGGTTTTCCTTTTGCAGGCTTTAGTTTAGTAACTGATCTTCTCTTCTTACGACAATCATCTTCCACATGGCCTAACAATCCACAGCCCTCGCAATACAAGATATTGCCTTCAAACTCGATTGATTGCCAAAAACCACAATCTTTACTCGTACCAATCCAAATTCTAAACGGAAGAACAAGGGAGACATCAACCTCTATACAGACTCGGGCAAACATTGGATGAGATAATGTTAAAGTGCGATCATCAGCCCGTAAAAAACGTCCAATAGAATTACCAATTCGCCGTAAACTTGCAGGATTAAAGAAAGGCAAAGGGAGATGGTGCAATCTTACCCACACCGCCACCACAGAACTATCTTTCTTGAACTCAAAGTCCTTAGACCACCGAAAAAGACGATACATACATGTCTCAATCATGCGAGACTCTTTTGATAAAGCCCGAATCGTATCTTCTTCCGATGATAGATGCACCATAACATGTCGCGGGTCAAGAAGGCCAACAACATAGGAACTCGTTAGTCTCCAGTTTTTCGAGATATGATCTCGAATCGCATGCACCGAAGGACGGCCAATTGAGAACTTCATAATCAAAGTATTACCAAACTGCTTTTCAAGCAAATCCATCTCCACCGAGGAAAACAAACACCCTGGTTCATCCTGAATCGATACAGGCTGTCTCAGAGCCAAGGCGATCTCAGCAAGGGTAGGTTTGGCAGTAGGGTTTGCACACAGTTGTCTCGTTTGTTGAGCAAATCTAAAAATGGGATTACGTGTCATAGATGTAGTAAAATTGGCCACTATGCAAATAGGTGTTGGGTAAAAAAGAAAATACAAGAATTAAAAATAAGTGAAGATCGTAAAGAAGGATTATGTCAAATTTTACTTAATCCCGACAAAGAAGAAGATGAAGAAATTTATTTTTCAATTAATAGCGAAAATGAAATAATGCATATTAATTCTGACCTAGAATCTCGCTCGGTAGAATCTGAGGAAGAAAAATGGTGTACAGGAAACTGTAATAGTGAAATTTATTATTATAAATTTATTTTACAAATGAATGATTTAAGTATAAACACTCTTACAAAAAGTCAAACATTTGTCCTAGATCTAATAGACAAAATTGAAGATCCAAAAGAAAAGAGAAAAATATTAGAAAAATTTTTAGAAAATTTTCAAAGACAGCCAGAAACTGATCCCTTAAAAAAGTCTCAATTAAATTATTCACTGAAAGAAGTTATAAATAAATCTGAAGAACCAATGTCTAAAGAACCAACAATACAATAACTAAAACAAGATGTAAATTTACTAAAAGTTGAACTAAGAGAGTTACGTAATAAAATTGAAGAAATAGAAAGAGATCAGCTCCTCTCTAAATTGGAAAAAAAATTCAACCTGGAAATATCATAGCCCAATCGTCTAAAACTGAAATAAGTGCTTGAAATAGCAAAGCACAATATTTATGTCTAATAGATGAAATATCATATCAAAAATGGTATGTTAATATAACATTAGTTATTAACGAAGAGTTCAACATACAAACTATTGCTTTAATCGATAGTGGAGCGGATATGAACTGCATAAAAGAAGATTTAATTTCAACCAAATATTTTCAGAAAACAAAATTACCAAATAGTTTAACAACATCTAATGGTTCTAAAATGAACATAAATTATAGATTATCTAATGCTTATATTTGTAATGAATGAATATGTATCAAAACTACCTTTTTATGATAAAAAGATTAACACAATTCTTAATATTAGGGACCCCTTTTCTATCTTTACTACAACCTAGAGATAGAATAGATTCTTTAGGTATCTTTCCTACCTTAAATGGAAAAAAATCCTTTTTAAATTCATTACAAATCCCCAGACAAAAACAATAAATGAACTCAAAGAAAATCTTATATTCAAAAAGAAAAACAATTAATTTTTTTTCAAAAAGAAATAAAGGTTAATAATATAAGTAACCAATTACAAGGTCCAAGACTTAAAGAAATAATAAAAGTTATAGAAAATAAAATGAAGGAAGAAAATTGAAATGAGTTACCCACAACCTTCTGACAAAGAAAGAAACATGTCATCTACTTACCTTATGAAAAGACCAATTCAAATGGATAAAGAATTATTAGAATACTGTAAAAAAGAAATTTAAGAATTATTAAATAAAAAATTAATTAGGAAAAGCAATTCTCCTTGGAGTTGTGCGGCTTTCTATGTTAATAAAAATTCTGAAAAAGAAAGAGGAGTCCCAAGATTAGTTATAAATTATAAACCTCTCAAAAAAGCCCTGAAATGGATAAGGTATCCTATTCCCCATAAAAAAGATCTATTAAATAGATTGAATAAAGCGTATGTTTACTCAAAATTTGACTTAAAGTCAGGATATTAGCAAATTCAAATAGCCGAAGAAGATAAATATAAAACGACATTTACAGTTCCATTTGGTCATTATGAATGGAATGTTATGCCTTTTGGGCTTAAAAATGCATTATCCGAATTCCAAAATATTATGAATGATATATTTTATCCTTATTCAGAATTTATAATATATAGTTTATATTGATAATATTCTTGTCTTTTCAAAGACAATTGATCAACATTTTAAACATTTACAAACATTATTATATATTGCTAAACATAATGGTTTGGTTATTTCTGAAAGAAAAATGTAACTATTTCAAACAAAGATTAGATTCCTTAGTCATGAGATAGAGGAAGTGTGACGACCCGAGTCCGAGATCCGATGTTGAACCCCAACTCGGTACGCCAAACTAAAAGAAACAACTAAAGTCCACAGAAGTGAACGAGCTATACAAGCTCAAAACCAAAACTATGCCGTGGAATACAAGATTAAATGTGAGTTTCAAAAACTCAAAGTACAACTCACTAATAAAACAACCTCCATGGCTACAACAATTGCCGGAGAACAACAATACTGAACACCACGAGCTAACACACTCGGGAATACTACTAATAAAATATCAACGACACAAGCCCACACCAAAACCACGAGTCCGTAATCCAAAATTATAAAGTACTACAACTAGCACGACTTCTCAAGTCGGCCTCAAAATACAAATCTAAAGAATACAAATAGTTCTACCCAATATACTAAGTTTACTTAACTTAGTTGAAGCTTCAATCTCACAATAAAAGAAATAATAGGAAATGAAAACACAAATACAACTTGCTAAACTCCAAGCTTCAAGTCTCACAGCGCTGGAACTGAACTTGCAAACTGAGTAAGTTGTTGGGTGAGTCTAAAAGACTCCGTAAGCCACTATAATGTATTGTGTGCTATGAGTATGGATGCAACAGTAAACCAAGACTCTATATGAACTAAACTTGGTAACAATTCCCGCTTAACCATTAATCGACAAGTAACAACATGTGACTATATGACATGACATTATGCACAACAATGTAACAGAAAAATAAACATTTAGGAGCACATAAGGTCAACCAAACCCATACCAATGAGAGGCTCAACGATCGCCAACCGTCCCATACCAGTTGGAAACCATGACCAACATTCACTTGTATAGGAAGCACACAAGGATAATGTAAACACATGAAAGTGGATACGGTGGATCGAGGTACACCTCCAAATCTTAAATAATACTTCCGAACTTGTCGCTCCATTACAAATTCAATAGATCATTGTGATGCTGCTGCTATACACAAATGGAAAAGATTGATAGATGAAACCATAATGGATGATTGTGCTGCTGCTGCTTTACACAAATCATAAAAGACCGATGCTCGTATCCCAAAACAAAATAAATGTACCCGATCGCGTCAAGCACGATCTACAAGTACCCGTTGTGAACCATTTTCTGTATTCACTTTGACATATTCCAAAACATAATAAATGTACCCGATCGCGTCAAGCACGATCTACAAGTACCCGTTGTGAACCATTTTCTGTATTCACGTCGACGTATTGCTCAGTCCCCTACCACACGAGACATATACGGATCTAGCCACTTACAAATATCACAGGAACCGATATTTGTATCCCATTGCATATAAAAGAATGTCGACACTACATAATCGCCGTTTATTCCGTTCAACTGTGGGGCTAGAGAAACCCCTACCGTGGCCAACAGTAGGGCAAGGCCAGATGTATTGGCCTTCGGCTATTACGTAGTCCATGCTCCCGCAATAACCGAGCGTTAATACACCCCCAAAAACACATATGCCAGCTGGACTCGATACAATGCGCAAGTAGATGTTTACTCGTCATTGTAAGAAATTCAAAGTGTGTTCTATTGAATCACCACTCAATAATAACTAAACATGATGTGTTCTATTGAATCACATACCCAAATCAACATAAGGTGCTTGTAAATATTAAACACACACTTAATCATCAAAGTAGGATGATTGTCCTCTCACAAACTAGAACAATCACATCATGTCCGTAATCACTAAACATGTAAACTAAACAAGACAATAAGCAAAGTAGGCCTATTGTACAACTCCACCATCAAAAAGTTTTTGTGCTAGCAAGACACACACATAACCACAAATGTAAGATATTCTTACCGTATAAACAACTATCAAATGATGTCCACAACGAGGGACTTATACTTTACAAGGATAGGCGATTCACTCTTAAACCAAAAATAAAGTAACATGTTCCTCACATGTATACAACTTATAACTCTACATGGCCAAATCGTCTAAGTCTGCTAATGCTTGACTTCACAATCACAACATACGTAAGTCTACTCGTACTTACAACCATTAATCAATAAATAATCATCACATTCAACTTAGGATCTCTATAGTATCCTATAATCACTTGAGACATTCTGTCTCATGTATAGTATAAACCATCACATAATATTATCGTCGCGTACTATGTATATCATGACTCCTTACAAGTCCCATGTCATCTACATGTCACAAGTCTCTTGGGACTTATCATTTCAACCTATTCTTGGGTTATAGGAAATACACTCCATATTACTAAATTCCTGATCATCATGACATTTTCTTATAGTTCAATGTCCCAATTCATTAACTTATTATATCAATAACCCAATTTGATTCAATTATCACACTTATAAATTCGTGCTTGATTCAATTACCACACATATAAATCCGTGCGCAACCATATTGTTACATCCACCAAATATTCCACAAAAGTCCAAATATTATCATTCTTTCATATTTATAAACTAGACATCTTGAACTATAATTTACCACTTTAAAATAATCCAATCGGAAATATATTCACCATAATCTGCTCACTTTAACTCTAAACCAATATCCAGAAATTTCTGTCAACGACACACGTAATTCAATTCTGCGCAGCGTTATTATAAAATTCACAAAATATTTTACACAAATCCAAATATTATGAATCCTACATAACCAGAAACTAGACATCCCAAATTATAATTTACCATTTTGAATCAGTCCATTTGGTCTTATATTCATCGACTTGCGACCACAATAAGTTGGAATTACAACCCAGAATTTCAAAAACAGTCTACTCTGCGTAGTGATAAATCCGAACTTAAACGAGATACTTTCCAACCTCTAAAAATTATGAAAATAAACAAGATGCTACACAACATGTAAATGTAAAACATATGAAAAATTTAGATAATTATCATGGACAAATTTTTCCCAGTAAATTCGACAACATGCCTTAAAACAGAGACCAATCTCAACTCAAGAACTAAGCATTTGGCTTATAAAAATCATCATGTCTTTCCTCCATTACATTTCCAACTTAAATCAGTAACATAAGACAACAAAATATCATAAGAAGTAACTAATAACACATTTCTTCCAAGAAATCAACACAAGGATCATCATCTAACACAACCTACATGCTTTACACTCCCAATTCAACTCATAAACATACAAAATAACATAGTTACTTACCTCCACCAAAATTAAACC
Source organism: Platycodon grandiflorus (assembly GCA_016624345.1). NCBI lineage: Eukaryota > Viridiplantae > Streptophyta > Magnoliopsida > Asterales > Campanulaceae > Platycodon > Platycodon grandiflorus. Next base: position 39,146,889 of record CM028364.1, read on the forward strand.
ATGGGAAGCAGTATGCAATCCATAGAAAGTGTTCCTTTAGTCAATAGCTCCACAATGGTGAAGACAGATCGTGATTTGGACTCAAAATGAGAAATCTATGCAACTTTCTCACTCAAGAACTCTTCCTTCCCTCTCTCTCTCTCTCTAAGTTCTAAAGTGTTCAAGGCTGAAAATGAGAGTCTTCAAGGCTCTCTAATGGTGTTTAATGAAGTCATATGGCTGGTCAAAGAGTCAATGGACGTTCTTTACTTCAGTCAAAGAAACAAAAATGGGTCAAATGGTCAAAAGGGTGAAAGGTTCAACAAAAACCAAAATGGTCAAAAGCTGTCACTATTCTGATTTTCAGTCAACTTTAAAGACATTCCTGGGACGATATACAAGTCTAAAAATAACAAATAAGATATGGTTAGAAAGATCTTTGAGTCTAGTTTACACAGAATCAAACGGTTTGCAAATCCGAGTTTTCTACACAAAGTTATCACTGAATTACTACAAACTGTTTGGATGAACAGAATTCCAGGTTTAAGAATGTATCCATGCTTTTGGGTGTATCTTTTTCCATCTTAAGGTCAAAACAAAATGTTGACTAAGTATTAACAATTAATCCTAATCCCCAATCAAGTTTGAATCACATTTGAAACCCAAACACACATGTGTAACTTGGTAACAATGTAACAAAGTCAACACATCAAATATAGGAATGACCAAGGTATTAAAAATAGGGTCGGGGTCTTACAGGAAGGACCATTTCTACCGATAAATAGATTAGTAGAATTTGCCTCTAAATTTTCCGATGAAATAAAACATAAAAAACAGGATAATTATGTTTTTGACCAACGTACTATGGTCGGGGAGCATAATTGACAATCTTACTCTCAAAGACCCACTTTTGCCCTATGTACTTGCATAAGTTGGAAACAATTGACACACCCGTTATCTGCTCATCCAAAAACTTGACATCCATCTACCGTGAAAATGATTTTTGTGTTAAATCTCCACGGTGGCAGCCAAGTGGATATTTAGTGGAGTCCAAAAGTAAAATGGTGGGAAAATTAGTGTACACTAAGGCTCTCTCATAACAGTAGCCTCCAAAACAAAAACACGATTAATTTCAAGCAAAATATTGCAATAGTGTTCGATTATCAGCATCGAAGTGGTTCTAGGGTTTAATGTTAGCATCAAAGTTGTTCTAGGGTTCAAGGCTTTAACGTCGAAGACTTGGCAAGGCTTGAAGGTTGAAGAATAGAGTACGGCTTTGAAGAACAGGTAAGTTGATTTCAAGACATTTAAGTTTGAAAATCTAGGGTTTTTGGTTAAAATTGGTCGTATTCCAACGTATTGACTTGATTTGTTTCAAAATCTAGGGTTTTTAGGAAAAATGCATCTTTTTGTTGGTCCAATATGAAATTAGGGCAACATATGGCTATAAAGAGGTTTAAAAGGCTGAAAAGGGCTTCAAATTTGGGTTTTTATGTGCTGCACCATTGTTGTCTGCTATAGTTTATATTTTTTTTGTGTTGGTAAACCCCCCTATTTTTTTTATTGTCTATTGAAGATCATGGTCCCCCACTTTAATTTGTCTGAGAAATTGGTCTCCCTACCCCATTTTGTATACTTTTTCTTTTGAACTTTTGCTAAAGTTGTACCACTTTGATTATTTTTTTTATTTTTAATTTTCTTCAATGCAGAATGGGTGAAACAATTTCATTGTACATTTACTATGGTGGGATAATTAAGACTGGTCCTTTTAGGTGGTATGATATGGGACATGTGGCAAGGATATCTGATATAAATGTTGAGACTTTTACCATTTCAGTGTTGGAAGGTCTAATTAAATCAAAATGCCCAAAGCCTATTGAGAAAATACACTACCAAATGCGAAATTCTTCCTTGGATGATGGGCTTAGGTTGATCTGGTCTCCTCAGCAAATTAAGGACATCATAGATATTTGTAGAACTGCACAAGGCTTTGCAACCATATATGTTGAGCATGACAACTCTGTTGAGGAAAATATTGATAATATTTATGAGTTAAACAAAGATATAATTGATGAATTAAACCTTCAAGGTCATAATGATGATGATCCTGACTATGAAGATGGTAGTGAGTTTAAAGATGATGTGGCAAGCTTAGATCATTTAAGTGAAGATAAGGATGAGGTTGGTCATTTTAAAGAGCAAGTAATTGAAAAAAAAAAAGGAAAAGGGTAAAGGAAGCCAATTTGACCAGAGCAACTGAAAATGTTAACACCCCACACCTTGTTAGTTGAACCCATAAATGAACCTCCAAAAGAACCTCCAGTAGTTGAACTCACAATTACTCATGTTATGCCAACTGAAGTGAATGATGACTTTATGGAGCAGGTTAGGAAATTTGGTGCTGATATGGATACTAGTGGGTATCATAGTGAGTATATGGACTCTAGTGATTATGATTCCCCTTATCTTAACAGTGAGGAAGAAAGTGACAATGAGGAAGACATTAGGAACCATTACACAGTCTTTGACCCTACAACAAAATGGGACCACATGTACCCTGAGCTTGGTATGAGGTTTGCTAGCACTGCTCAGTTAAAGCATTGCTTAACTTGTTAAGCAGCAAATAATGGTTATGATATAAAGTGGGCTAAAACTAAAACCAAAATACTCCTAGTTGTTTGTAGGCACCTTAGCTGTAAGTGGAGGCTTTATGCGACCATGATGCAAAATGAACAGTCCATTCAGATCAAGTCCTTGAGAGATGTGCACAAGTGTGTGAGAAAGTATAAGCTTAAATAGCTGGTCCATCTTTGATAGCTAAGATGTGTGCAACTGAGATTAGGAATTCTCCTAGGTGGGGTTTAAAAGAAATGAAAGCTTTTATTCTTAAGCACTATAAGGTGGATCTGAGTCTGAAGCAATGTTCTAGGGCAAAAACAATTGCATTGGCAGAGTGAAAGAAACTTTGAAGGAGCATTATAGCAAGCTGTTTGATTATGAGTATGAATTGAAAAGAAGCAACCCTGGGAGCTCAATTTTTTTAGAAACTAAAAGGTCAGAAACATCACAGGATTTGCTTTTTGATAGGTTCTATATATGTTTTGCTGCATTGAGAAAGGGATGGGTTGCAGGTTGTAGGCCAGTGACTGGGCTTGATGGGTGTTTCCTGAAGGGGTTTTGTAAAGGCCAACTACTTTGTGTTGTGGGTAGGGATGGGAACAACAACTTCTACCCTATATCATGGGCTGTTGTAAGAACAAAGAGCAATGACACTTGGACTTGATTCTTGTAACTACTTAGAAATGACATAGGTTTCCACAATGGACAGTGGTTGACTTTGATATCTGATCAACAGAAGGTATGGACTATGTTTACTATTTTAAACTTTTGATTTCTATATCTTAATTGCTTCATTGATTTATCTAACTCTGTCTTTTAAATTAGGGACTTTTGAAAGCCATGGAGACTGTGTTTCCTGAAGAAGAGGTGAGAAATTGTGCAAGACATGTCTATGCCAACTTTAGAAAGCTGGATACTGGTGTGCAACTTAGGAATCTATTTTGGAAAGGAGCAGAAATAGGGACATTAGAGGACTTGCACTACATATTTGCTGAGATTAAAGAATTGAACCAAGGTGTTTATCCAAGTTTGATTAGAAGGGACCCTAATAAGTGGTGTAGGGCATAGTTTTCACCAAGTTGTAGTTGTGAGGCTGTAGAGAACAATATGGCTGAGTCATTTAATGCCTACATTGTAGAAGCTCAGAGTAAGCCAATAATAAGTATGTTAGAAGACATTAGAGTTGCTGTGATGTGTAGGTTAGCTCAGAAACATGAGCATTTCACCAAGCTAGAAGAAATGTTTGTCCAAGAATAAGAAAGAAATTAGAAGTTTTGAAAGAAAGATTCAAAGATTGGATTACTGAGCATAATGGGCAAAACAAATTTGAGGTGACAAAGGGAGGAGATGGATACTGTGTTGACTTGATTGAGAGGACATGCAGTTGTAGGCATTGGCAATTGTTAGGGATCCCATGCACTCATGCAATATGTGCCATTAATTACATAGGGGATGAACCTGATAACTTTGTTAGCAATTAGTTTCTCAAATATCAAACCTTGAAGGTTTATGAATATCCTTTGGAACTAGTCAATGGAGTTAACCAATGGAAGAAGTTTGCAAATGAAAAAGTATATCCTCGTTTTATACAAAGAATGCCCGGGAGACCAAAGGTGAATAGAAGAAAGGAATAGGGGAAAAGGAACAACAATCAAGTTTCAAGGAAAGGTAGGAAGATGAAATGTACAAATTGCAATGGAGATGGTCACAATGCCAAAAGTTATAAGAATCCAAGAGTGGAGAATGACCCAGAACTTGACTTGAGGAGGAAAAGGCACATTTATCTTAAAAAACAGAGTCGCCACTCTCGTTTATAAAGTAAACGAGCGAAAAACTTTAGATTATGGGTTTGGGGACCAAGTTACGATTTGGGAAGGTTTTACGTACCCATCTCGCCCTTTCGGTCTCTACATATTTGCATGTTCGTATTTAAGTATCGCAAGTTTGTTATTCTATGTGACATAATATTAATTTTACATGTATTTACATATATCAAAATGTATCGAAATATTTACATTCTTAAAATATACTTTACATATTAAATGTACTAACGAACGAAAGGGGTTACCTTTTGTCATTTTACAGAAATCGGGCCAAGTTCTAGGCCGTTGTGTTATATTGGATCAAGCTAGCTCGTAGCCTGACCGTTGTGCTTCCACTGCTACCGATCGAGGAAAGGAAGACTTACGTTTTGTGTGTGTGAGAGAGAGTCAATACTCTTTACTCTTTTCTTCCTCAAAAGAGGCTTGACACAAAGAGAGTTATGTGTGTTGTTGTTGTGTGGTCTTCTGTTTGGATGAGGGAGTGTCTCTTTTTTTTTTTAGGGAGAGCTGAGAGCTCTTATATAGGGGAGGAAGTGAGAGTTACTCTCTGGCCCAAGTTTGGACGAAGCTTCCTCAATGCCTTCAAAGTCTTCAGCAGTCGGCGACTTGACTTCTAAGGCAATGCAGATTTGGTGCGCGGCGCACCAGGCATGGTGTCCGCGCACCAAACCATGTTTTGTGGTTTCAGCTCACTCAGCACGGCTTCAGCGCACCAAACTTGTTTTTTGTCTTTTCCAGGCTTTGTGTCTTGCACTTTAGCCCTTTTAAGCTGTGTATTTTCAATCTGGACCCTTGATGTTGATCTAACTGAAGTTTGTTTGTGTGTTGGACGTCGTCAGTCCTGTTAAATATGTTGTATCTTCGAGTTTGACCCTTGATGTTGATCTAACCGAAGTTATTGTTTTTGTTGGACGTTGACAGTCCGTTGTATATGTTGTTTCCTGAAATAATCATAAAAACAAGTGTTAGTCCATTTGTAAATAAACAATTGTTTATAGGACAATTCGTATAATGTAGGGGTACGAATTCTGGGTGTCTACACAAAGAAAGAGAAAGCCCAATGCAACTGAGCCAGTGCAAGACACAAGGCAAGCAATTGTTTCTTTTTTTATTGTCATTTCTCTTATTTATTATGGTTGTGTATTAAGACATTGTATAATGTTGTTTTGCTATGTTTACTTGTAAAGGGTGAACTCTGAACCAACAATTGAACAAGTTCAACAAGAACCAATAGTTGAACAAGTTCTAACTCATCCACCTTTTGAAGAAGAACCAATAGCTGAACAAAGGTAAGCACATTAATTACTAGTTTTGATTTCTTTTTTAAACTTGTATTTACATGCAATTGATTTTTGTTTGGTTTTAAAGAGTGAACAATGAAGCTTCAATGGATCCACATATTGGACCAATGCAAGAAAGCAATGAAGTCAGACCTCGATCTGAGCAAAGGCAACAAACTGAGCAAAGGCAAGCACATTACTATTGTTGATATGTTTTTATTTGATTTACATTGTATTGATTTGTTTAACACAAATGCTGATGTGTTTGCTTTAAGATTGAATAGACCACTTGTTCAACCAAGACAAGCCAACATAACAAAACGAGCACCTGGGAAGCCAAAGAAACTGTTAGCAAGGAGGAATGTTCCAGTAGGGTTTGGAACTTATGTTAATCAAAACAGTGGAGATGCTTACATTGTGGTAAGAACTTGTTAATAGCTTTATGTTCTGATAATATTACTTGTTTAATGTGTGTTTTCATATCACATTTACTTAACTTGTTGTCATGTGTTATAGATAAATACTAATGCTTCAGTTCCCCTTTTACCATCAAGAAGAAGCACAAGACCAAAAGCAACAATTGGATTTGCAAGCATCTAATCAACTGTCCCAACAAATGTACCCACAGGCACCACATCACCCAAATCCCCCAACTTTTGTTGGCATGGTAGGAAGTGTATATTAGCTAGTGAGCTAAATTCAGTAAATGAAGATGAAGTACCTTTGACTGGTCCTTCTCAAGGAAGCCAATCACAAAGGACCCCTACAGAAGCACAAGCATCAATTCCATCAACTTTCTCACCATCACCATTAAGCCTTGTGAAGAAAATCAAAGTGGAAAGAGGAGAAGATATTAGAAGGTCTCAAAGAATTGCATTTACTCAATTCAAGAAGACATCACAAAAGCAACATGGGAAAACTTTTGAAATTAATGACAGTGACAATGTCATAGAGGTTTAGCAAATGAAACAAATTGGTAGTCCTTTTGTGTGTGTGATTGAAACAATTTGGTAACCCTTTTGTTTTGGTGAGATTTGACAGGTTACTTGTAAGCATTTGGTTTGAAAATGATACTTCTTTTATTGGTAAACAGTTGTGTATGTTGAGAGGTTTGGAAACATTGTTGTGTATGTTGACAGGTTATACAAATGCATTTTGGTGCATTGTATTGCTTTGATTTACATTTGGTAACCCTTTTGTTTTGGTGAGGCTTGATAGGTTACATGTAAGCATTTGGTTTGAAAATGATACTTTTTTATGGATAAACAGTTGTGTATGTTGAGAGGTTTGGAAATATTGTTGTGTATGTTGACAGGTTATACAAATGCATTTTGGTGTTTGAAATGAGTGCAAAATTTATGTCAACAGATGCACTCAACAGCCACCAAATTGCAAGCCTTTTATACAAAAAAACAGGGCATTACAATAATACAAAAAACAGGGCATTACAATACACATGCACTCAACCAAATTGGGAGCAACACAAATTTCTTTGAGACATATTCCATTAGCCAATTATCAACAGAACTAAGATGTTCAAAAGATGTTTAAATACACATTAAATTACATTGAAACATATTACAATGCCATTACAATACTGAAAAATATTATATCACATTGAAACACATTATAATGCCATCACCAGCCTAACTAAGGAAGCAACATATTGCTAAAGGTTGTTTTGCCATTATCAACCCAACAACCAATGTCCAACTTTCCAACATTGCACACAAATACTTTTGTTTTGCCTACTGGCATAATTCTTCAACTTTTCTCTCATGTAGCTTCACCTTTGCATTTTTTTCTTCAATTTTTCAGCTTCATCAACAACTTGTTTGAGTTGGATATCTAATTTCTCAACTTCATGCTTCAATCCCACTATTTGTGATCTCAGCCGTCCAGCAAGAATGATCTTATTCGATCTCTCAGGTAGTGCAGGGTCAATCCAAGAGAAGAACTTACAATGCTTAGTTTTATCCTGAAAAATAATACAAAGTATAACTGGAAGAATTAAACATATAAAAATAATATTTACATCTCGAATCGAAACAAAACTAGAGACAATGAACCAAAACATTTATTTCGCTCTACACAACACAATCTACATCTTCAATTCCCAATCTTTACAAGATTCACAATCTCAAAAATTCTCTAAAGCTTTGATCAAACAATACTAATTCCACTACACATCGTGAAGAACTTTCACTTCCGTTAATATCACCTAAAAGAAGAAAAGGGTGAGCAAAAGTTACCCAATAACGGTTCCCTACCACCACAAGCCGTGACAGAGTAGAAGATCCAACCAAAAGCTATTGTACATATCAAATTCAAATGATTGCTTCGAAGAAACAAGAAAAACACAAGAGACATGAATATCTCAAAAATTGAATAATATGAACCAACAATGACAGTTAAATACCGACAATGAATCAATTTTGAATGGTAACAAGAAAGATTATCGGAATGCCATAAATCTAAATATGCCCATTGGCCCTACGCACACACCGAAAGCAATTTCCAACTATTACAAATATCATTGCAGATGACACTCAGTACTATACAGCCGCACAACATAGCCAACTGCGAGTGCTAGAGTCGGAACATTCGAATAAAGCGAGAGTTATCACAATAGCACAAGCTCATTGTATATGGCCGAATCACAACAAGAGTTAGAAAACCTGAATCACGATCTCCGATGCAAATAAAGTTCACAAGAGTTTAGAACAATCATAAAAAACAATCTCTGGTGCCAAATAAAATGCACAAGAGTACACAACTATCATGTAACAAAGTGTTATTGATAAAAAAAATTATGAATGATAACACAAGTAGAGTCACCATCAGAGCTCCAAGCTCCACCAGCAGAGCTACACCAGCAGCAGAGCTCTATTAGCAGAGCTCCACCAGCAACAGAGCTCCATCAGCAGCGCATGGTGGATTCAATTTCTTCAATGTGTAACACTAATGACAAATAAAAAAATGACAAGAAGAGCTTACCTTGTAATTTGGGCATCCAACGAACCTTCTACTTATGTTCTCATCACTCCATGACATCCACATTGTTGCTCGAATACCACAATGACAGAAGCAATTGAACTGTGTCTCATTTGATTGGGATTCGACTTCCTTCTCATCGAAAATTGAGGTTTCCATCTTAAAAGCCCTAATTGAGAACATTGATGGCAAAACCCTAGCAAAATTTTGGTGCAAAAGCAAGAACCAACCTTCAATTTCGCAATTTCCCTAACCCCAGCTCTAATCGATTGTTGTTATTGCCTATCAGTTTTGAGCCCTAACACCATGCCTGGGTTTATGAATTGAAAAAGAAGATCACGTGCATCAAGCATGATCTTCTTACCGTTATAAATATACACTTGGCTGTCACGGTGGAGATTTAACACAAAAACCATTTTCACGCAGACGGCTGTCAAGTTTTTGGATGGGCAGATAACGGGTGTGTCAATTGTTTCCAACTTATGCAAGTACATAGGGAAAAAGTGGGTCTTTGAGAGTACGATTGTCAATTCTGCTCCCCGACCATAGTACGTTGGTCAAAAACATAATTATCCCGATAAAAAATAGTTACAAAGATTTTTGGAAGTTTTAATTATATTGCAGATTTCTATAAAGATTTAGCAGCTGATAGTGCTCCTTTATATGAACATCTTAAAAAGAACCCTCTAGCTTGGGGTCCTGAGCATATTAAGGCTATCAAATTAATTGAATTAAAAGACAAAAAAAATTCCTTGTTTGTCTTTAGCTAATGAGTAATGGAGAAAGATAGTGTAGACAGATGCATCAGACATAGGGTACGGTGGAATTTTTAAATAGATTAATTCTAATAAAAATAAAGAAGAATTAGTGATATTTGCTTCTGGAAAGTGAAATAATGCTCAAAAGAATTACTCCACAAATAAAAAGGAAATGTTATCAATAGTTAAATGCATTTCTAAATTCCAAGAGGATCTTTTAAACCAAGAATTTCAATTAAGAATTGACTGCAAAGTAGCAAAAGAAATCTTAGAAAAAGTTGTTAAAAATTTAGTGTCAAAACAGATATTTGCGAGATGACAAGCTATTTTATCTCCATTTGATTTCCAAATTACATATATTAAAGGAGAATCAAATTCTCTTCCTGACTTCTTAACTTGAGAATTTCTGCAGGGATCCCCTACATAATGTCAGGCCGAGGTAGAGCTCAAAACTCACAGGCAGAGGCCAAGGTCCTGCCCCGGGAAGAGGAAATTATTATTCCCAAAATTATTATAATAAGTAATATCCTCAATTAGGATCATCCTCATCTTTTCAAAAGACAATAAAAGAAGCCTTAATAAAAGGAGAAGAATTTAATCAAAAAATGATAGATAATCCTATCAGGGAACCAATCATTTGCTTAGAGCAAGTAGATCTTAAATGGTTTTCAGATCCATTTTATTTAGCCTCAAAATATTTTGAGCAAAGATCTCATTTTCCCATTAAAGGAAGGAAAAGCAATGGAATTTATGAAATAATTCTTAAAGAAACAGGGTCAGTCTATTTTGCCCACAAATTAGGAAATGCTAAAATCACTCAAAGCGCCTATGCTTTTACTAAAGCTAAATTCCTTAAAGTTCTTACAATATCCGATTGGGGAACTAATCTGAATCAATTAAGACATTATTTTACTACACCAGAGCAGCAGTTCTATTATAATTATTGGGATTATATCGATGCATAGTTAAATGCATTCATTTATCAAAACTCTCAAAGAAAGCATACTTTGTTCTTTCAATTTGATCAAGAATTCTTATATGAAGAAATTCTAAATTGGTTTTTCCTTAACTGGGAAAAAATTGCTCCAAAAAAGAAATATCTGCCAAAAGAATTACAACAGTTATTTGCTGAGTATTATAATACTCATCCAAATATAGGGATGAATTTTTATATAACTCCAATCCTTTGGAGAAAAATATAACTCAAAGCTATTTTTTTTTTTTTTTTTTTTTAAGGAAACAGGGACGGCACCCTGCTAAATTTTATTAGATAGAGGAAAAAAAAATTACAAACTTGAGGGGGACAACCAGCCTGGCCCTTATAAATGGGAGGACAAAGGAGCCTAACCTCGAAAAGGAAATACAAGCAAATAAAACTCCTAAGCAATTCGAACATTTGGGATAGCTCTAGCATCAAGAGAAATAAGACCTCTGGAAAGACGAGGGATATTATGACCATTTGGAAAAATTAGATCATCCTTGGAATCACAAGCCAAATTCGCTAGACTGTCAGCCACTTTGTTAGCTTCTCGAAAACAATGTTTGAACAGGAAACGACGCTCCGACTGCTTTTGAAGAATCTCCCTGAACAAGTAGGAATATTTCCAGGGAATAGAGTGACCCGAAGACAGGCAGTCAAAAATAACTTTTGAGTCAGTTTCAACGATGGCATCGAAAAAACCATTCCTGAAAAGCCAAGAAACTCCGTGATGAAGAGCTCGAATTTCAGCTTCAATACTAGACATAACCCCAAAATATTTAGAGAAGGCATGAATCACTATACCTAGAGCCGGCAAAATTAGCCCAGCCCAATGGGCCGGCCCAACCAACCCGATATTATGGGGGGCTTGGGCTTCAATTTATAAGGCCCGAAAAAATTTGGGCATTTTGGCCCGGTCCAATAGGCCCGTGGGCTAATTGGGCTCGGGCCAAAAAAGCCCGATTTTTTCGGGCCAACCCAGCCCAGCCCGATACACTTTTATTAAGTTTTCAATCAAACAATTTTGCTGCTTTAAGTGATCTTTTAGTGTTGTACATGCTGTGTACAAAACAAGTTTATGTGCAATGCTTTTAAAAATAAAGGGAACGGACAGGAGTGCAAATAAAGGGAACGGACAGGAGTGTAAATTATTTGGAACGGACAGGAGTGTATCTTAGAAGTCCAAGACTTGGTTATTTGAAGTCATGAAGTTTATGTTCAATGTTTCCAAGATTAATAAAGGGAACGGACAGGAGTGTAAATTATTATTTTTAATTAATATGAAAATATCTCTTATATTTATGTGCAATGCTTTTAAAAATAATTAGAAAAATGTTTGATTGAGGTTAATGCAAATTTTCAGTCAATTGTTTCTTATGTTTTTAATGTATTTTACACTCCTCCTGTCTACAAACAATTTATATAATTGTATTTTAATCATCAAGATACAACTTATTATTTAGAGATTTTATTTGATAAATTGTAGACTTGTAATGAGTTGTGAATTTTTTTTATGTGATATGTAAATTTTGTAAAAAATATGTTTTGGTAGAAATTTGGGCCGATTTGGCCCGAAAGCCCGAAAGCCCGATGACTTATAACTGGGTTGGGCTGGGCTAGAGGTTTGAGGCCCGATGTAGTTTTTGCCCAGCCCGATTTTATGTGTTGGCCCGATGGGCTGGGGCTGGGCTAACCCAACCCAACCCATTGCCAGCTCTAAAGTCTATACCCAAGGAGTTACGAAAAACTCCTCCTCCACCACTAGGCCCTGGATTACCCCTACTGGCTCCGTCCGAATTGAACTTAATAACACCAGTCGGGGGTTTAGCCCAACAAACTGCTTGGATAATAACTTTCCTTCGATTTTTACAAAGTATACGCGAAGAGCCTGCCATGGAGAGAGGAAGAAATCCTCCAGCCTTTAGAATGTCCGAAAGATCTGTCTTTATAGCAGCTATGATCTGATTAAGACTTTGCCTTATGTTTTCGAAGACAGCTCGATTTCTATACTTCCATAGGTGCCATAGGATAATGGAGGGAAGGATGGTATATTCAGTGGATTTACTGTGAAGCCACCAGCCAAGACATCTGTGCTGAATTGTCGAAGCAGGTGTGTGAATATCATACAGATTATGGAAGTGAGTCCAAACCTCCATAGCTGTCCGACTAAACAGAAAAACGTGGCTAAAAGATTCAATATTGCCCGTCTCACAGCATGAACATTTTGAAGCTAGCTGAAAGCCCTTATGTAATAAACCCTCATCCAAAGGCAGCTTGCGAGAGAAAAAACGCCAAAGAAAGACACTAATTTGCTGTGGCAATATTCGATGCCATATGAATTTAGCAGATAGCAGGTTCGGTTTGGGGGTCTTAATGATGGAGTAAGCAGATAAGATGGAAAAAACACCCTTGGAATTAAGGTCCCAGCAAGGCTTGTCTTCCATATCAACCAAGGAAACATTCTGGGCAGTAATTTCCAGCAAAGAGAAAGCTGGCAGAACAGATTTAGCAGCTTGGGAGAAATCTGGAATGCCCGGACCTTGAAACAGATCTTTAACCAAGGATACATTACAATCAATGGGTCTGACTAGGGGGTGGTTCCGGAGCCAATTATCATTCCATATAGAACAGTTTCCACGGCCAATGATCCAGTGAATGTGAGGCTCAGCTAGGGCGCGAGCTTTAAGTAACCTGGACCATATATGAGATCCTTTAGAGTGAGCCAAGGAGGGATGGAAATTAGAGCAGTACTTTGCTCGCATGAAGGCAGTCCAGAGGTTATAATGGGTGCGGAAACGCCACCAAAGTTTGAGCCCATAAGCTTGTATAACTCAAAGCTTAATATGCAGAGTATTGATGATATTTTTTGCTCAATTTAAGCTTTCATGGATCTGGGCGTGGTCATATAGTTGTGATTATGATGATTTCAATATTCCTTGTTTGGCCAGAACTTATGCATTTAAATGGTTGAATAAAATCGATATTTCAGAAATTCTTAAAGAAGTAGTTAAAACATGTACTTATTTTAAAGAAGAGTTAAAAACTCAAGAAAAATAAAAAGAAAAAATGGATCAAGAAGATCCCATTGAAATGATAAAATCCAAAATTCTAAAAGAAAATCCAGATATTTCCCAGGAAAAGCTCAACGTATGTCTTAAAGAAAAATTAATCAGCTTCATTAATAAGGTCTTAGAAGAAGAAGAAATCAATTCAAAAGCATCACTCATAGCATGGATGACAACGAAGACATGGATACATATATGGAATGATGTCATATTCCCAAAGAAACACTCAAGAAGCTAATTTCTCAGGAAGATTGTGACGCCCCGACCCGGATTTGAACACGAAACACCAAGGTCGGGTCGCCAAACAACGCACAACACAAACCAACAAGAAAAACATGTGGCGTAACCACCTATACTTACAATAGAACGCAACAGATAAAACCTGATAATATAATACTAAATGAGTCTTCAGTGACACTACAGTCGGAACCCAACTAACAAAAAACCATAAGTCTAAGTCTTGGGAAACAACTAACAATAACAACCTCCACGGCCACCACATGCCGGAGAAACAACATAAACCACGAGCCACGACATGCTCAGAAAAGAAACTAAATTAACTACAAAGTTAAATACACAAGCACGACATACACGTGTCGGCTACAAAAAGAAGATAAGGTTTATAATACAATCAAATACTACCCAAGTAAATTTTACATAACTTTACACAACCATCGTCCTCACCAAAAGAAATATTACTAGCTAAGCACAAGCTTCAAGAGCTACCAAGAAAAAGACAACCTTCAAGCTACTCGATCTCACTGACCTTACCGGTAACCGCTAGGCTGGCTCGGATCTAAGGAAAAATAAATAAACAACAAACAGGGTGAGTTGAAACTCAATAAGTTACTAAACACAACTACATGACATGGCATAATGCTCAAGCTATAATCATAACAAGATAACACAATTCACATATCACGACTGAACATGTATTCATCATTGATATACAACTCACATAAGTCATATAACACCTTGATGTTCACATAAATGCTAGAAAATGAACCACATTATAAAGAATATCCTTTCTCTTTCTTCCAACTTTGCGTTGCTCCTGCAATACACAAAATAACCAAGTGTCCTCGATACCTGTGTAAGTAGTAGCGACGTCCCCAATCCCATCGAGTTCTACAAGCAAGCCAAAGTCATGCGTATTGCTACAATAGTAGGGCTACTTCTCAACTGTGGCCAACAGAAGAGGGGTGTATGCACTCCGGTACAGCGACTTATAGCGATCACAAACATTGATTTGTAAAGACTATAGGTCGTCTCACCTCGACATAACAACAAACTGCCAGCTGGACTCAATGCAATGCACAAGTTAGTAATTACTCATCTTATGCACAAAACCATCAAGTTCAAAAGTAGTGAACTTGATACATGTCAAGTAGATTATATTATTCTACCAGGAATTATCACCAAAAATATTATTTCAAGAACTTTTAAATAATCATAATAGAGCTAAATCACAAGTTTCTAATTCACCAGTATCAATTACTCGGAGGACAAAACCCATATCAAACAAATTCTAAATTTCGTAGGAATTTAACATGTTGTTCGATAAATGTTACTCTCACTTAAAATCAAATTCTTAGAGTCATTACTACACTTCTCAAAATTTGGATATAATTGCTATATGCTAAATTTCCCATTTAAAGTCTCTAACTTGTTCTTTAGTTCAATTCCATGGTTGAGCACTTAATTTCAACATGCAACATCATTCAAACCCAACATTTAGCACATGAACATGTTATACATCTTAACATATCATTTAAACATAAAAATACCAAGTATACAAGTCATGCATGTGCAATTGATAACAATTATGTAGCAATTCTTAAATATACAAAGGGGGTTTAGTAACTTACTTGGAATGAACAGTTAAACCAACCAAAGATGAAATCAAAGCCTTGTAATGATGTCTCCTAGTCCTTAGCAATACAATGGTGGTCTTGGATTGAAAATCAAGTGGTTGGATTATGTTCTTCCCAAGACTTAGAATACTAACCTCAAATGGCCGGAACCCAACTAGCAAACAACTGTTTCTCCCGAAGAACTGATAATACCAACCTCAAATGTTGTTCATGTTCTTCCCAAGACTTAGAATACACAAGAATGTCGTTGATGAATACCATTACGAAGCAGTCCAAACACTCGTGAAATTCCCGCTTCATCAAATCCATGAATACCACAGGTGCATTTGTCAATCCAAACAGCAAAACCACAAACTTATAATGTCCATACCTCGTGCGAAAGACTGTTTTAGGAATATCTTTCGCTCGGACCTTCAACTGATGATAAGAACTTCTCAAGTCTAACTTGGGATACACCACAGATCCCTACAACTGATCGAATAAATCATCAATATGAGGTAAATGATACTTGTTCTTGATTGTTACCTGATTCAATTGCTTGTAATCGATACACAACCTCAAAGTACCATCTTTCTTTTACACAAATAACACTGGTGCACCCCACAGCGATACACTTGGCTTAATGAATTCCCTATCAAGAAGTTCTTGTAACAGCTCTTTCAATTCTTTCAACTCTGCCAGTACTATTCTATACGGAGCCTTAGAAATAGGAGTAGTTCCTGGAAACAACTCAATGCAAAACTCTACTTCTTCATCCAGAGGCATAGCATAATCAGTTGAGAACACATCAGGAAATTCACAAACCATAGGAACTTCCTCTAACTTTGATATAACAATACCCCTATCAACCACACATGCCAAATAACTCGCACAACCATGCGACAACAACTTTCTAGCTTTCAAAGCAAAAATAATACATATACTACTCTTAACAGCATCACCGAAAAATACAAATTCAAGAATATTTGGCATAGGAAATGTAACTTTCTTACTATGACAATCTACTACAGCATGATAAGTACGTAACCAATCCATGCCAAGTATCACATCAAAAATACGAATTGGTAACATAATCAAATCTGCATGCAAAGTGTGATCACCTACTAGTATATCACAATCTCGGTACACCTCCGTAGCTAACATATGCCCCCCTAACGGGTTAGACACCTCAAGCACAAAGGACAAAGACATACACACAGATTATTCATAAAGTAAGATGCAACATATGAATGCGATGATCCGGGATCAATAAGAACTCGTGCCTTACTACCAAAAATAAAAAGACTACGTCCTATCACCGACGTAGACTCCAGCACTCTGCACTGATCAAGCGCAAACACACGACCCTGAACCTTTGGTCTACCATCATTATCTCTTTTCGTCCCACTCGATTGTTGATTAATGCTCCTTGACTGATTACCCCTCAGTTTATGACAATCTCTCTTCATGTGACTCATCTCCCCACAATGGAAGCATTGCCCCAGTTTATTCCCCACTGGATTTCCTGCCTTACTCCAATATTTATCTTCAAAATGCCCCGACCTTGAACAATAACTATATATCGATTGGACACTTCGCTGACTTTGAGCATGCGTGACATTATTACTTTACCCATCGAATTGTTGTCTTTGTTGCCTATCAAACTGTCCTCTCCTTTGATTCCCCCTGCGATTGTTATTGCTAACCATACCGATTACTAGAACCCTGTCCACGCCCCTGATTCTACGATGACTGTTGAATGTTTCCTAAGCTTTTCCCTCGATGCTCCTCTATATCACCTTTGGTCCCATAGGCACGGTCTACAGCGCTCCGGTAATCAGTGAGCTGTAACGAAAACAGTTGTTTCCGATATTCCATCCTCAAGACTTTAACAAATTTTTGTGCCTTTTTTACTTCCTTAGGAACCAAGTGACTACAGTAACGAGCCAATTCTGTAAACTTGGCTGAATACTGAGCCACTGCCATATTACCTTGCTCCAAGTTGTAGAATTCTCGTTCTCTTCTTTCACGAGCCACCTCTGGAACATATAGTGCTTTGAACTCTCTCAAGAAGTTGGGCCAACTATACGATTCTCCCTACAAATCCCAGCTTCCCTATAACACTTGCTACCAATGCTCCGCTGCTCCCTCCAGCTTGAACACTGCTAAGGTCACCTTCTCGTCGTCATTGCAACCCAGAGTTGTAAAAATCTTTATTATGTGTTCGATCCATAACTCTACCTTCATCGTATCCGGTTCTCCAAAGAAGACACGAGGCTTCATCTTCAAAAATTGTTCAAGAGTGGTGGTATTATTTCTATTTCTCATCTCCGGTTAGGGTACTATGACTTCTGGTTGTGGTATTGCTCCTCTGTTAATCTGTCGAGTCATCTCGTTCATAAATTCCATCATTCTACCACACATATTTATCATGACCACATTCTGATTGTTCTAGTTTCGTTCGGGAGGAACATTACACTGAAGATTAACATTCTCACCTTTCTCTTCGTTTCCACCAGCACTTGTACCAATTCTACTCGTACTCGCTCTGTGCCTAGTTTCCACTATCTTATCCTACACATAACACTCAACGTTAATATCTTAACAATAAAACCATACCCACCTAGGCCAAGGAACCTATCTCGATGACAGTAAAACTATTGCTCTGATACCAACTGTGATGCCCTGACCCAAATTCTAACACGAAACCCCAAGGTCGGGTCGCCAAACAACACAACGACCCAAACCAATAAGAAAAACACGTGGCGTAACAACACGTACTTACAACTGAACACAACAGATAAAACCAAATAATATAATACTAAACAAGTCTTCGACGAAACTGCAGTCGAAACCCAACTAACCAAAACCACAAGTGTAAGACTTAGGAAACAACTAACAACAACAACCTCCACGGCCACCACATGCCAGAGAAATAACATAAACCACGAACCACGACATGCTCGGGAGAGAAACTAAATTAACTACGAAGTTAAATACATAAGCATGACATACATATGTCGTCTACCAAAAGAAGATAAGGTTTACACTACGATCAAATACTACCCAAGTAAAGTTTACATAACTTTACACAACCATCGTCCTCACTAAAAGAAATGTTACTAGCTAAGCACAAGTTTCAAGAGCTACCAAGCAAAAGACAACCTTTGAGCTACTCGATTTCACCGATCTCACCGGGAACCGCTAGGCTGGCTCGGATCTAAGAAAAAATATATAAACAACAAACGGGGTGAATCGAAACTCAATAAGTTACTAAATGCAATTACATGACATGGCATAATGCTCAAGCTGTAATCATAACAAGATAACACAATTCACATATCACGACTGAACATGTATTCATCATTGATATACAACTCACATAAGTCACATAGCACCTTGATGTTCACATACATACTAGAAAATGAACCACATTATAAATGATATCATTTCTCTTTCTTCCACCTTTGCGTTTCACCTGCAATACACAAAATAACCAAGTGTCCTCGATACCTGTGTAAGTAGTATTGACGTCCCCGATCCCATCGAGTTCTACCATCAAGAAAAAGTCATGCGTATTGCTACAACAGTGGGGTTACTTCTCAACTGTGGTGAAAAAAAGAGGGATGTTTATACTCTGGTACGACGACTTATAGCAATCACAAACATTGATTTGTAAAGACTATAAGTCGTCCCACCTCGACATAACAACAAACTGCCAACTGGACTCAATGCAATGCATAAGTTGGTAAATTACTCATCTTATGCACATAACCATCAAGTTCAAAAGTAGTAAACTTGATACATGTCAAGTAGATTATATTATTCTACCAAGAATTATCACCAAAAATATTGTTTCAAGAACTTTTAAACAATCATAATAGAGCAAAATCACAAGTCTCTAATTTACCAGTATCAATTACTCGGAGGACCAAAACTCATATGAAACGAACTCTAAATTTCGTAGGAATTTGACATGTTGTTCGATAAATGTTACTCTCACTTAAAATCAACTTCTTAGAGTCAGTACTACACTTCTCAAAATTTGGATATAATTGCTATATGCTAAATTTTCCATTTAAAGTCTCTAACTTGTTCTTTAGTTCAATTCCATGGTTGAACACTTAATTTTAACATGCAACATCATCCAAACCCAACATTTAGCACATGAACATGTTATACATCTCAACATATCATTTAAACATAAAAATACCAAGTATACAAGTCATTCATGTGCAATTGATGACAATTATGTAGCGATTCTTAAACATATAAAGGGGGTTTAGTAACTTACTTGGAATGGACACTTAAACCAACCAAAGATGAAATCAAAGC
This sequence comes from Platycodon grandiflorus, assembly GCA_016624345.1. Classification (NCBI taxonomy): domain Eukaryota; kingdom Viridiplantae; phylum Streptophyta; class Magnoliopsida; order Asterales; family Campanulaceae; genus Platycodon; species Platycodon grandiflorus. The sequence goes on from CM028364.1 coordinate 39,166,574, forward strand.
CTTGTAATGAGGTCTCCTAGTCCTTAGAAATGCAATGGTGGTCTTGGATTGAAAATCAAGTGGTTGGATTAAGAGAACAAGAACTACACACACCAATCTCACCTTAATTTCTCTACAGCTACTTCTCTCAAGCTTTCATGGATGAAGGAGAAATGAAATGGAGAGTATTTTTGGCCTTCCCTGTGGTTTAGAGAGTGTTTAAGGCTGGTCAAATGGTCTTGGGTTTGAGTGAAGTCAACTAAGGTTCAAAGGTCAAAAGGTCAAAAAAAATGCAAAATTCCCAAAGTTGATCTGTCCGTACGCCCTAGCATGCTAAGGCACGCTCCGGCTTGAAGTTTTTCTATGGTTTTCTGATTTTTTTGAAAAGTACTGGTTGTTGCGTGCTGGGTGCGCTAGGGAGCTAACTGGGAGTTCAAAAATGTTCTAAAATGTTTCCAAAGTATTCCCAATCAATCCTAACATGATTCTAACCTCCATCAATGTTTAAAACACATCAAAACTCATCCAAGTCCACATATGACAAGGCTAGAATGTTATGCAATATAATTATGAATGATTAAACCACAAACCAAGCATACTAAACACATGAAATAATGGTATAAACTATTCAACATGCTATTCAAGTGAACCTAATACATATATCTATCATGGCAACAATGCAATCAAGTAAACACATTAAACACAAAGATCATGAAGAATTCATTTGATGGAGCCCTTATAAGTCAGGAATGTCAAAAGAAGAAAAGTGGTGGAGCCCTTACAAGGAATTTAAGAAGCTGCAATAATGAAAGGAAGTCACAAGAAAGAGAATTCATCCCTCAAAGATGGCAGACAAAGCAGTCATTGGGCGTCCTTAAAGGCCAATCGTAGAGTTGAGACTTCATAAAGTGCGATGTCTCAGATTCGATACCTTTCCACGCCCCCACAGGACATAAAAAAAATATTAAAAAAAAAGTAAAAGTAAATATATATATATATATATATATATGGGGCTCAATCTAATGCTATGCACAGCTCATCGTGGGCTTGCCTCCTCTCCATTATTACATTTCTTTAATTGCGTCATTGTTCCAAAATATAAAATAAAATCTATTATTCGTACTCCCTTTGTTCCTAAAAAAAAAGAGAAAGTTTTATTCATTTTTATGTCGTCCCCAAAAAAATTGTCCACCCTGTAATTTTCCTTTTTTTCGTGATGTTAGTTTTATTATTTTGCCCATGATTTATAATGGGTCTTTGTTGTATTTTGTATAGATTTGCTTGTATCCATAACCTAAGTCTAAGTCAATGTGACTAGTGGGCCTGCGTGTCTATTAGAGTGGCAACTTGTACTTAGGCAACTGTTTGTAATAGCTTAGGATTGGTTTTTGTACATAGCTTAGTCTTCAGAAGATGGCCTTTTGTATATCAGCCATGTTCATATCAACCATGTCCATCAAGTCATCAGCTAATTACGTTCTAGCCAAGCTTCATCAGCAATGTTGAAGACATGTAGATCGTCTGATCAAGACTTATGTAAAGATGTGTCTCAGTTATCAGCAAAGTCCCTCGTTGACTTTGATATAATGATAACCTGCAAGTACCATTTAATGGTTCATTCCATTTTGGGCATTCATCTCAGAAAAGGACATTCTACATGTATCTATTGTCTACCTATTTTTGGCAAATTGGCAAAATATACTCAGTGACAGCTTGGTCTTTCCAGAACTTCCTCTCACAATTGGACAACATGATTAGAGCATTTAATGCAAGTATCTCCAGCATGAAATGCACCTAATTCAAACTCCTCCGAAGTCTGAAGATCCCCAACGGCTCCAAGAATTCCCCTGAGTATAAATTGAAGACTCCATTGAAGCATTGAAGATAGATCGACAACTACAACTCTGAAATCTTCATCTTCATTACTGCTAGTGCATTCAAAGCTTCAAAGCAAAAATCTATAAATTCATTCTTTGAAGAGAACCGATCTTAGACTCCTAGTCTTTATTGCTCTTCATTGATTGCAATCCGTTACATTCATAGCACACAAAAGTTGTATCTTTCTAGATATCAACTTTCATGATTAACACTTGGTTAAAATCTTTTTATACACGATCCATTAGTGATCCTTGTGATTATTTTAGTGGAAAAAAATAGTGCACATTTTCAAATCCAAAGCTTACTACTTTGGTAGTGGACGTAGCACTTATTCATAGTGTGAACCACTTCAAATCATTGCCTATTTACTTCCTGCTTTATTACTTTGATTGTTTATTTGAAGTTTTCCAAATATTCCAACTGGGTTAAGAACTGCTGATCTTGGCTCATCAAGATCAGTTATCCTCAACTTGTCCTACACTTCACTAGACTTTCGCTGCAAAATATTTTCTAACTCTCTTGTGAAGTTATTTTATCAAACAATTTTTAAAATTGGACATAGGCTATTCAACCCCCTTCTAGCCTATTTGAACACCTTGAGACCTAACAATTGGTATTAGAGCTTGACTCTTTGAAAACAAGTTTTTCCAAGATTAAACTCTTTAGAGATTAAAGATCCAATGGCTACTCATCAAATGTTGGAAACTTCAAATGTGAACCATTGTCCTATCTTGGATGAAGTTCACTTTGATATCTGGAAGGACAAGGTTAAAAGACACATGAACTCTATTTATAAATTTTTATGGAAATGTGTTACAGATGGTCCAAGAATACCCATGAAAGCAAACACACAAGCTGATGTTGATCCTGAAATTCCAAAGCCTGAAGAAGAATGGGATGAAGAAGATAGAAAGAATGATGCTCTGGATGGGAAAGTCATCAATATCATTACCAGCTGTGTAGACATAAACACCTACCAGTAGATCATCAATCTGGATACAGCTAAAGAAATGTGGGAAGCTATATTGGAATAATTAGAAGATGATGGAGAAACAAAGAACAACAAGCTATACACTTGCATCAAAAAGTTTGATTCATTCAAGAAAGATCATAAAGAGACCTCAGAAGTGCCTATGACAGATTCTATGAGGTAGTAAACTCTTGCTATTCTTTTGGAAAGAAATATGAAAAGAAAGAGATAAACATGAGATTTCTTAATGCACTAGGCAGTCTATGGCATGTAAAGATTACAGCCATAAAATAATCAAAAGACTTGAATAAATTGACTCTTAGGAATCTTTATCCAAGTCTTTTGGTTTATGAATTCAAAATTCAGCAAGCTCAAGAAATGGAAAAAAGTTTTAAAAATTTATCTCTACTAGCCATGTCTGTTGAACCCTCCTGTTCTAAACCTGATGAAACCACATCCACATCTAGTGATGGTGATGATATTCTTTCTGACATAGCTTTTGATATGTTTGTTAAGAAGTATCAACGTTTCAAAAAGTTTAACAAGTCTTCCTATCAGCAGTCTCCTTACAAGACTGCTGCTTTTCAAAGAACAGCTGCTCCTTATAAAGCAGTTGTTCCCCAAAAGGATAATGAGCTTGTCTGTTTTAACTGTAGGAAGCCAGGACATTTTGCCTCAAAATGTCTAAAGCCAAAATATGAATTTTACAAAAAACGTCCCGAATTTAAATTTCAAAAACAAAAGGGGATGGTGGCTGAGGACATTGATGAAAGTAACATGCCCACATGGTGTGATACAGATTCTGATGAGGATGATTCCTGTGACTTTGTTGAGGAAGTAAATATTTTCCTTATGGCCAGGGAATCACCCCATGACTCAGTAAGATCACTGCCATTTCAACAGGATGATTGTGATGATGATGATGAGCTCAATGAACCTTCAAGGGGAGAACTCATCAAGGTTAACAAGGACATGCTGGAACAGTTTGCAAAATTCAAAACTGCCTATGTAAAATTAGTCAAAACGCATGAATTGGGTGTCTCTAGGAAATCTACCTTGGTGTCTGAGATCAAAGAACTCAATAGACAACAAGCAGAAATATCAAGACTCAAAAGGAGAACAAAGTCTTAACTGAAAAAATGGAGTTCCTACTTGAACACATAAAGAAAATTAATTCTGAAAAAGATGACCTCTAAAAGGTTGTTGATGCTTGGAATAATTCCAAAGAAAACGTTGATACCATTCTTACAAAACAAAAAACTCTTGATGATAAAACTGGTATTGGTTTCCAAAGTGAGTTCAACGTAAGAAGTTCATCTGGTTCTCAAGAAAATGAGACAGGTGAAGTGATTGCTGAGGAAATGGCTGAAGAAGTTGTCTGTGTTCAGCAACCTTCTCAAAAGGGAAAGCAAGGACTTGGTCTTAACAAAATATCATTTGTTTACGCTAAAAATAAACCAGACAAGTCTAGGGGTAAGCAAACTGTCAACGCCAATTAGAGCTGGCAGTGGACTGGGCTGGGCCGGCCCAGTGCAAGCCCACCTGGCCAACACTTAATATCGGGCCGGGCCGGGGACCAATTTTACTAGGGCCGAAGAAAAGTCAAGCCTAGCCCAACCCATCAAAACCCATCGAGCCAAAATGTCCTTGTTGGAAAAATAAATCAACTAAAAGGAACAATGGTGATGCCAATTGCCAAATCAAATTCTAAGTTACTTACTAAACAAAAGCAATACTATGATTTATTGTTTTTCCTAACTGCTAACTACTAAAGGTACAATAATGCAATCACCGTATCAAATATTAATTAAAATAGAAATAAATATGATACTAGAATGGTCCGGGGCTTTAATTATTTAAGAAGTTAACTTTATTGGTCCAGTTAAAGCAATAATTAAAACAATAATTAAACAATAAAGCAATAATCAAATTGGAACAGGTTGCTTCAATGTCTGAGATTGCATTACAACATGTATAAATCATAGTATCAAACAATAAAGCTAACTGGATCATTCTAGTTAGCTTTAAAATAGAATGGGCTTTAATTATTGCTTTAATTATTTAAGAAGTTAGAATTATTTTTTGAGTGAAAATAAATAAATAATAATAAAATAATTCAGGCCAGGCCTAGTCCAAAAGCCCCGAGTTTTTTTGATCCTAGCCTAATTGAACCGTCGGGCCTACTGGACCCGGCCAAAAAGACCCGCGTTGTTTTAGGCCTCCAAAAATTAACCTTTAGCCCATGCAAACATCGGGCTGACTTAGCCGGCCCATTGAACTGGGTTGATTTTGCCAGCTCTAATGCCAATGATATTGCTAATAAGGAAGCTAAGCAACAAAGACCTACTATTAGACATCCTGTGAAAATAGTGGTGATTGATAATAAGTCAAAGAAGTCTCAGCTCAAACCTATTAAATTTGTCAAAGGTAAGATTGCTAACCACAACTCTGCTGATAAAAAGCTCAAGGGAATTATGCCTGAAAATAGTGGTGACTGATAATAAGTCAAAGAAGTCTCAACTCAAACCTATTAAATTTGTCAAAGATAAGATTGCTAACCACAATTTTGCCGATAAAAAGCTCAAGGGAATTATGCCTGAAAATGTAAAATCGTTTGTTAAAAGGCCTGATTTAGCTAAGCCTAATAACACTAGAAAGCTACATTATCAGCCTAAGTTCAATAAGCCTATTATCAGCAGACCTAAAGTCATTCCCAAGACTACTGATCATAAGAAGACTCCCAAGGAAACCATCAGACATTTTTAAAGTTTTCATAACTACTCTTTCTGTAAAGGTCATGGCCACGAGATTCATAAATGCCTTTTGAGATTCATACCTAAACCTAAAGGGTTCACACCTCCAAAGGTTAAACAGGTATGGGTTCCAAAAGGCTGCTAACCTTCAGGACCCAAAAATAAAAAGGGACCATATAATTAAATGTTTAAATTTTAGGAATGTTTCATGGCTGTCAAAGGTGAGGAGAAAGAATTATGCTATCTAGATAGTGGCTGTTCTAAGCACATGACTGGAGACCAGGATCTTCTCTCTAATATTATTGAAGCAAAGGGTCCCTCAGTGATTTTTGGTGACAACTCCAAAGGGAAGACAGTTGGCTATGGATGTATAGTTCGAAGAAATCTTTCCATCAGTAAAGTATCTTTAGTAGAAGGCTTGAAACACAATCTCCTAAGTATATCATAATTTTGTGATAAGGGACTGATATGTCAATTCACTTCAAGTCATTGCTTTATCAAGGACAGTGAGACCTGCACAACTATCTTGACTGGATTTAGAAAAGAAAATGTGTATGTGGTTGATCTGAATGCTGTGGGAAGAAAATCAAGCTTGTGTTTAATTGCAAAGACCTCCAATGATAACAGTTGGTTGTGGCACAAGAGACTCAGCCATCTTAACTTCAAGTACAGTTCTAAGTTATCAAAGGATAACTTGGTTGTTGGTCTGCTAAAGGTATCAGTAGATCATGAAAAGCTTTGCAAGGCATGCCAGCTGGGTAAATTAACCAAGTCATCATTCAAAAGAAAGCCATGTCTATCAACTACAAGACCTCTACAACTGCTGTACATGGATTTTTTTGGTTCAGTTACTACTACTAGTCTTGGTGGCAACAAGTATACACTAGTGGTGGTTGATGACTATTCAAAATTCACTTGGGTTGAAATGTTATCTTCTAAAGATGAAGCCTATGACACTATAACAGCACTTTTTAGAAGACTGCAAACTTAGAAGCTAGATGACATTGCTGATATTAGATCATACAATGGGGACAAAATTCAAGAACAATGGTGTGACCAAATATTGTGATGACCATGGAATTGGTCACAACTTCTCTGCTGCTAGCACACCTTAACAAAATGGAGTTGCTGAAAGAAACTCATTAAAGCTGGGAAGACCATGATTGCTGAAGCAAGGCTATCTATGCATTTCTGGCCTGAAGCTGTCAACACAGCCTGCTTCACCCAAAATAGGTCTTTAATTAACAAGTTTCATAATAACTCATATGAAAAATGGAGAGGCCGAGCTCCCAACATAAGTTTCCTCAAAATATTTGGGTGCAAATGCTATATTCTTTACAATGGTAAAGAACATAGAGGCAAGTTTGAATCCAAATCTGATGAAGAAATATTTTTGGGATATGCTAAATTTTTAAAAGCATATAGAGTTTATAATAAAACTTCTCTTAAAGTTGTTGAATCTGTACATGTCTCTTTTGACAAATTTGATTTTATTGGGCCACATTTGGCTCCTAAGGTTTCTAATGATTTTGATGAGTATAAGACAGGTACGGAACAGCCAAGCTTTAACTCTGCTAATGCTCAAGCTCCACAAGTTCCTCCAAGGATTGATATGATTGAACTTCCAACTGGTGATAGTGGACTAACCAACAATGAATCGGCTAATCAAGAAACTGTCGTTCCATTTACACCAGAAGTATTTCATCCAACTTTGGAAATTACCTACCATCCTGAAAACCAAGCTCCAGACATTTCCAATTCTCAAGAATTAAAATCTGCTAATGCTATCAGACAAGATCTCCCTGCTGAAGTTAAAGAAGTTAGAAATCACCCTATCTCTCAAATCATTGGTGATCTAAATGTTAGTATTCAGACAAGACAAGCGTCAAGGAATAAATGCATGTACTCCATTACATTTGTCTCAAACATTGAACCCACGAAAGTAGATGAAGCTCTGGAGGATCCAAGCTGGGTAGAAGCTATACAAGAAGAATTAAATCAATTTAATAGATGCCAAGTTTGGACACTTGTTCCTAGGCCTAAAGGACAAACAGTGATTGGAATTAAGTGGGTTTTCAGAAACAAGATGGATGAAAATGGAAATATCACTAGGAATAAGGCAAGACTGGTAGCCCAAGGATATAGACAGGAGGAGGGAATTGACTATGATGAGACATTTGCTCCTGTTGCATTATTGGAAGCTATCAAACACTTCCTTGCCTATGCATCTTTTAAAGATTTCAAGCTATATCATACGGATGTTAAAAGTGCATTTTTAATGGTGAGCTGCAAGAAGAAGTTTATGTGGAACAGTCGCCAGGATTCCTAGATAATTCAAGAAGAGAGGATGTCTACAAATTGAGGAAAGCACTATATGGACAAACAAGCTCTAATGGCCTGGTATGAGACCCTTTCAAAGTTCTTAATAACTCAATACTCTTTTTATCATGAAACATAAAGGTCATTCATTACTTGTTCAAATGTATGTTAATGATATTATATTTGGCACTATTAATGAAAACCTTTATAAGAGGTTTGAAAAACTAATGCAGAACAAATTTGAAATGAGCATGATGGGAGAACTCAACTTCTTCCTAGGACTTTAAATTCAGCAAAGCTCAAATGGCATCTTCATCAGCCAAGCCAAATATGCAAAGGACCTTATCAAGAAATTTGGGCTTGAGAATGCAAACAGTTTTAGCACACCTATGGATACTAACTGCCATCTTGACAAAGATGAAAAGGGCAAAAAAGTGGACATGACTCTATAAAGAGGCATGATTAGTTTAATTCTATACTTAAGTGCTAGTAGACCTGACATTATGTTTGTTGTTTGTGTTTGTGCTAGATTCCAAGCAGATCCAAAGGAGTCTCACTTACAGGCAGTCAAGAGGATCATTAGATATCTCATTGATACAGCCAATTTGGGTATTTGGTATCCAAGGGATTCATCTTTCACTCTTATAGGCTATTCTGATGCTGACTTTACTGTTTATAAGGTTGACAGGAAAAGGACAAGTGGGACATGTCAATTCTTAGGGAATAGACTTATCTCATGGGCCAGTAAAAAGTAAAAATCTATTTCAACTTAAACAACTGAGGCAGAGTACATAGCTGCTGGTAGCTACTACACACAATTGTTGTGGATCAAACAGTAACTTGTAGATTATGAAATCAAGACTGCTGATTGCCCCATCATGTGTGATAACACATTAGCCATCTCAGCCTCTCGAAATCCTGTCATGCACTCCAAAACAAAGCACATTGATGTAAGATATCATTTTTTAAAATATCATGTGGAGAAAGGTAATATCATCATGCAATATATGTCTACTGATCAACAATTGTCTGATATTTTTACCAAGCCTCTTGATTCAACCAGGTTTTCCTATCTAAGAGGAGAGCTTGGTATGCTCGAACTCAATCCTTAACACTTATAAATTTCTTTGATATACTACATTTTGTTTGTATATGGAACTGCCTATCTTTCTAGCCAAGTGTAACATTGCTGGTACTTAAGGACAACCTCAGTTAACTATTCATTACTCTTATAAAACCCTACCGGTAGTTTTTAAGACGTAAGGACCAAATCTCAATTTCTATCAAAATATCTTTATATGAACAGTCACTTATCAGTCATTAAATGCGGACCTCAAAAATTATTCAATGTCGGATATTCTCTAAAGTATAAAAGGACTTTTCATTATTACTTTTAAATTTTTACTCTTCGAAAACTACCAAAGTAAAAACCTTTCAAACTCTCTCGCCATTGTTGTGCTTTCAAGCTTTTCTAAATCTTTGATTCTTCCAAGTTTTTGCTTTCAATCTACAATGGTGAATGATTCTATTCTTCATAGTTTAGTTAATTTCAGTTTCATTCAACATCATAATTTACATGCCTTGATTTCAAACTGCAGAAACTATTGCATTTAACGCCATTGATGAACTGCAAATGTTTATTTTTTTAATCTCTGGGTGTTTATTGATGATTTCTGGGTATCCAATGCGTTTAATGTACTTCAAGTATACATATTTACAACTTATCTTATTGGATTTTTTGGGAATTGTTAAATTTCGTACTTGTCTAAAACCCTGGATATGAATTGTGTTGTTGGTGAACTTTTACATTTTGAAATGGAAGTTTGCCAACATATATTGGGTTTTGATTTGAACAGTACGTGTTTCTCTAAGAACTTCTGATAGTCTTTTTGTATCAGACATTCTTAACTTTGCTATTGTTTGAATAGGCTAAGAAGCAAACTTCTAAGACTGCTGGTACTTCAACATATGCTGGTACTGCTGTGAGCGGCCCCAGATCCGTGGATCGTCCCTGGGCCTTTTCACTCTGGACTCCTGAAATAATTGTTGTGATAAATGTGCACAACACTTTTAAATTGAAAACAGAGTTGTCACCCTCGTTTATATAGGAAACGAGAGAAAAATTGAGATTGTGGGTTCGGGGGTCAAGTTACGATTTAGGAAGGTTTTACGCACTCAATTCGCCCTTTCGGTCTCTACACATTTGCATGCTCATATTTAATTATTGCAAGTTTGTTTATTTACAGAATATATATATATATATATATATATATTGCATGTATTTATAATGTATTTTATAATGCATTAAAATAATTACATACATTTGTTACATCTATTTAAACTAACGAACGGAAGGGGTTACCTTCTGTCGTTTTATAGAAATCGGGCCACGTTCTAGGCCGTTGTATTATATCGGATCAAGCTAGCTCGTAGCCTGACCATTGTGCTTCCACTGCTACCAATCGAGGAAAGGAAGACTTACGTTTTGTGTGTGTTGAGATAGAGTCAATACTCTTTTCTCTTTTCTTTCTCTCTTTTCTTCCTCAAAAAGAGACGTGATAGAAAGAGAGTGGTGTGTGTGTCTTAGGGAGAGGAGTGATGATGATTGTTGTTGTTCTTCAGTGTGTTGTGTGTGTTTTTTTTTTTTTGTAAAGAGAGAGCTGATCATCTCTTTATATAGGAGACCTGGGAGAGGAAACCTTCGAGGCCAAGTTTGGAGGAAGGTTCCTTTTGCCTTCAAAGTCTTTAGCAGCCGACGGCTAAGCTTTGAGGATAAAATACAGGTTTGGTGCACGACACACCTGGCATGGTGCCCGCGCACCAAACCATGTTTGGTGGTATCAGCGCACTCAGCAAGGTTTCAGCGCACCAAACCATGTTTTTGGCTTTTTCCAGGCTTTGTGTCTTGCACTTTGGCCCTTCTAAGCTATGTATCTTCAGTATAGACCCGTGATGTTGATCTAACGGAAGGTTGTTTGTGTGTCGGACGTCGTTAGTCCTGTTGTATGTTCGAGTTTGACCCTTGATGTTGATCTAACCGAAGTTCGTTGTATTTGTTAGACGTTGTTGGTCCGTTGTGTATGTTATTTCCTGAAATAATCACAGGAACATGTGTTAGTCCATTTATAAATAAACAGTTGTTTATTAGACAATTCGTATAATGTAGGTGTACGAATTCTGGGTGTCTACAACTGATCTTCAACAACCAGCCAAATCCACTAGAGCTGCCGAAGCTGCCCAAAGGCCTATTGCTTATCTCCCAAGGAGCAGCTATCATCCAGGTGTTACTATCAATGCCCAATCCATGCAAGAATATTCTACTGGTGTTACCCTGGTCAAGGATCTAGCAGAAAGTGAAATCCTTCTACTATTTGAGTTGGGAGATACAGATTAAAGCATCAAGTTGGTCGAAGAATTCTACACTCACATGATTGTTCCTCTTTCACCTATCAACAAAGATGACCACCCTATAGACAAGAGCTAAATAAAAGGCTACATCAAGGAGAAGTTCATCAAAATTGACTACAAGGTCGTTGGTGAGATTTTGGGACTGCCTGCTGAAGGCAAAATGGACTTAACTGTTGAAGAATCAGATACGGCATGGACTATGATGCGTGGGGATGCTAAACCAGAACCCCTCTTTGAGATGTTCAAGAATCTATTTCCTAAGGTCCCATACTATATCAGTCATTTGGTTGACAAGGGTCTACTTTTCAAAAATGGCTCCAGGGACATATTCACCTCTCAGTCTCTCACCAGCTAATGCTCACCAAAGCCATAATTCTAAAGAAGCAGTTGAACTGGGCCAAGGTTGTCTACTCCATGTTATTTGACAATGTGTTAGAAGTTTAAGCCATCTCAAGGAGATCATCAAGGTAACTAACACTTATATGTTCACCCTCAACAACATCAAGCGCTATAGCGAGGATGTAGCAAAAAGAGCTGATGTTGCTACTGGCCTTCTGTGCAGGCCAAGAAGGGAAAGAGGAAACTTGTCTCCAAAGATGAGTGGCTCTCTGCTCAGAAGGAGCCAAAGCCAATTGCGGCCTCTCTTGTTGAAGACTTTGATCTAGGCCGTCTGGACCACGACCCCTTTAAGCCCAAAGCCAAGCAAGTCAAGATAGTGACTCCACCTCACTCTTCTCAACCATCCTCCAAACCCTCTAAGAAGCATGCCCTCTCGAAGAAGGCTGCTGAGAGGGATACACAATCCTTTGAACTAGAGATTCTCAAACCTACCAGCCAACCCTCTACTCAACCTCCCAAACCATCCACCATACCATCCAAGGCCAAAACCAAAATTTTAAAGTCTACTGATGAAGACTTTGGCATACCCAAACCTATGCCTCCACTAGCAACCTCTAAATCAAATGATCTTACACCAATCAACCCTAACCCTTCTGAACCAATACTTGACATTCTACCCCAACCTAACCCCAACCCAACCTTTACTAAAACCTCCCCATCCAAATCCAGGCATGGCCATCGACTAAAAAAAAGTACCAAAAAGATCAAATTTGTGTCCTCTGCCGATCAAACACTTTCCCCTCCCTCTACACCTATTCCTCCACCTGCTATCCCTTTTGTCCAACCCATTGGCCAAGAGAAGTTGGAATACTCAACTGAAAGTCAACCTCTCACTCATACCAAATGACCTTTCTCCTCTCCCACTGGCCAACCTACTCCCAAACGAACCAAGATTAACCCTTATAGCCTTCTTCACCCTGACATTCAAGAACTGCAGTTCTTTCGAGACAGTAGACCTAAACCCAACCCAGTCAATAGCGACCCCATCCTTTATCTTCTTGACTACCCAAAGAGGCTACCCTGTCAACCCATGACTGCTGGGGACATTCTCGTGCAGCGGGGCAATCGTTATGAGCCTTTTCCTCCACCCTAGTCCCAGAAATTTTTCATGCACAACTCTGCTGTGCAGGATCTTATTATCCTTAAGCAGTGGAATGCTATCCACAAGGACCTTGGCATTTCACCTCTCTCTCTAGCTATCTTTTCTCCTTTTCTATCTCTGCCCACATCCTCCCCATCCACCCCTTCAGCCAACCTACCATTTTCATCAGTTGGACAGGACTTGCCTCCTGTTGAGTTCTTCTTTGCTCTCCAGGCTGTCACGGCCTCTTCTCTTCCTTCTTCATCTCAGCTGAATTCTCCCTAATTCCACCTGATTACTCGCCCTTCTATCCTTCTTAGCCTTTACTTTCATAATTTCTTTGATATATTTATTTGTTTTAGTGAATTTGACCCTCGTCGTCTCCCATTTTTCCCTCAACTTCTTAATCTCTATAACTCAACCTTTCCTATAGGTGTCAATATACAGACCTATACTGCCTTTGTGCAACTTTTATCACCTCTGCCTATCCCTCCTTTTTGTTTTCCTTCCCTTACTTAAGCCTCTACCAGCCAACCTTGTACCTATACCAGCCAACCCCAACCCTCTACCTGCTAACATCTAGGCTCTGTCTCCCTTAGTCTTTCTTCGATTGTGGATATTGTGAAGGGCTTCGAAGCACTCATGGCTAGCCGTAATCACAACTTACAGCACCTTGCGGCAAACTGTCTCATACGACTGATGTCATTGCAGACTACATGACCAAGGTGATTGTCATTGTAAGGGAAGCTAAACATCCTGCCAGCGTTTGCCAAATGACTATGACTGCGTGCCAAAATCTTCTGGTCAACCTTCTCTTAGCTCTCTCCAGTTCAGCTAGTTCTTCCTCCGCCCTGCTTAACAACAAATTTGAGAATCTTTCCAAAGGGTTACTTTCTATGATAGAGATGATTGATAGCAGTTACAAACATCTGCTCTCTGCTCAGAAGGCTGCAAATCAATTTTTGGACAAGTCTGTGATGGCCTCAAGATCAGCCACTCGTTCACATTATCGCCTTCTGCAAAAAGACTTCCAAACGATCGTTCATCGGTTGTCTAACATGGATTCCTCGCTTGTGTCCATGAAGGAGGAGATGAGTCGACTTCGCAATGATCAGCTGACCGATCAGTTTAAGAAGAATGCCATTATAAGAACAAAATCTCTCATCAGAGCTGAAAGAAGTCAAAAGTGAACTGGAAGCAGCCAAAGCTGAAATTGCAGAACTCAAAGCTGCTACTAGCTCAAAATAAGAAGGACAAGCTTCAACTTAGCTGGTATATCCATCCTTGTCCTTTGAAGAGCTATTTTGTCAAAACATTGTATTAAACTCCTTGTTTGATATATAATGGTTAATTTTTGTCTAATTCTCATGCTTTATGATTAATTGCTTATCTTATGTGCATGGAATTTAAACCACCGGTTTAAAGATATACTCTATAATTGCCTTATCTGTCTTTCTTTAAATACAGTTTTATTACAAGTGTTTTGTGCTTATTTCATTATCTATAAACGCTTTGTAATTTGAATACATTGACTACTTTGTAAGTCCATCTAGGGCATGCTTACTTAATATAATATCTTCAAAGTATGTTATTACTAGTATCGGACATTGTCAGCTTCCATTGTATTTATAAGGTCATGGACTCAAGCAAATAGGAGGAGTTTGTTGTATTTTGTATAGATTTACTTGTACCTATAACCTAAGTCTAAGCCAAGTTGACTAATGGACTTGCGTGTCTGTTAGAGTGGCAACTTGTACTTAGACAACTGCTTGTAATAGCTTAGGATTAGTTTTTGTACATAGCTTAGTCTTCAGAAGATGGCCTTTTGTATATCAGCAATGTTCATATCAGCCATGTCCATCAAGTCATCAGCCAAGCTTCATCAGCAATGTTGAAGACCTGTAGATCGTCTGATCAAGACTTGTCAGAAGATGTGCCTCAGTTATCAGCAAAGTCCCTCATTGACTTTGATATAACGATAACCAGCAAGTATCATTTAATGGTTCATTCCATTTTAGGCATTCATCTTAGAAAAAGACATTTTGCCTGTATCTATTGTCTCCCTATTTTTAGCAAATTGACAGAATATACTTAGTGACAGCTTGGTCTTTGCAGAACTTCCTCTCAAAATTGGACAATAGGATTAGTGCATTTAATGCAAGTATCTCCAGCATTAAATACACTTAATTCAAACTCCTCCCAAGTCTGAAGATCCCCAACAGCTCCAAGAATTTCCCTGAGTATAAATTGAGAACTCCATTGAAGCATTGAAGAAAGCTCAACAACTACAACTCTGAAATCTTCATCTTCATTACTGCTAGTGTATTCAAAGCTTTAAAGCAAAAATCTGTAAATTCATTCTTTGAAGAGCACCGATCTTAGACTCCTAGTCTTTATTGCTCTTCATTGATTGCAATCCTTCACATTCATAGCACACGAAAGTTGTATCTTTCTAGATATCAACTTTCACCATAAACACTTGGTTAAAATCTTTTTGTACACGATCCATTAGTGCTCCTTGTGATTATTTTAGCGAAAAAAAATGGTGCACATTTTCAAATCCAAATTAAGCTAACCACTTTGGTTATAGACGTAGCACTTATTTATAGTGTGAACCACTTCAAATCATTGTCTATTTATTTCTTGCTTTATTACTTTGATTGTTTATTTGAAGTTTTCCAGAAATTTCAACTAGGTTAAGAACTGCTGATCTTGGCTCATCAAGATCAGTTATTCTTAACTTGTCCTATACTTTACTAGTCCGATGTAAAATATTTCCTAACTCTCTTGTGAAGTTATTTTATCAAACAATTTTTAAAATTAGATATAGGCTATTCAACCTCCCCCCCCCCCTCCCTCCCCCCTTTTTAGCCTATTTGAACACTTTGAGACCTAACAGTCTCACTCTCACACATGAGCATCATTGAAAAATATAATACATCTTAATACTTATAATAAAGTCAAGGTGAGTATTTTCACTACAATATTTGCTTATACACTATATTCATTAAAATTTATTTAAGTTAATCAATATGTTTACACCATTACCCTTCAAACCCATCTTATTTAAAAATCAATTTTTTTCAAAGTTCACTATATTATTTTGTTTCCCTTTGTAATTTTTTTTCCTTTTTGTCTTCCCGAATAAATTATATTATCATGAATAGGAAAATAAATAATTCTATATCCACAAATTTACAAATAGAGATGTAATACTCAAATGGAAAATAATTCACCGGAGTAGTTTTTTTTTTTTTTCTTACAAATAAGAAAAATATATAAATGACAAAAATACTTAAATGATAAATCCATTAATTATGTAATACTTAAATTAAGTATTATGAATTTTTTTAAAAATATACTTAAATGGTAAATCCATTAATTATACGTGTTTAGAGAATGCATAAAATATTTGTACAATATCTTGACGATTATTATTCTTTAAGCTTCTTTTACGTTAAAATTCAATTTACTTAAAAAAAAATCCAATAAAGAAATCAATTGAGAAATAAAGGATGGATTTAACTTTTTTACTGTTGACAAATGACATAATTTGTTTGAGAAGAAAAGAAAGGCAAAAAAAAAAACAAATTTAGAGTTACAAAGGGAGATAAAAAAAAAAATTACTTGTCTTCAAGCAAGTATTTCATCGCGGTAAGCATTTGAAGGGAATGTGTCATGACAATACTAATTCAATTCAATTAATCATTAACGAATATAGTAGATAAGTAAAAGTTATAGCGAAAATAAATTCTCCCTGAAGTCAATTAACTTTTCGTAATTTATATGTCAAGCCAAACAATTTTTCCTTTCCATTTTAAAAACGAGAGAATAATGGTGAAGATCTCAATTCCGAGCTTATATCCAAATAGCCAATGTGAAATGAGAATAATGTTGATCTTTTCTTTTACTTAATTCTTTGTACATAGAAAATGAGAATCAATCTTTTTCCACATTTTAAACTCGTGAGATTGCGTTTTTAAACTCGTCGAAAAGACGGATTAAGTTGAAATGGACGCAAATTGACCCGAACAAACAAACTTATCACCGTCCCAAAGAAAAAAGTAATGAAAAAGAAAACAGAAGCCAACATTTGTAAGAGATTGTCACATGACAATTATGTCGGCATTAATGAACAAAACATGGGAAGTCTAGTAAATCAACCATGGTGTGGTTATACGCAGATGTTGGGCCGGCGAGCCATAGAAGTCAACGGCTCTTAACGTCTGACTAACTAACATGCCCGTTTTGGAAGACCAAATTTTACAGTGATGGGAGTAGAGGTCAATTCCTCGACCCCAAATGTTTTCCTTTTTGGCAATGGGGCCATATTGATCTGATGGCTTCTTAGTTGTTAAGCAGTTTGACGACATATATAGTATATATTGCTCATCAACAGCCGCGTGACGGGCGGTCGGGCCAGCTCCATTATTTTTCTTGTCAAAAGTTTTCACCTATAGGGTTGAATTGCTCGGTGTAGGGTTTCACACTTCGATCTCCAGCTCCTCCGGTGGCCTATTCGAGTCGAGATTGTGCCACGCTAAAATTAAGAGGTTTAACAGCTATATACGTGAGAATTTACCGATTAAATCTTTATCTTTCCTTTTTTTTTTTTTCCAAGTGAAAAATGTGGATGTATTTTCTACTTTGAACTTCTAATATGCGTACTTAAAAGTGTTTGTACGTTGGTCCTAGTATCGACAACTACGTTGAGTTTGCCAACTAGCCCGTGACGATCCACGACTCAGAATGTATGGTGTTTCCATGCTCCACCATAAGATTCATGTATTACTCCCTCATTTCCTAAATAACTGTCCTTTTTTGAGTTTTTAAAGTTAATTATTTTTCAAATTAAAATTTGACGTATATTTGTCATATTTAACTAGTTATTTAGTAACTGAGGGAGTAAAATTTTATCATTTTCTTTTCTTCTAAACATGTCAAGGACAAGGGTGGCATGTCATCTCTATCAATATCGTGTCAGTGTCTCATCCTAAAACACAAAGTTTGATTCATTATTTTTTTCATGATGAATGTATAATTCGTAATTCCTAGCTTTCAGTCCAATATATATAACTACGTACAAATGCAAGAAGATTTTAATGGATAATTAAACTTAAATTGTTCGAGAAACATTTGATGCATACGGGGACTGACAAAAAAGTGATTCTTTTGATTCAAAACGATGAGAAGAAGTTGATTGTTTTGATTCGAAGCCATCTCAGACTCTCCTTCCTTTTGATTCAAAACGATGAGAAGAAGTTGATTCTTTTGATTCGAAGCCATCTCGGACACTCCTTCCTTCTATGTCATATTCAATTTGTATGTCGCAATCTTTGTCCACCTCTTTCAGTTGAAACCATTTGATTTACACATCTATAACCTGGAGAAAAAATAGACGGGGCACTGTTGAAATTCTTCTTGAGTTGCCCTTCGGCCCTCGTTGCCAACGAGGGATAGTTTTAGCTAGGTTCTCAACAGTCTCGCACTTCTAAGCCATACGGGCGTGTTCAACGTGCAACTTCTATCAACAACACGATCTAAGCGAAAGTTACAAGAGAACGAACAACAGTGCGGAGTCCAAGTCTTGTGAGTACAAAACACGTTTTTTGGCGACTAGAACTATGAGAGAACTAGTAATAATATCTGAGAACGTCGTCATCAGATTCTCTTAAAAATTAAGTCCACCCCCCGAGAGTACTTCATGACTGCAATTGAACGGCGTAAGAGCCAGTAATGAAGGAGGATGAAGCGCAGCGCTGGTTGTGCAGTGTATGTGATCCACAACCAACCTAGTTTCGCTAGTGGAAATGACCAACAAGGTGGCAAAACCAGGTTGAGCTCAGTGCTTTACAAATTTTATACACACATTAAGGTACTATAACATGTTTTGCCAAAGCCTAAGTGAGATTTTCTGCAGTAATACTAAAATTTTAATTAGAATCTATATACAAGCGTCATCCATCCCATCCTTGTACGTGATTGTCACTAATTTTCATTTTCTTATAAAAAACTGCTATTAACACTCTACCTTTTAATCGTAACCCTTCATCAATACTTTATTTTGTTTATATCAGATGTTTTACATATTGTACAGTGTAGTGTAGCGTGGTTGATAAATGGAGTCCCAATAGCGATTCCTTTCATATAAAGCATTCATGAAGTTATGAATCTTGAGTCCAAAACTTGAATCTCTTACCTCAAGTTGATCACACCCTAATCTACCACGGTCCGTGTCAATCGTCCACACAGCTCATACACCCTAGGCAACTTTCGCTCTAACACTAATAGCGCTTTCTCCTTGGACATCTCATGATGTGCTCGAGGTGGCCGTGTCTCCCGGGGTAGCCTTTTTCATAATTCAAAACCCATGACATGGTGGTTGTTCTAATATCAAATATTGACTAGTACGACAAAAGCAACGTAACGATTAAACTTGAATCACATACCCCAAATAGACCACACCTCGTTAGCTAGTTTCAAAATTCAAATAGCCATCACCACTTGATCCATGTCAGAAATTTATTAGGGCTTGGCTTATCCTTTGCAAATTGCGACGCAAAGTGTAGGGATGGGATGGAGTTGCTATTTTAAGGCCGCAATTTTCTACTCCCCAGAGAGTGCTGTACCCAGATTGTGACCATAAAAGTCTACTCCAGGAATCTCGCCGGAGAAAAAGTGAGAAACAAAGCATATCCCCCTCGATCATCCCCACCCCCATCACGTGTGGTCTTTGTAATGCCCCCAACGTAAAACACATATTTCACATATTTATACTTATACTTAATCCGTTCCTAAATTTTCGTTCCGTTTAAATTTTTTTTTTTTTTTCTCAAACAAATATTTTTGTAATGCAAGTTTGACTTATATATATTTATTTTTTTAAAAATCATAAAACACGTGATTTGTAAACTATTTAAACAACGGCCACAACTAAGGTGCGAGTGCTCATCGATAGGTGAGCGGTCTTTTGGATAACTTTTCTCTCGTTCACTCAATCAAAATAATTCAAAGTGTTATAGATTTTTTTTTAGATGATTTATGAATGGAGTACAACTTCAAGATATATGTAACGTCAGTCCTATTTTTTGGGTTTTATGAACAGTGGGAAGGTTATTGCTGGAGGTCACCCGACGGTGGTTGCCGAAAGTTGTCGGTGGTTAAACGATGGCTACTGGAGATCAGACAGTGGAAGATGGTGGTGGCGGAAGTATAAGTGGTAGTTGTTAGAGGTTGATAAAAAGTGATTTTGGAAGCAATATTAAAAAAATGCCCAACAGGTTAGTCGGTTAAACCCGTTTTAACCTCACCGTTTCAATGGATTAACATGGATTATCCATCTCAACCCATTATCTTAATGGGTTGAGTTGCTTTGGGTTGGGTTAGGTGGAAACTATTAATTTTTGGGAGGCTTATCTACACCCTCAATCTTTGATTAATTAAGTATGATATGGAGTATATACTTTTACTACCAAACAGAATCTAACTCATTGTTTAATTATGCATGTCGTCATTAAGGTATCTGAGCGACACTAAACGTACGAATTAATGTTAAAATTATGATGAACTTGTCTGTTTGACAAAGTTTTATCTCTTCGATCGAGATGATAGTCTATCTTAGAATGAAAAACTTAAATGCCATCTTGGCTTAGTATACTTTTTCAAAATGCAGATTATTAAAAAAATAAATTTTTTAAAATGTTGTTTTTTGCTTTAAAGATATTATTTCAAAACGCAGTTTCTTATTTTCTCAAAAGCTTTTTAAAATTTGTATTTTAATTAAAAAAAAATTTAAAATTTCAGTACTGTTTGTGCAGCTACGTTTAAAAAACGTAATTTTTTTTTATCGCATCATTGAAATGCTAAGTTGAAAAATAAGTTACGTTTTAACAAAACGCAAGACCAAACAAACTCTTAATGAAATTAGTACTCCCAACGTTCCACCCAAAAAGTCCCCGTTTGAAAAGTCTAATTATTAAGAGATATATTAGTGTCATTGGAGTTGGTAATAATTAATTACAAAAATATTTAAACACAATCAAGATGATTCCAACACAAGTAAAGGGTAAAGATGAAAAATTATAAAATTGTAAGCATAAATTTTTGAAAGTTGACTCTTTAAGTGAAACATCACAAAATAGTATAGTGAAGTCTTTACCTGGAACGGAGGGAGTATGTATTACTCCCTCCATCCTTAATTATTGTCTTGTTTGACCCGGTACACGGATTAAGAAAAAACAATTGACTTGATTATTAATATTAGTATAATGTGTAAAAAAATTTTAATATCATGTGTATGTAGTTTATAATTAAAGGAAAAAAAATAAAAATAAAATGATAAAAATAATAATATAAAAAAAATTCAAAAAAATAATTATTCTAAAATAGATAAAAAATAATAATACAGTAATAATTTTAGGACGGAGGAAGTAGTATATTTTCCCAGTTCCCATGAAGAAGTTGATAACCATTGGGGATTTGGCATCATGGCTAGTTCCAAAATTAAGTTTTAGAGCTATGTAAGAGCATCTCACTAATTAAATATACTTAGCCTAGGAATGAGGTTAAGCTATAATGCAGAGATTACAAGACACCACGAACTGTACGTTTAATATACTGACCAAAATGTTGGATGAACTTTTTTTTGTCCTCATTAGTCGCAAACTTAAATAAAATTATTAGCTAGTCAACAATATCAAACTCTTAACGTGATGCAGTTCTCTAGACTCTTACAGTACGCTCTTCTCTTCTATTATTAAAATTGTTGTCACGTTTGATTTTTAGTCAATAATATAAAATATATAAATTTGTATTTCCTTCGTTTTTTAATTATTGTTTTGTTTGATCCAGTATATAGATTAAGAAAAAATAATTAACTTAATTATTAATATTTACAAAATATATAATTTTCTTTAATGCAGATGTATATGTGGCCTATAATTAAAGTAGGAGAAAAAGTAAGGGTAAAATAGTAAAAGTGATGTCCTAAAAAAAATTTTTGAAACATTATTTTGGAACGGATAAAAAAGGTAAGGAAGACAATAATTTAGGAACGGAGGGAGTAATACTTTTTTAGTACTACAAATTACGTATTTTATATATATTTTTTTAAATAATGAATGTCTAATTTTTATTTTAAAAATAGCTAATTTAATTTAAAAAGGTTAAATTGGACAATAATTTTGGAATGGAAGGAGTACTACAAAAATTTAGAAAATATCGTTTTACGAGTATTTTCTGTAATACGGATCTCCTTGACCTGACCCACGTGTGTTGGTGGGCTGAGCTGTCAAAGAGTGGAGCTCCGTCTTACGACTTAGGATCCATAAAACGGTTTTACAGGAGACCTACTCTTCTAAAAAGATCCACCATTTCCATGGTGACCCTCTATTCTAGAGAAAAGTACATTATTCTATTTTGGTACGTTTTATTAACAGAGATTACTTATAAAAAGAATGTTTATAATATAATTTTCATAACTTTTTAACTTTATCCTTCACGTGTGATAAAAACATATTGACTATATACTTTAAATATTTTTGTAATTACGACCATTTCCAAAAGTTATTTTCCTTTAAACAAACAAAGCCTTAGAAAAGACCGCCTTACGAGTATTTTCTGTAAGATGAATCTATCTGACTCGATCCACTGTGTGTTGGTGGATTGAGCTATGAGAGAGTGGAGCTCCGTATTACAAATTAAGATACGTAAGACGATCAATTTTACCGGTGATTTACTCAAAACTTTTCAAATACAAATTCTTTGGGTACGACGGAGGAGTATGGCATTATATTAAAATCACATACTATTTCTTATATGAAGATACTAATCTTTGTTTTATCGTGTTAAGGAGTAGTTACTATAATATAAAAAGAGCATTGCTATGGGCACAAAAAAATTAAAAAAATTTTTATAAAATTTTTGTTGGTAATTATTAATTAGTTGAATAGTTTACGGATCGGCCAATTACTAATGAAAACAATCAATTAAAAATTAACAACAATGCTTTTATTAATAAATTTTTGTAACTTTTTTGTAACAAAACTATTATCCATATAAAAATGACAAGAGATAATAAAGATAACATGGGCTTGCGTGCTGATACTGACACAAAGAGGCCCGCAAAGTTGGCTGATAAACAAGCACATTTCTCTTAACCCACTTGAACTCTAACCCCAATTTGGGGACACATGGAGAAGGACCAGTATGGTGCTAGTGCTACATCTCTCTCTCTCTCTCTCTCTCTCTCTCTCTCTCTCTCTCTCTCTCTCCCTCTCTCTCTCATGGTGCTAGTGCTGCATACTAACCCCCTCTCTCTCTCTCTCTCTCTCTCTCTCCAATGGGGCACCTAGTTGTTTGAGAAGCAAGTTAATAAACAAGTTTGAGTTTTATATGCTTATTGTGTATTTTATTTTGCTAAATACTAAATATACCGCGGGCATCAATCTAATGCATTGTCGACTTGTACTTTACGTTAAAATACAAGTTAATAATGTATGCCATTGATGAATGAGGTTGATATGGAGAGTATATTTTGAAAGCAATATTATCGAGTCAACGGTAGAATCCTTGACCGTTAACTCGGTAATATTGCTTTCATATTTAGTACTACTCTTTTTATCTTAAAAGTAGTAATTGTCAAAATATGTTTGAAGACAACCTAACTCGAAAATCAAATTGCTATATACTGACTCCTCTCAATCTTCTCTCTCTCTCGCACACTGACATGCTCTCTAATACGATCCCCCTTTTATCTCTCCTTTTTCTTTAGTTCGTCACGTAGTCATTCTGGAAGTAAGTTAATTAATTTACGAGCTCAGTCTTACACACATGACGTGTATTTTATTTTAAGCCAAAATTTGTTATTTTTAATCATTAAATTGACTAATATATAATAATCACTAAATTAAATTTGTAAATTAAATGGCTAGGTGTGAGAGTCCACTAGTGTCCCCTCTCTCACACACCCTCTCTCACCTCCCCCAAAAAACTCTATTTAAAAACAAGCAAAGCCCACTGCTTTCCCCCATGCACTTGTCTTCATCACCTCCAACACACTTAGTTTTTAGTTATATTTCTTACTACAAGTATCCCATTTTTTCTTCTTTTCATCCTTACCCCTCTCTCTCTCTCTCTCTCTCTCTCTCTCTCTCTCTCTCTCTCTCTCTCTCCATAACTTGTCTCTAAACAGTTATCTTTCCTTCTCCTTTATAACTGCCTCAGTTATCTGTCTCTCTCACCTCCCATAATCAACACCCCCTCCTCTCTTTTAAGTTTCAACACATTTTATAACTCAACACTATCACTACTACTCTGACAACCTGATCAGCTCCCCTAACTAGCTCATTTGTCTCTCTCTGTGCTAGTTAGTTAGCTAACTCTCATTCTTCATTGGCAACCCAGCGATCCAAATATATAGCCCAGTACTTCTGACAATGTCTAGCCGAAGATCTCGCTCCCGTCAATCAGGACCCTCGAGGATCACCGATGATCAGATCGCCGATCTCGTCTCCAAGTTGCAACAACTTATTCCTGAGTTACACAACAGGCGTTCCGACAAGGTATGTATACTTACGGTCTATTATTATCTGAGCAGTATATATTTTGTTATTGTCAGAACAATGTAGTATAACTTTTCATGCACATAATACAACACCACACTCACGCGACGACAGAAGCAGCCGCAGAGATAGTATTTGTTATCTACAAGAGAACTATACCGCTCTTCATACTAGCTAGTATATAGTTGTGTGGTTTTCCTTTGTCTCTGATAGATAAGTTGGGGGCCGGGTGTCACACACCCACAACCCCCCTCATGCATTACATTCTTGTGGTGCACCTAACAAGGTGCACCATGAGATGGGTGTGTGACTCATTGAGCTTATATACACACACACACACACACACACGTATAATGCATATATATATATAAAAGTTCAATGAGTATAAATCTAAATACGATTAAACGAAAACATGGTTAATTTCACTAATTGAGATTTACATAATTATGTTTTCCAGCATTCGGCGTCAAAAGTTTTGCAGGAGACTTGCAACTACATTAGAAACTTACACAGAGAAGTCGATGATCTAAGTGAGCGATTATCCGAGCTTTTGCAATCGACAGACACCAACAGTGCTCAAGCAGCCATTATTAGGAGCTTGCTTATGTAAAATTAAAAATGTTTCATTTAATTCTCTATTTTAATTGTTCTCTTAATTAATTAATCTATAGCTAGCTTTCACTATCTAGGGTTTATTTCGTCAAGCTCAATCCTCCTTATATGCAATGACCATGTACTAGAGCTAGTTAAATGATCTGTCTGTCTGCCTGTCTACATGTAATAAAAAAAAAAAAGGGTTTGCAGTTTACTAGGCTAGCTATTTGATTAGTAGTATAGTCAGATATGGAGTTGCCAGCTTTGAATTATTTTTGGATTGGTCCCGAGTATATATTACTCTTTTCGTTCTTAAATTATTGTTTTATTTAATTTTTGTGAGTCAAATGGGCTGTTCTTTTTAATGCAAATTTGGCTTCTCTTTTTTTTTATCAAATAGTATACTCCCTATGTTTCATCCAAAAGTACTTCTATGGTTGAAAAGTCTAGTAATTAAATTCAAAAAGTCCAAGTTTAAAAATTTTAATAATTAAAAGATACTCCTTTTGTTCCTAAATTATTGTCTTATTTTTTTTTTTTATCTATCACTAAATAATTATCTTGTTTGAAATTTTTATTTTTAGTACACTATTGTTATCATTTTACCCTTATTTTTTATTTCTATTTTAATTATGGGTCACATGCACATAGATATTAAAGTAAACTATACAAATAATTAATCAAGTCAATTGTTTTTTCTTAATCCGTGTGCAGGTCAAACAAAACAATAATTTAGAGAGGGAGGGAGTATATAAATATCATTAGAGTTGATCATAATCACAAAAATATTTGAGAGTATAGTCAGCATGTTAATATCTGGACGATAAAGTTAATAAAGTTATAAAGCTTGTATACATAATTTTTTAAAATTGACTCTTTAAGTGAAACATCTTAAAAAAGAAAAGTGGACTCTTGTCTGAAATCGGAGGGAGTATATACTTTAAAAGTTCTACAAATTACGTTTAATATGATTTTAAAAAAAATAAATGTCAAATTTATATTTGAAAATCAATCAATTTGATTCAAAAAAATCAAACAAAACAATAATTTTAAAATTGAGGGAGTAATACCCATCTTTGTATTTTGATGCTCATGATTGTGACACTTCTCTACTGAAAAAAATTACTACCTTCTCCTCATTGAAGAGGTATGTTTAGATTTTTGAAATCAAATTCTTTTTTAAATAGAGATTTGGTTTGAGGAATTACTTGTTCAACGTAACAATTATAAAAGTTTTATCCTTCCAAACACTAGAGAACACATGATGCATACATAGAACTTTTAGTGTAGCTTAGAAAGGTTATTACAATCTCGGAGACATGGTTCGTTCCCGACCTCGAGCTATGCCGGATGATCTTACTCGCACAATTCTTCACATTTTCTCGAACTAGATATCAAGGTTAAAAATTGGACAAATTAACTAAAAATAAATAAAAAAATATAGCTGTTAAATACGACACTCCTCTTGGAAAAAAAAAAAAAAAAACTATTTTGCCTATCATTCAATTATTAAAAAAAAATTTAATTAACGAAATAATGGATGGAAATGGAGGATCGCCTAGTCTGGATGGTTGTTTGGAATATGACCGCCTAGTTTAGGTGGTTGTTTGGAATAAGACAGCCTAGAGGTGGCGGTCTTGTCAAATTTTTTATTTATTTTTTTTAGAACATAGACAAAATAGTAAATTTACTCAAAGGTATTGTATTTAACATAAAAAGGGTGTTGTATTTAACACGTCTCAATAAAAATAAATCTTACGATTTCATTGAGGTCGGAGGTTTCATGTATCTAGTATTCCACCTTTTCCGTGACATTATGCTCTTGTGCTATTAATCCTTTCAAGTCGTTATCAACTATTGCCAAAGACTAGTACGAAAGGCACCGGCATTATATGGTCGGATCAAGTGTATATCTTAGGTTATAAGCTCGATTTATTAGAATGCGCAATCATATTTTCTTCTACAAAAGACTTTTATATGTGCTAAATACAATACCTAAAAGTGTTAAATACGACACCCCCTTGAAAAAATATCGTTTTGCTCCTCATTTGATGTAAATAAGTATTTACATCAATAAATTCCTCAATTTTGTATTTAGCGCAAATGGACCCCCTAGGGGTGGCGGCTCATCCATCATCTGTTAAAATTTTAACGAATCTTTTAACTTTTTAACGGAATTACTAACTTTAGGGGTTGAAAGTGTTATAAAGAAAATAGAAAAACTGACGAAATAATTGATGGCCGCCTAGTTTAGGTGGATATTTTGTATATGGCTGCCTAGGGGTGGCGGCCTAGTCTAATTTTCTTTTCTTTTTTTCTTTTTTTTGGCATTTATAGTACTTGTAAATATAAATTTTTACCAAAAAAATATGAGCAAAATAGTGAATTTGCCAGGAAGAAACGTTGTATTTAGCACCTCCCAAATTTTTTTATAGTGTTGAACACTAAGACCTTTTTGACTTGAAGGATTGTGCTTAACAGACTAGTCTAGCTTCAAATTCAACCCAATATACCGGGGTTATGTTGACTTGATATCTTGACATTACTTTAAAGCATAGTCTTAAAAGCATCCCTAATCGATCACTCACCGAACACCCCTAAATACTTAAAAATATACTTTAAACTATTTAAAATTTATAATAAGTCTTTTGATTGATACTTTATTTTTAAATTCTTCTAGCTAACGCTCTAAATTTAGAGTATGTTTTATAATGA
Source organism: Platycodon grandiflorus (assembly GCA_016624345.1). NCBI lineage: Eukaryota > Viridiplantae > Streptophyta > Magnoliopsida > Asterales > Campanulaceae > Platycodon > Platycodon grandiflorus. The sequence continues at coordinate 39,194,231 of CM028364.1, forward strand.
ATAGTAGCCACTTTGATCATCTCATTCAATTCTTCTCTCTCCTCCTTCAGTATAGAAATTGAGGTTTACTAGTTAAAATGAGAGAGATTTAATTAGCTTATAAACGGAAATCGAAGATTTTAAAAAAATTCTATAAAAGATGTTTATTAGAGTGAATTCTTTATTAGAGCGTTGAGAAAGCGTAATTGTAAAAAAAACAAAATGTAATTTACAAAAGCACGTAATATATTCGGTGCAATTTTATAGTTGCAAAAAAACTCATTTGATTGGAAGGTTCCAAATACGTATAAGTTTCCCTACAAGGAAATATTTAATGTGCTTCTAGGTAGATATCACCTATTTTCTAAAGCCTAAAACTATGGTCAAAAAAGAAAATAAAAATAATATTAGAGGAGCATTAATAATGATAAATATATATATATTATTCAACGGACAAGAATAGAAATAAATTATTACTCCTATAATTAAATTAGTAAGTTTGAACTGTATAGGTCAACCTCAAAATATGATAAAACTCCAAAAACCTCCCCTATAACATGTGACTTGACCCCACATTTGCCTACAAGTTGTTAGATGGGTGGAATTCGTGATTTAGAGTTAAGAAAATGATGTGTCGAAGTAATATTACCCAAAATAATAATAATAATAAAGAAAAAACAAAGAAAATTTGGAGTTTCTTGCTTTTTCTTTTCTAATGTGTAAAGAGGATTTTTTTTTTTTTTCCTCTTGTAAAATTTTACTCGGATTAATTTTTGGCCGTTAAATAAAAATTGAAAAGAGTTTAAGTAGAGGTGAGTGCAAATAACTCCCTTCAACTATTGATCAAGTTCGAATTGTCCCTTTTAATTACAAATTGAAGCAATGTGCCTCCTCAATTATAATATTTTCTTTAATTGCACTTTCTGTTTAAGGCATATCATATGAGTTCATAGAATATGCTCAATTGAGACCCACGTGACCTTCTTTAGGTATTTATTAAGCCATAGTGTCATTTTGACGTTCCAATTGACTATTTCATATATAAGAACTATAAAGAGGGTCTTAGGGCAATAAGAGTGAGATAGTTAATTGAAACAACAAAAAAACATTATGGTAAAAAAAAATACCTAAAGATGGTCACGTGATCTAGGAGTACATTTTCCGTCAACTCAAACGACAGTACTAGGAAGTACGATTAAAAAAAATATTATAGTTTTGAGAGACGATTCAAACTTGTCTCATAGTTGAAAAAGTTATTTATAATGAGATTTGTATATAATGACAGCCAATCATAATTATCGAACATGCACTTGGAATGGAGGGTCTAGCAAACTGTTAATTGGTGATTTGATTTGTTGGGTTAGGGGAAACACAAAAATGTTATGTGGAACATTGGACAGCAAGTGAACTAACAGTTCGTAAATTTTGCTCGGCTCAACTAAGTAAACACTCGGGTCAGGCTCGTTTGTGATGGAAACAAGATAAATTCTTGTACGATTTTTAGGCTCGTTAAATAAATAAGTCAAGTTTAAGCTTGGGTGTGTTTAGCTCGTTAGATCTCGGCTCGTCTCATTTGTATTATATTAAGAATAAAATAATTATTTATACTAGACAAACATTTTTAATTTAAGTTACAAAATATGTTGTTATATAATTTAGATATTTTCTTTTATATGCAATACAATATAATTATTTTATTATTTTATGAGTTAAAATATATTATTTTATTAGATTTCTATGAAAAAAAAACTATTAACTTTTTCAAAAAAAGTATAAGATGTGATATAATTTAAAAATAAACAAGCTTAACTCGTTTGCTCATGAAAAACGTCGTCTCAAGCTTGCTCGATTAGAAAATGAAATAAACTCCATTTTTTTTTTACTTATACTCCCTCCATTCTACCCAAATAGTTTATATTTAAAAAGTCTAATTATTAAGGGATATATTAGTGTCATTGGAGTTGATTATAATTACAAAAATATTTGAGTGCAACCAAAATAATTACAACCCAAGTGGAGGGTAAAGATGAAAAATTATAAAAATTCTAAGCATAATTTTTTAAAAGTGAATTTTAAATAAAATGTTCCAAAATAATATTGTGAACTCTTTACATGGAACGTGGAAGTACAAAGGAAGCCAAACGCAAACAGAGAGCTCAGCTAGCTCGTTCGTTCGTGTGCAGCCCAGCGTGAAACCATGGACGGCTCAATTCATTGCATTGATTAGCCCATTAGTCCAAGTCCAAAAACCTTAGATTCTGTGACGCCCTGAGTTCGGGATTCGGTATTAAACCCCAACTCGGTGCGCCAAACTAGATGAAACAACTAAAGTCCACAGAAGTGAACGAGCTACACAAGCTCAAAACCAAAACCATGCAGCGAAAAACCACAACTAAGTAAAACCCGAGTTTCAAAAACTCAAATAACAAAACAATAACTATAAAATCTCCACGGCCAAAAACAAGCCGAAGAACAATATTAAGAGAAGTCCCTTAATAGACCTCGACGGCTAACTATTGAGCCGGAGAAACAACGACACCAAAAACTCGCGAGCTAACATGCTCGAGAAAACTACAATAATAAATGGCTCGACATCGAGTGTCGTCTCCAAAAGAATACAACATTAAAGGAGTTACAGAACAATGCTACCCATAAGTAAAGTTTACATAACTTTACATCAACCATCGTTCTCACTGAACTAAGAAATTAAGAAGCATAATTATACACAAGCTCCGGAGAGCAACTACCCAAAGATCATTCTGCAGCACCTGCAAGTCTCACCGATCGCACTATGTCGTCCTTCGATTGCCATCTAAAAGAGTTAACACAACAAGAGTGAGTCTAAAAGACCCCGTAAGCCACTACAATGTATTGTATGCTATGAGAATGAATGCAACAGTAAACCAAACTCTACATGTAGCTAGTCTAAGTAGCACTTCCGGCTTACCTAACATTTCAACCACAAACCGGTAAGTCAAGGGACTATTCTAACTTGACCAACCATCGACAACTATCACATGCAACTAGATGATATGGCATGATGCTCAACACTAAGAATAACATGGTAATAACATTTATATTCCATAATGATCATGTATCATATTAAAAGTATGCAAATCACATAATTCACTTAGCACTTTGGTGTTCACATAAGTGCAACTTAATTAACCCACATCATGAAGGATATTATTTCTCTTTCTTCCAACTTCGCGTTGCTCCTGCAATACACGAGAAAACATACGTGCCTCGATACCCGTGTACGTAGTATCGACGTCCCCGAATAACACATCGAGTTCTAACTAGCAAACCAAAGTCGCGCGTATTGCTACAACAGTGGGGCTACATCCCACCTGCGGCCAACAGGTGAGGGGTGTGTGCAACCGGTACGGCGACTTATAGCGATTACAAAACAAATTCGTAAAGACTATAAGTCGTCCCACCTTGATTAGTCAAACAATGCCAGCTGGACTTAATGCAATGCACAAGTAGATATTCACTTGTCATTCTCAACAACTCATCATGTATTCTTTTGAATCACATATCAAATTCACTTAATGTGCTTGTAAATACTAAACACACAATCAATCATCAAAGTAGGATGATTGTCCTACGATCAATCATCAAAGTAGGATGATTGTCCTATCTCATACTAGAACAATCACAACATGTCCGTAGTATGGCACCTATATAATCACAAGGATAGGCTATTCATCCTAATCCCAAAATAAGGTAACATGTTTCTCACATGTACGCAAACTCATAACCCCACAAGATAAGTCTACTCGTACTTCCAACCATTAACTAAGGCGCCATAGCTACGTTAAACTAAGGATCTCTAAGTATCCTATCGTCACACAATATCTTTCATCTCATGCGCGTCATAATATATTACATATTCTTATCGTCGTATACTTCAACTTATTTCGATTTAACTCGTAGTCAGCTAATGTTTGACTAAGTCAACCAAGGTCGACGTTTCACTAAGTCATGAACCCGTCAATTCGTCATCCCACATGGTAGGGAATTGGTATATGTCATGTAGGAGTTACTACTATCCATTTCTCAACTCCGTAGAGTCAACTATACACATTAATGACATTACCAGATTAATCGACGTTTATATATTACGTCCTATTCGACTCGCGAGTCGATCCACGACTAGTATATAGTTCGTACAGTATTTACGTACAATCATACTATCTCATATTGACTCCGCTAGAGTTGTTTCCAATATCTAAAATATCGGGACAAACCGTAGTATCGTCCCTACAAACTCATATCAATTGCAATGCCCAACGCACGAAGAGTCTACTACTCATACCAATTTCGTAATGTTACCGCTAATGCGTAAACGACAAAACTTCAATGATTCGATATACTCGAATTTAAGATTAGCGTAATGAAGTACAATTAATTTAAACAAGTCTTTGGCGACATTACAGCCGGAACCCAACTAATAATTCACAGTATACTACAACCTCAATGAGTTTCTATTACTCGGCATAATGATTATCAGGACAACCGAAACAACACAACAACAACAACCATACTAGCAACAACATCAAGCTCTACGAGTCTTTATTACTCGAAGCCTACGAACTCAACAATAATTCATCAATTCTTTCTTTATTCCGAAATCCTTAAATCAAGCAAGTAACGGGATATAACCTAACATCATTCGTAGGGACGATTATATATATATATATCTCCCAATAAAAGTCACGACTATCGTCGCTAAGGCACCCTACATGCTTTACTCTTCCAATTCAACTCGTAAACACACACAAAGCATTATAGTTACTTACCTTCACCGCAAATCCTCCATGAAATCAAGGGCTTATGGTGAAAACGTACTCCTCCACGACCTTTACGCCGCTACGGAGTCAAATCAACGATCCCAAACTCGAACCAAGCTCGAATCAAACTTCCTCTCTCTCTAACACCACTTTCTCTCTCTAAGATGTGGGAGAAGAGATGGGTTTATGATATACTAACAGATCGGACGATCCCTTTGGGTAGAAATGTTCTCCTCTTCGTCCTCTACGCTACGGTGAAGACGGCTCGTCGATCCGACAAGCGGAGCTCAAGATATCGCGAAATCTTTCTCTTCTCTCTCTCCTCTCTCTCTTCTTGCTCTCTCTCTAAAATCTGAGTTGGGAGGAAGAAATGAGGGAGGCAAATAGAGTGTGATCTTTTATTAATACCATGGGTAAGTGTTTGGTCCAATCTCGGGCTTGTTTGAGCATTTTAAACCACTTAAAAACACGAAAAACCGAGAAAACGTCAAAACCGGACGAACAGAGCACCAGGGTCTGTCCATCTTCGCACGACCGTGCCAAAAACAGGCGCACGGTCGTGCCAAACCTCATGGCAGCATCCGGACCTCAGAAACTCTCGCACGGCCGTGCCATTATGGCTGCACGGTCGTGCCAAGGCTCATGTGTCCAAACTCAGTTTGTTTTGCCCTTATATCCTAGGTTTGGTCACTTGGTCACTATTAGGTGTGATCCTATCATCAAATCAACATCAAAACACATCCAATACACACCCGAATCATCTCGTGACGAGGCACGAATGATAACGGACATAAGTCGCACACATATCACAAGTTAAACACGCGAAATGGATCTCAAACTATCTCAACATACGGGTTAATGACAAAGCGAACGTGCTTGTCGTTTACGAACGAATCCAAGCCGAGGCTAGCATAACCAACTAGAGAGGAAATGAAATGTACACAAATTCTAAACGAAGTCAAGGATGATCTCGAACGGATATAGGAACAAGGTGCAACTCGCCATGAGTTAAACACGTGTCCAATGGTCTTCAATCTAACACGTCACGCTTAACAAGCATGACGCCTCACTCTCCGAGGGTTTTAAGGTCAATATCGATAAACTACGAGTGAACTCAGAATGAAGTTGGGTCGGGGTATTACAGATTCACAAACACCTTCGGCCCGTCTGTATATATCAGTTTTTTTAAGGGTAAATTACAGGCCAGTCCCTTTTTAAACATTTGTAATCGCTCCAGTCCAATCATCTTTTTTAAAAACCGGAAAAAGACATTTTTGGGGCAAAAAGACGATTATGTCATTAATGAAAGAAAAACACGCGCGCTTCAGTAACCCAATGCATTGCGATGCACTACTTTGGCATTGCGATGCACCAATTGTTGCATCGCGATGCACCACTTTTGGCATCGCGATGCAACAACTGGTGCATCGCGATCATCTCAGCGCGCTTTAGGGAACCAAAGCATCGCGATGCACCAATTGTTGCATCGCGATGCACCACTTTTGGCATCGCGATGCAATAATTGGTGCATCGCGATCATCTCAGCGCGCTTTAGGGAACCAACGCATCGCGATGCACTAATTGTTGCATCGCGATGCACCACTTTTGGCATCGCGATCATCGCAGCGCGCTTTAGGGAACCAACGCATCGCGATGCACCACTTTTGCATCGCGATGCACCACTTTTGGCATCGCGATGCAACGATCATCGCAGCACGCTTTAGGGAACTTGATTTTCGTTTACCTTTTGGGGCCGTTGCCCCCGAACCCCCATGAGGGACGCTGTCCCCTCAACCCCTGCGACCTGACCGGGTAGGTCGAACCCCGTTGCGTTGCTAAGCATACTGCGATTAGCGAATTAAATCAGTCCAAGAACATCTTCCTCTGTTTTCGGACAGCACACTGTCAAGCTTGATTTGAAGCTCAAAAATAGTGTTTTTTGGTAGAAAAATTGTGCACAAATATAGTACTAAGTTAGGATAATAATATGAGAATAATTTTAAACAAATTCGAAGCTTAAAATAGAGATTTAAGTGGCCAAAATAGCTCAAGAACAAAGAAAAACGGGATGAACTCAAAAAATTTAAATTTGATCAAATTCGTGTTTTATGCATGAAAATTGATACCCAAACATGAGGAAAGACCATATTAACAACATGAAATCATTTATACATAAATTTGAATCTCAAATCTGAAGCAACCATGTTGTTGAGGGTATTTTAGGAAGAAAATTTTTAAAATGCCTTTTAGCGGTTAAAAAAAAATGGTGTACTGGAGAGAAAAAAAGTTTGGAAAAGTGGACCGGCCAGCAATTTCTCCTTTTTTCAATTCCGTAATTTCATTTGAGAATTGACAAAAATTGTTGAATTAAAATATATATATATATATATATATATATATATACACGGATCATAGCCCAGCTAAATAAGACAATCTCTCGGCTAAAACAGCTTTTCAAAAATGAAAACTTGAATCTAACTGTTCCAAGCATGCATTGGAAGCTGAAACAATTGGCATGTTTCTATTCCTTAAGTTTTTACAGTACAAATTTAGTAATTTGGTTTAAAAAAAAAAGTTCTATGAACTTGGCATTCACATGTAATGGAAGTTGAAATAGTTCTAACCCTTGAGTTTCGGATCACTTATATATACAATCTTTATCTAAGTTGTTGCTCGATATTACAATAACGGAAGGATTATGATAGTCTTCATGCTATGGCTTCCTTATCTGGTATAAACGTGGGTAAGGTCTGAAAGAACATACTCCAACTCTCAAAACTCAGAAAACCCTCAAAAATTTCTCTCAAATTCTCCAAAAATCCTCACAAAACTCCACTTTTTGACCTAGGGTTTGTGTGTGTTCTTGCAAGAGTTTTGTTCTTCCAACCAAGGCAGCAATAAGGGGCTTGTTTAGGGGAGTTTATGGCTGTTTTAACCACTGAAATACAGGGGAGAAACAAGGGTTTAATCCTTGATTTGGTAAGAGACCATTAACTTGTTCATGTTTGTGTTTAATCGGTTTATTTCGGCTATTATCAATTGCTAAGTTGTTAGTATGGAAAGTTTGTGATTTTCAGCCATGCTATGATGTTTATTAGGCTGATATGATTATGGGTATGTGTTAATAAAGTGTGTTGATGTTCATTTGAGCCTTGAAAGTGTTGTTAATCACGTGTATACTTCGAATTGGCGAAACCGGCAAGAAACCAACTTGAATAAAGTATGTGACATGGCTGAGATATAGGGTTTGTGACTTGATATTGAGTGATTTGAGATTCTTAAAGTGTTCAATATGTTGATTTGTGAATCTAGAACTCGAATTGATCCTTGAAGGATAACCGAACTGCCGAATTTGTAACCGTATATGTAATAAAGTGTGAACGTTAACTTGACTAACTGGATGTGCACATTCGAATATTAACTTTCAGGGGGTTTAGGTTGACTACCGATTGTCACAGGGCGGAGTGCAGTGATAGTCAGGTCGTGGCGACCTTGATCCGACCTATCTCCCCATTTCAGGCCAAAGTAGGGTTTACACCACATAGATGTTGGACACGAGTGGTGTTGTGACATGGATGCCAAGGTCGTAGGGACTTGGGGCATGTTGACTTGTTCCGCGGAATATCTGATATATGAATTACATGGTCACAATGATTTGATATGAACTTCAAAGCTGAATGGTGTATAAGGGGAACCGGTGAGTCGGAGGTATACCTCGACTCTTATATCCTGTTACATGTTATCTTTACTTGTTAAATACGTGATATGAACTGTTGTTGGCTCATTACTTTGTAGGTTGGTCATTATTTCCAACTGGTATAGGACAGTTGGCAGTCGTGATCCTTCTTACGCTAGTAATGGGACTTAGTTGGTTATTGAGTATGCTGATCACTTGTGACTTAATCTGTTATAACTTATGCTGATTATATGCTGCTTGTGTTAGTATCTATTACTGTTGCATACATCCATAAGTTTAGTGGAATCTTACTGGGTCATAGGTGACTCACCCTTTCATTATTGTTTTTCCTTAGATCGAAGCGAGGCGAAGTGTTCGTGTATGTGAGGCTGTGCAACTCGCAGCGAGATTAGAAGGTTGTTTTCTTTTGGGGTAGACTTCATTTTGTATATGTTAGATAGTGGTTGTTATGCTATCTAGGTTTTAAACACTGTTTCTGTTGTATTGTATATAAAGACTGGATGCCTTCTTTGTTAGTCTGTATATCGGTTGGATGAGTTGTGAAAACTCAGTTGTGTATCTTTGAGTTTATAAGGTTGGATGGCTTATCGCCATACTTTTATTTCCGCTGTTATATTGTCTATCAGGTGGTTATTTGATTATGTTAAGCCGGGTCATGCCCGAATTTAGGCTATGTGTGGTAGCTTGAATTGGGGTGTGACAACTTGGGCTTGTAAATAACGAAAATCAAGACAAATGATATCATAAATAAATAAATAAAGAAGTACAAATCGAAGAGTAAATAATATAGTGATTAAAAATAAAATTTGAAAATATACAAAATAAATGATGAGTGCCACTTTTACATGGGTATAATTAGGAAATGAGTACAATGTCATGACTGTATTTGAAAGTTTATTTTAACATTTTATGTTGATTTGAGTCACATTTTACTTAATACGTCTCACTCTTACATGGATATCACTGTAAAATACACATCATACTAACTTTAATGGTTAGATTCAAATATTCCCTTTTAACCTATGATTATAAAAATGGAAATATTTATTAAGAAAGAAAGGAGTAATAATTTTTGTATAACGCATAACTCATAAGTTGCAATGTATTAAATAAAATATTATTTATGGTATTATTTTTGATTTTTTAGTTATTAAAAATCATACATTTGAGCGAAATATATGAGATATTAATTTCTTTGTAAATAAATAATATCATAAATAAAAAAAGAAGAGAAAACATGAATAACTTGTATTAAGTTTAACAAGCCCAATAGGAGGCTTCAGCCAAGAAACAGCTCGAATAAGAACTTGCCAAGGACGCCCAACCTTGGAGCCACGCATGGACCATTTAACCGTTGAGAAGCTGGTTCCTGAAAGGAAACAATTTATCTCAGATTGGGCAGCAAGAATAATCCCGCGAGAGGAAGGATGAGACCCCTCAAAAACAGCCTTGTTTCTTGATTTCCATAGATGCCAGAGAACCACGGAGGGAATGACTGAGAACAGAACCGAACCAGCCTGAGACCACCACAAATTGCAAAGCTGCTGAATAGAGTATTCACACCTTACCAAGCCAAGGAACTCATGAAAGAAAAGCCAAACTGATCGAGCGGATTCGCTAGTCATGAAAACATGGACGAAGGTTTCAGCGTGAGGGTTATGAGGGCAGCAGCTGTATCTAGAAGCAAGGCTAAAGCCTTTCTTAAGGATGGCTTCATCAATCGGGAGGCAAGAGAGGAAGAGTCTTCACATAAATATGTTGATGTTCATAGGGAGAAACCGAGACCAAATGAATTTTGAAGAGAGAAGGGACGGACCTGCTGCCCGAATATTTGCAGCGGCAGACTTAAGAGAGATTGCACCACTTGTGGAGGCAGTCCAGCATGGAAGATCATCGCTGTCGTCAAGGGAAATACAATGGTCAAGAATGAAATCAGCAGCGCGCCGGGTCAGGACAGTGGCAGCTTGGGCAGAAAGAGTGGTCGGGGACTGAAAAAGATCCCTAACAGTCGTAAGGGAAGTATTTTCCTCAGCCAAGATGGGAAAAATTAGGAGCCATTTGTCATGCCGTATGGAACAAGATCCTTTCCCAACAATCCACTGAATATGAGGTTCCGCTAAGGGCCTTGCTAATAAAAGACGATTCTATACGTGAGAACCTTTACAGAGGACCACAGCTGGATGATTGGACAAGCAGTAATGAGTACGCAAGAAATCCACCCAAATACTCTGTTGAGTGCGAAAACACCACCAAAGCTTGATGGAAAAAGCCAAAATCAAGTCAGAGATGGAGGAGAGGCCAAATCCACCTTCAGATTTAGGACGACAGCAAGAGTGCCATGAAATCCAATGAGCTTTGTGCCGGCCATCAATGCTGCCCCAGAAAAAATTCGCGAACATTCTCTCAAGGAGATTAATAACTGAAGCAGGAGGGTCTAAAGCTGCCATTTGATAGGCGAATATGGAGTGCAAGACATATTTAATAAGAGTAAGTCGGCCTGATTGCGAAAGAAAAGAACCCATCCATGTGCCAATACGATCTTGCAGCTTGGCGATAATAGGATCAAAATATTGCTTTTTCTTACGACCCATGTACAAAGGACATCCCAAATAAATAATAGGGAAAGTACTAATACGATAGCCCAAAATCCCTGCAATATTGCTAACCCTGCTAGCATCCATAGAAGGAGCAACATAGAAACTACTTTTAGTAGTATTAATGAGCTGACCCGAAAAGCGTTCATAATCTGAAAGTAAGGTCACATGCTTTCGAAGAGATCGAGAGTGCCTATTACAAAAGAGCACCACATCATCAGCAAAGGCTAGATGAGAAATAATCCGGCAGCCACTAGAAGTGGAGAAAGCAGTCCTTGGGTCTTCAAGATGGAGTTTATTGAGGCTACGACTAAGAACTTTAGCTGCAATAATAAACAGACTAGGAGATAGGGGATCGCCCTTACGAAGACCCCACGAAGAAGAGAAGAACCCTGTAGGAGCACCATTGACAAGGATGGAAAACCAATTATCCGAAATTAAGCGCCAGACTAAGTCAATGAAGATTTCATTGAACCCAAACCGACGAAGCACTTTTATAAGGAATAACCAAGAGACCCTGTCAAACGCTTTAGTCATGTCAAGTTTAAGAACCCAGTTGGATCCAGTGACTTTTTTCCCCATATAGCTCATGAGTTCTTGGGCAAGAAGAATGTTATCATGAATAGAACGACCTTTGGTGAAAGCACTTTGATTATGTGAAATAATATGGGGAAGAATTTTAGCAAGCCGAGAAGATAAAATCTTGGAAATCACCTTATTGCAGAAGTTACAAAGACTAATAGGCCGCAGATCTTTAAACGAGGCAGGGACATCAACTTTAGGAATGAGCGCAACTAAGGTGATAGTCCAGGATCTGGGCATTGAGAACCTAGAAAAGAATTCCAAGATAGCCAGAAGAAGATCACCACCAATAATATCCCAGCAGGATGAGTAAAACTTTCCAGTAAAACCATCTGGACCCGAAGCACTATCCCCACTCATAGCTAGAACTGTGTTTTTCACTTCATCAATGGAAGGAGGGGCAACAAGCTCGTCATTCCATTCTAGTGAAACCAGAGAAGGAATAACATCAATGAGAGAATCATTGCTAATACCCTCAGCAGAAAGTTGAGATTGGAAATAATTAACAGCAGCCTGCTTAATAGAATTTTTCGAGTTAAGTACAGTACCATCCGAATCAACAATAGAATGAAGATGCAATCTACGACGAGCTTGACGAATAGAAGCATGAAAAAGCTTAGTATTACCCTGACCCTCCTTTAACCATTTGATACGAGATTTTTTAGCCCAGTAAGCCTCTTCCCTTCGTAAATAAATCCGATGAGTTGCTTGAGACTTAAGTAAGTTCGCTCTATTAGATTCAGATGGATTCAATTCAAAAAACAATTCTTGTTCGGCAACATTTGCCTCAGCTTCTTTTAATAAGGAGAAGATATTGCCATAAGTTTCCTTATTCTAGACTTGGAGGGCAATTTTGACGTTACGAAGCTTGCGCAAGAAGGCATATAAAGAATGCCCGATAACAGGTAACTGCCAAGCAGTCCTAACAATATCAGAGAAGGATGGATGGGTGGTCCACACATTCAAAAATCAGAAAGAAACTGGATGAGTAGATTGAGCTCGGCCATAAGATAGCAGCAGCGGCGAGTGGTCCAAGCAGGTTCGGGGCAGATGCAGAACATTAGACGAAGCAAAACTGTCAAGCCATATAGAATTACCCAGAAGACGATCAATGCGCTGATGTATAGTATGAGAGCCTTCTCTTTTATTCCACCAATTAAAACTGGGACCCGAAAAACCGAGGTCCGTCAAGCCTGAGGTGGCCAGGCAGGCATGAAAATCCTGGGCACCACTGCGATCCCACCCATTACCACCAGACTTTTCAAAAGGCCGAAGAATAATGTTAAAATCACCACCGACCAGCCAAGGGGCATCACGAAATTGGTGACTCAAATCAATTAATTCTATCCATAGGGGCCTTCGATCATCAACATCACACCTAGCATAAACACTTGTAAAATAGGAACACAAAGGCCAAGAATAATGTTGGACTTGGAGAGTAATCTGTTGAGAAGAGCTATGAACAATATTGCATGTAAAATCCGACTTAAGGAAAACCCAAACCGTACCAGTATTGTTTTTAAAACCATAATGAAATTTAAGACGACGAGCAATAAGAGCAATTCTGTCAGGATCTATCATAGGTTCAAAAATAGAAATAATTGAAATATTGTGAGTCTTAATGAGGTACTTCAACCTTGCAATCGAGGGATCATTACCGATGCCTCGGACATTCTAATATAGAGCTTTAAGGTCCATATGAATCTACTGGAAGAAATGAAACGGAGATTTTAGCTCTTTGAAGCCGAGTGAGATAGATAGATTTGGAAGTATTTTTTCTGCCCTTTGACATAGGAGGGAATGCCAGATTCAAAGCATCTACATCATGATTGGAGGCAGCCACATCTTCCACGTCTTTAAGAATTTCCAAGGCCGTAAATTTGTTCGGGGATAGAGGTAAATCCTCGTCATTCCTGGGATTAAAGTCTTGCACAGCAGCCACTTGCGCAACCTCTTCAACAGTATCATGAGCATCAGCCTCTTGCACAATGTCAGCATCACGTGCATCAGCCTCTTGCACAACCTCTTTAATAGTGTCATGTTCAGCCTCATCAACTAGTGCCTCATTCATATCTGGCACAGAAACCACAGCAGACTGGACGATGAATGAAGGACTTGTGACATTGGTTTCAGGTCTTGTGACATTGGTTTCATGAAGAAGATTATGACCCTCATCAGATGAAGTTCCCCCTTAACTAAATCAGCAACTTGATTTTCAGAATCTTCGAGTGGAGGAGGATTATTAAAAACAACATGTTTCCCCTTATCATCTTTTTTCGGAGTCCATCTACTGGTTATAACAGGTTTCGTTTGGGGGTTTGCAATCGTTGAAGTATTAGCAGCAGCAAGGGGATATTTGACCTTACAGAATTCTTCAGAGTGCCCTTGTCGATTACAGTGGGAGCAATAGCGTATAAGGTTTTCTGGTTCTAGGGATTGCCAAAAACCTTAAAATTGAGAGCCACTTTCAATCCAGATTCTCTTCGGTATAGGCTTCATAAGATCGACTTCAACACAGATTCGAGCGACACTAAGCCGAGTTAAGTTCGTTATGGCTTGGTCCAGCATCAGAGGTTTACCAAATAGATTTGCTATTGCAAACATCGTAGCTTTGTGGAAAAGATGAATTGGAAGATTAGGAAGCGAGAACCACATAGGGACTATGGAACTCTCGACATCCGGGCGAAAATCAGGAGACCATTTGAAAACTCTCATCGGGAAACGACCTAAGTACCATTGGTCCTTTATCCAAAGACGTTGATAGTCTTCATCATGATGAACCTGAATAAGGACGTGTTTAACGTCAAGATGGCCTAATTTGAAATCTGCCTTCAAGCCAAAAGTATGAAAAGCTTTTCGCGTGGCTTCCATCGAGGTATGTCCGTGGGAGAACTTACCAATCAAGGTGTGTTTGAAGGGCTGTGCAAGCTGATGGACAACATCGTCAGTTAGTTTTAAAGCTGGTTCGCCTTTGTGGGTGGCTGGGTGAATGAGAAAGGAAACTGGAGTAATTGATGAGGAATGAGAAGAGAGAATCTCAGCAAAGGTTTTAGGAGGATCCGGTGGTGGAGTTGGAGTTGGAGGTGGCATGGCTGCCGTGGTAGCCCCAAGAGGCACCCTAGCTGGAGAAAAACCCTAAGAGGAGAACCCTAGACACCGGTAGAGAGAGAAAATTGTGATTTTTTAGGACGTTATGTGATTCCACCTCCAAATCAGTCAAGCACAAAACCAAACAAACTCTTCTATCTATAGACAAATCTTTTGGCCTCCCCAAAACCACCTCGACTACAACTCCTTCAACACCGGACATTCCTACATCAGATAACCAAAAACCTGCTCAAACCTCTTCAACTCCTTCAAAGTCAAGGCATGGCAAACGCATTAAGAAAAGTGCTAAAAAGGTCAAGTTTGTGCCCTCTGCCGATCAAAAATCTTAACCTCCGTCTTCATCTAATCAACCTGAGCCAGCTATTCCCATACCTGCTCACTCTCCTGCTCCTTTTGCCCCCATTGACCAACTAACTCTAACACCTATCATTCCCACCATCATACCCTCTGATTTAGAAGAGTTACAACACTCACCTGATTCTCAACCCCTCTTTCATTCCAAACGCCTTCTAACCTTCTCTTCTGACCAACCTACTCCCAAACGAACCAAACTCAACCCTTACAGCCATCTTCACCAGGAAGTGTAAGAACTGCTGTTCTTTAAAGACAGCCAACCTAAGCCAAACCCTGCCGACACTGATCCATTCCTCTCCACTTTAGACTATCCCAAACGCATCCCTTGCCAGCGAATGTCTGCTGGGGAAATTCTTCTCCAGTGGGGTGCCTTCTATGACCCTCTTCCTCCTTCTTGGCCCCAGCAATTATTTTCTCACAACTCTGCTGTGCAAGATCTTATGATCTTTAAACAGTAGACTGCCATTCACAGGGATCTAGGCCTTCCTCCTCCAACGAAATCAGACATCTCCCCATTTCTTTCTCTTCCAAAACCCCCTATCTATACCATTATCAGCCATCCTTCCATTTTTACCAAGCCTTTAGTATGTGACTTCTTTGAAGTGATTGCAGCCTATATTGGCTTTAATCCTCGTTTCCCTATCCTCTTTCGATCTATTCGTATACCCATTCCATTCTCTCTTCCCGTTTTCATTCACAACCAATCCTATAATGCCTACATAGATAAACTCTTCCCTGTACCTCGCGTATGGTCCAGCCTGCCTGGGACTTCATCTTCCGAACTAACCTTTTTCTCACCCATCATCAGCCATCCTTCTACCAGTCATTCTCAAACCTTTACCAGCCAACCCCAGTCCTCTTCTCTACAACGCTTACCATCCTCCAGCCAACCTATACCTCCTGATAGCCAGCCTCTTCGCCCTGTCTCCTTCTGCCCTTCCTCTATTAAGGATCTTTTAAAAAAATTTGACACCATATCAGTCGACATCAACACATCTTTGCAGCATCTGGCGGCCAAACAATCTCATACGACAAATGTCACTGCCGACTATATGACTCAAGTCATAGATGTTGCTCGAGAATGTAGCCTCAGTATACTAACAGGATGTTGTTACATGTCAGAATGTCCTGCTCGGTCGTCTCGCAAACTCCTCTAATGTCTCCACAGCCCTCATCAACGACAAATGTGAGGCTCTCTCTCAAGGGCTGCTTTCTATGATTGAGATGATCGATACCAGCTACAAACAAGTGCTTCATGCTCAACGCGGTGCTAATCGCTCTGTACACTCCTCTGTTCGTGTTACTAGGAAGCTTACGAAAAATCACTATACTTTCCTTAGAAAAGAGCTTCAAAATGCTGTTCATCGACTCTCCAACATGGACCGGTCGCTTGCGTCCATGAAGGAGGAGATGAGCAGACTTCACAATAGTTAGCTGACCGATCTGCATGAGAGAAATGCCTTGCTAAGGATTAAGAACAAAAATCTTTCCTCAGAACTGGAAAATGTCAAGGATGAACTAGAAGAAGCCAAAGCTGAAATAGCAAGACTCAAAGCGGCTGCTAGCTCAAGACAAGAAGGACAAGCTTCAATTTAGCTGGTATACCCTTCTTGGTCTCCGATTTTGTAAAATCCTTAACAAAACATTGCATTAAACTCCTTGTTTAATAAACAATGACTATCTTTTTAAATTTTCATTCTTTATAACTGATTGATTATTCTGTGTGTACATGAAATTTAAACCACTAGTTTAAAGACATATCCTATAAAGTACTTTATCTATTTGTCTTTAAACACAGCTTTACTACAAGTGTTCTTATGCCACAATTCATTATTTGTAAACACTTTGTAATCTTGAATACACTGACCCAACTGTAAGCCCATCTAGGACATGCTCATTTAATATATTACATCTATAGCATGTTATTACTAGAATCAGACATAGTCAGCTTCCATTGTATTCATAAGGTCAAGGACTAAAGTAAATAGGAGGAGATTGTTGTATTTTATATGATTTGCTTGTATCCATAACCTAAGTCTAAGTCAAGGTGACTAATGGGCCTGCGTGTCTGTTAGAGTGGCAACTTGTACTTAGAAATCGCTTGAATAGCTTAGGATTGCTTATTGTAATTAGCTCAGTCTTCAGAAGATAGCCTGTTGTATATCAGCCATGTTCAGATCAGCTATCTTCAAGTTATCAGCCAAGTTTGTATCAGCAAAGTCCATCAAGTCAATCGGACGAGTTTGTTTCAGTCAAGCTTCATCAGCAAAGTTGAAGACCTAAGGATCGTCCGATCTAGACTTGTCTAAAGTTATGCCTTTAGTTATCGGCAAAGTCATTCATTGACTTTGATACAACGATAACCTGCAAACTTCATTTAATGACTCTTTCCTTATTAAGCATTCATCTCAGAAAAAGGACATTCTGCCTACATCAACTGTCTACCTATTTTTGGCAAAATGAAAGAATTCGGACTGAACATGGCAGAACTACCTATCAGATCTCAATAGCAAGATTGGAGCATTTAATGCATTTAAATTCGAATTCCCCAAAGCTGAAGAAATCAACTTCAAGATCCCAGGAACAATGTTTCAAATTTCATTGCCTGGATTCCCACTAGGAATGCTACATCAACTGCTGAGTCTAAATCTTCCCCTGTTTCTTCTTCCGCTCGCTCAAACGTTCAATTCGAGCAATTACGCATACAGGAGGAGCATCCATTTAAGAGCGATAACTCTGTACCAGACTCTGTAGTTACTCAAGACATTACCAACACTTAGGAAAGGAAACTTGCTTATCTTAATATGTTTTCTCTTAATGTGTCATTTCCTTTGTTGATGTTTTTGTTAAAACAGTATCTCTTATATCTGCATGGTTTCTATGTAATATATTCTGCTTATATTTTACCTCTGTTATTCTTTCTTCTGATTATTCTTCTACTTGTCCCCTTTATTCATTAAGGAGGAGAGTACTATAATCTTTATACATAATTTAGTAAGAAAATACTTAGTTATATACATTTAATACTTAGATATATACATTTAGTACTTGTGACCATGTGAACATATACAGTCAGTACTTGAACATAGACATTCTGAAATGTATGCCTCATACATTTTTGACATATATGATACTTTAAATACGGAGGAAAATACAAAGCAGTAGACATTAAGGAGGAGAATTATATTTTTACATATGTCTTATACATTTATATTTTGCTTTGATCTATATAAACATTCTGAAATGTATCCCTTATACATTTAGGAAGAGAATTACTAAATTTAGGAAAACTTTGACATAGAATACTTTGAAGTATAATATTTTAACTTTGTGATGTATACCTTATACATTAAAATACCTTGAGATGTATGTCCGATAGAGTCTTTGTATGACTTGTCCGATAGAGTCTTTGTAACAATACGCCTATGTCCTTAAGGAGGAGAGTTTATTTTGCTTATGACCAATATTTTGCTTGTGACCATTAAGGAGGAGAATTTACACAAATTGACATATACATTAAGGAGGAGAACTTACACACAAATAGACATATACATTAAGGAGGAGAATTTACACAAAGACATATACATATACATATAAATCGACATATAGAAATATACTCATATAGTTAGCTCTGAGTAAGGAGGAGATACATGAATATGATCAACATGACCAATTAAGTTGTAAACAACGACAATCTCTAAATGATCATTATTTTCAACAACATTGTTATTTAAATTACTTTCTTGTAAAATCTCTTTACAACAAAGAAAAAAAATCCTCAAAAAGAACATTCATTAGGCTATGATACTGAAACTACCTCTGTTTCTTTAAGTTATTTATATCATAAGTTATTTATATCATCAGCATCTCTTAAATAAAATGTTATTCATCAAACTACTTTCTTGTAAAAACTTCTAAACAAGAAAGGGACTACTCTCAAGATCTCTTAAATACTTAATCAATTCAATTAAGTATTAAGAAGCTCCAGCAAATCTTTATATTTTAGCAATAATTCCAAACTACTGTAAGATCTTTATATCAGGAGGAGAAACTCAAATCAGCACATCTTGTTTTGGAACCCTGCTGATTCACATTAGTGTCTTGATCAGATTATTTCAACTCTCTCAAATCATATTGCAACACAAATTTCTCTTATGAAAAACATTTTTATAGCCTACTTATCAATTATATCTTATAATGGCCAAAAAAAAATGTTTTACCATTGCTTCTGTTGTATTTTATATAGATTTGCTTGTATCCATAACCTAAGTCTAAGCCAAGGTGACTAATGGGCCTGCGTGTCTGTTAGAGTGGCAACTTGTACTTAGACATCGCTTGAATAGCTTAGGATTGCTTATTGTAATTAGCTTAGTCTTCAGAAGATAGTCTGTTGTATATCAGCCATGTTCAGATCAGCTATCTTAAAGTCATCAGCCAAGTTTGTATCAGCAAAGTCCATCAAGTCAATCGGACGAGTTTGTTTCAGTCAAGCTTCATCAGTAAAGTTGAAGACCTAAGGATCGTCCGATCTAGACTTGCCTAAAGATATGCCTTTAGCTATCGGCAAAGTCATTCATTGACTTTGATACAACGATAACCTGCAAACTACATTTAATGACTCTTTCCTTATTAAGCATTCATCTCAGAAAAAGGATATTCTACCTACATCAACTGTCTACCTATTTTTGACAAAATGACAGAATTCGGACTGAACCTGGCAGAACTACCTATCAGATCTCAACAGCAAGATTGGAGCATTTAATGCATTTAAATTCGAATTCTTCAAAGCTGAAGATCTTTAACGGCTACAAGGGCTTCCCTAAGTATAAATAGAAGACTCTATTGAAGCATTGAAGAACTCTCTGGATCAATAGCTCTGAATTTATAACTCTGAAATCTTCATCTTCAACAAGCTAGTTCATTAAAAGCTTCAAAGCCAAATCTGTAAAAACATTCTTTGAAGAGCTCCAAACTGAGACGATTAGTCTTTATAGCTCTTCATTGATTGTAATCTTTAGCATTCAAAACACACGAGGATTATATCTTTGTAGATATTAATTCTCCCGCAAACACTTGGTCAACTAATTTTTGTACACGATCTATTAGTGATCTGTCTTGTAAAGATTCTAGTGGAAAACATAGTACACGATTTTCAAATCCAAAGTTGACCACTTTGGTTGTAGACATAGCACTTATTTATAAGTGTGAACCATATTAAATTTCTTGTCTATCTACTTTCTGTGCTTGTGATTTGTTTTTACTTATTAATTTCCAGAATTCCAACAACTTTCAGAATCGCTGATCTTATCCTATCAAGATCAGCCGTCTTGAACTTGTCATATACTTCACTCAATTTCGCTACAAAATTCTTTCTAACCTTAAGTGAAGTAACTTTGTAAAACAATTTTTAAAATTGGACATAGGCTATTCAACCCCCCCCCCCTTTCTAGTCTATTTGAGCACCTTGAGACCTAACAGCTTCGTATTTGTACCTTTATTTATCGAGTCTGTAAATACTTTGCAATAGATGACTATACATATGATATTGCATGTAAGTTCAGCCTAGGGCATGCCTTGAGATAAAATGATCATTCATTAGAAGGCATGTTATTACTAAGGATTGAACATCTGCTTTAAAGAGCCGTATGTATATGTCAATTATAGTAATGGCCCCAAGCAAATAGGAGGAGATTGTTAGGAATATGCCTATGAAACAGCTTATACATATGTCTGCATATTCCAACACAGTAATTTGCTTGTTCCCATTACAACGCATGTTTCACAAGTGGCAAAAAGGGCTGCGTACCGGTTAGTGTAGCAGCTTGATGAAACAATGCATAGGTCATTAGACTAGGAAATCTTTGTACATGTCCGAGTCTTTGTCCTACCAAGCAAAGATGACTCTTCATATGGATTTGCTCTACTAGCGCCAGCAGATATGTCTATCAGCAATGTCTCACCAGCAGACATCTCTACTAGCCATGTCTCATCAGCATTATTTTCCACAGCAGTCTTACATCGGCAGATCCAAGTATCAGCCATGCGCTTCATCAGACAACTGCGAAGAAGCTGATTATTCACAAGAGGAACATCGGTCGTTGCTCAAAGCTTCAAATGACATCGGTCGTTACAAGATCTTTCTGACAGCTCAAGATACGCTTCGATGTCTGTGCATTGACTATTATTCAAAAGACATTTCCTCTTCCGTGTATTGGTTCAAGTCTTCGAGGCTACATTCCACAAAAGGCCAAAACACAATGCGCTACATCCCAGGCCTGCATGTCACATCCCATCCTGACAGCCTGAATCACGGACAAACCTCAAGACAAAGCTTAAACAGAAGGTCTTTGACCAACAGTCCACACAATGCACTCTGATGCATTAATAATCCAGATCACTAACGGGCAAAAACTCATCCAAGCTCCAATGACTACTTCATCTTCTCCAGCCTATAAAAGAAAACTCTCATTCTCTCATTCAGAGAGAGTGTTGATGGTTGATGTTGTTCTTAATGCTTCAAATCTACAACAACACTTAGAGTGAGAAAAATACAAGTGTAAGAACAAACACTTTGTGAGAGAGGGAACTAAAATTCCTAAGGCAAAGAAGCTCTGCTTGATCAAGAATCCCCTTCTTGATTTAAGTTCTTTCATCCTTCGAAAGACTCAGTCTTTTCAGTTGCTATACTTCAAATCTACAGCTAGAGACCAAGTATCATACTCGTCGTTGAAGACTGATCAAGCTTAAAGATGTCCGATGAAGAACCAGAGCGTAATAATCCATACTGCATTTATATCGGCAGACTTATACTACATTATAAGGGCTGTCGATTGTGCAATGAATTGTCATCACTCTTGGCCGAGTGCTCAGCTCTCAGTTGTTCAAATACTTGTTATTTGAACAACGCCTAATATTTTCTTCTCACAACAAATTTATCGAGTTGATACTATAGGAAGATAATTCAATAAATATTAACTACGTCTTCCAATGTATTTTCGATAAATTTGATTTTGCTTTCTTAATCTCTCCCTTTTCTTTCCTAGGCGATTGCTAGGTTAGAGAGTCTAGGTTGATGTACTAAGCATGTTTGTCTTTGAGCAAACCTCTGCTGAATTTTAATATAAATCATATTTTGTTACGCTCAGCCTTTACTTATCTTTCCTGTAATTTATGATATGTATCTTATGCAATCTACTTGTGGAAAGTAATTGATGCATCTAATATAAGATTTAAGTGTGCTGTTATGATAAACTTGTACATATTTGTTTACAGCTACTTTAATCTTAATTGCTATACATATGCTACTTTTTCTTCCGCTGCTTAAATTCTTCTATACCAGCTAAGTATAACAATATCTTCCTATCAGCTGTCCTTAAAGTCTGCTGATGAACATCTGCCAATTTCACTATATCGGCTGTGTTGCTTAAACAAGGAAGATGACCTATTCTTATTAATTATTTCATCACTATCTTTCAACATAATCTTTAAATCTAATGAAATCTTTAATAAAGGTTATATAGGCTATTCACCCCCCTCTAATCTATATTCTGAACACATCCTCATGGACCTAACACACTGCCATCTTTTTGAGTGAATTCGAGGTAATCCCTCAGGCGAGTGTGAATACAATTCAGCATACAAGAGAAATCGATATCAGTGACAAGAAAGCTATGGAACCTAGAGAGGTAGTCCCTTATTGCATGATCCGTAATATAGGCTACATGCCAGGACTGGGGCTGGGCAAGAGTCAGCAAGGCAGAATCAACCTGATACAAGATGACATCAAAGAATGCATACCACCTATTAGGCTGGGATACGAGCCAACACCTGCAGAAGTAGCGACAGTAATGGAAGAAAAACGCAAGAGGAACAGAGCAGTTCAGAAGAACCAGCCGTACACGGCACCTCCCATGAACCCCTACAGGAAGACCCTGAATGGATACTTTGTCAAGCATGGAGAAACCATTGCTTACCTCATGTTCCTTGAGCCATGGATGGACAGCAGCAGAAAGGTGCACCCCGGATGGGAAATCTTCAATGACTTTAACCTTATAGAAGAAGAAATAGAAAAAGTGATCATCGGCCCTCGTGACACCTCTTACAAGATAGTGACTGTCGCGACCCGCACCCGGACTCTTACGTGGAATCCCGAGTCAGACCGCGAATGGGACGATGCGATGCACACAAAATACGCATCATAAAAATTTCATGCGCGATAGATGCAAGTATAAAGCATATGCATAAAACCCTGTAATGCACGTGCAAAGCATTTCTTTAAAACCATAACAACACATCATCGGCATTAATAACAAGCCGAAAACTGAACTTATTTAGAACATAGTTTTGAACATAAAACCAAACATGTAACAATAACCTCCACGAGCAACAAGCTTGGAGACAATAACAAAACCCAATCAGAGTATGCGAAAGTAATAAGTAATAAGGATTACATCAAGCTCGACAACCACGTCGGCATAACCAAAAGAATAATACAATCATAAAGACCAACACACTACCCAACATTACAAAGTTTGTATAACGATGTACTCCCTCGGCCTCACCAAAAGAAATACCAAGGCCTAAAAGCACAACCTGCAGAAAACGCCGAGACAAAGCAAAAACTCCTACTATGGGTTCCTCGCCGAACCGTGATCTAAGAAAAAACAAATAAACATTGGACGGGGTGAGTTTAAAACTCAATAAGCTACTAATGCAACAATATGTCATACGAGATGCAAGACAATAATATGAACAAGTAGCACAAGCTATAGCAAGATATATCAGTCTCAAGGCATAGAATATTAAGCATCTCATAATAACACGTTACCCTACACTATACGAGAGGCTCAACAATCGCTAACCGACCCATACCAGTTGGAAATCATGACCAACATTCGCATATGTAGGAACCAAATAAGTACTATATGTAAACACATTTTAAAAGGATACAGTATTGAGGTACACCTTCAATATACCCAATACTTCCAACCAACCAACATATAATATACCAATGTAGGAGCCGTTGTTGACGTGCTCGATCAACGCATCAAAATCGTTAACAAAATCAATAACCAATACCCAATACTGTGTGAACCATTTTCTGTATTCACGTCGACAGGTGATCTTGGTCCCTACAACCCAAGAATCAACCACGGAATAGCTTACCAAGGTTGCGTTTATTCCATACAACAAATGGCGCTACGCCCCTACCACGGCCAACGGTAAGGCGAGGCCCAGTGTATTGGCCTTCAATTATTACGTAGCCCCGGCTCCCGGAATAATCGAGCGTCAATACACCGCCAACAAATAATCCATGAATATAACAAATGTACAAGTAGAAGTTTACTTGACATTCTCTACAACAAATCAAACTCCAAGATAGGGAGCACAACATCATTTAACATGAATGTCTCAAGTAGGTCATAATAATCCTACTCACATAATCAACCATCTCATAATATTTACGAGAATTAAATAACAACATCATGCACAATTTTGGGTAACTAATTTTCCCGACAAAACTCTTATATCACAACGAAGTCCCCAAGTCACACACTTGGTCTCATCAATTATGAAAACCTATTCAACTCCGTTAGAGTCATTATTTGTTTCTAATGAGTTCGAATCGAAGAAAAACCATTTATGCTTCAAGATTAACAAAAGATATCATCTCTATGTGTATCAACCAAGACAAAACAAGTCTTTTAACATACAAAACATGTCATCCACGAATTTCACATGGCTCAGCAATAAAACGTACTCCAACATGTTGATTTCAACATATAAATGCCATTTTACGAGGCTAGGATGTCATACAAGACATAAATAGAGAAGGAGAGGGGTAGTAGCTTACCTCTTGATAAAACCAACCAAGAAAATCTCTAGATAAGCAACATGCAACTCTAGGGATGTGCTCTCCTAGTCCACAGCTACACAATGGTGAAGTCGGATTGTGATTTGGACCACAAATGAGCAATCTAGCTCACTTTCTCTCTCAAGAACTCTCTCAATTTTCTCTCTAAGTTTAAAAATGGCAAGGGTGAAATGAGGAGAGTTTCAGCTCTCCCATGGTGTTTAAGGGGTCTCTCTAAGCCTGGTTTAAGTGTCCCAAAACGTGCCCAAGTCTCAGACCTTGGATGCAAACCAAATGGTCAACTCATTTAAAAGTTCGTCAAACAACAAAGTAGAGCCCAACGTTATGCGGCCGCCCTATGCGGACGCATAGCTTCTATGCGAGCTCGCTATGCGGCCGCATAGAATCCAGTAACTTTAGGGTTTTGAGCGGCTAGCCCTATGCGGGCGCATGGGCCTTATGCAGGCGCCTTGTACGGCCGCATGAGATCCAGAATCTTGAGCTAATGCACAATGCGGCTGCATAGTGATTGGTTCAGGTCCAAAGGTTCCAAAACAAATCCAAAGTGATTCCAAAACACTCCCAAGTCATCCTAAGATGATACCAAACTCAAACCAAGTCCAAAACACAATAGGACTTATACAAAACAACCTCTAACAAGGTTAAAAATACAATCCTATACAAGTACCAATGACTGTAAGGATTTAAACACCAATCAACACATATGAGAAGTATGATATCAACTCAAATGTAAACATACTAGGATGATGATGATACATGAAATGACCACGATACTAAAATAAAGTAAACAAGCACGATGCACACAAATGTTATGAATGATGCGGGTGTTACATTATCACCCCTTAGAATAAATTCGCCCGCGAATTTACTTACCAATCTCCTTGAATAGAGTTGGATACTTCTCACGCATCTCCTATTCCAACTCCCATGTGGCTTCCTCAACATTGTGACTTCTCCACAAAACCTTCACAAGATTGATAGTCTTGGTCCTTAAAATATGTTCTTTTGTGTCAAGTATCCTCACAGGTTCTTCAATATACGAGAGATCGGTCGACAAATCTACCGGTTCATACTCCAAAATATGCGATGCATCCGACAGATATTTCCTCAACATTGATACATGAAACACGGCATGAATACCCGACATCCAAGGTGGCAATGCATGCCTATACGCTAATTTCCCAATTCTTTCCAAAATTTCAAATGGTCCAATAAACCTCGGAGTCAATTTTCCTTTCTTCCCAAATCTTTTAACCCCAATTCGAGGCGACACCTTCAAGAATACACGATCACCAACCTCAAACTCAAGGTCTCGTCGCCTCATATGGTGCCATATCAATACTCGAATGGTAACTGTTGTTGTAGGAAAACTCTATCAACGGTACATGCGAATTCCAAATGCCTTTAAAGTCTATCGAACAAGCCCTTAACATGTCCTCAAGTGTTTGAATTGTTCTCTCGGACTGTCCATCTGTTTGCGGATGAAACGCCGTACTAAGTGTCAACCTTGAACCCAATGCATTCTGAAGCGTCTGCCAAAACCGTGAAGTAAATCGTAGATCTCTATCCGATACAATGCTAACTGGAACCCCATGTAGCCTCACAATTTCCTGAATATACTAGGTAGCAAGTTTCTCCATGGAATAAGTCATCGCTATAGGGAGAAAATGGGCTGATTTGGTCAATCGATCAACAATAACCCAAACGAAATCATGACCTCGTTGAATCTGTGGTAACCCAGTCACAAAATCCATAGCGATGTTCTCCCATTTCCATTCTGGAATCTCCAACGGTTGCAATAATCCCGCTAGTCATTGATGTTCCACCTTTACCCTTGGACATGTCAAACACCTCGAAACAAACTCTGCTATCTCCCTTTTCATTCCGTTCCACCAAAAATTCTTCTTCAAGTCCCTATACATCTTTGTACTTCCCGGATGAATCGTATACTTAGATTTATGTGCCTCATCCAAAACTTGCCGTTTTACATCCTCAATAGCCGGCACACAAACTCTACCTCGAAACAAAAGAACACCATCATTATTCCTAGAAAAATCCATCGTCTTATCCTCATCTAATCCCTCAATCAACTTTTTCAATTTCGGATCACTCTCCTGAGTTTCCTTAATTAGCTGAAGCAAAATTGGTGTATTACGAATGTTCGCAAATATCACTCCATGGCTAGACATACAAGGACTCCAATCCCGAACCTCCTCAAGCATCTTCCATTCATGCGCCATCAAACAAGAAACATAAGTCTTCCTACTAAGAGCATCGACCACCACATTGGCCTTCCCCGGATGGTATAAGATGGTACAATCATGATCTTTTAACCTTTCCATCCATCTCCTCTGTCTATTATTCAACTCCTTTTGTGAAAACAAATACTTTAGGCTCTTATGATTAGTATATAACTCAAACTTAGCCCCATTGAGATAATGCTTCCACTTGTGAAGTGCAAAAATGATTGTTGCTAACTCCATATCATGAGTCGGATAGTTCTGTTCACACTGAGTCAACTTTCGAGAAGCATAAGCTATAACCCTTCCATTCTGCATCAATACACATCCCAAACCTTCCTTCGAAGCATCACTATAAATAAGCAGCCCATCATGTCCATTCGGCAAAGCTAGAACTGGTGCGGTAGTCAATCTCTTCTTCAACTCTTGGAAGCTCATTTCACATTTATCATTCCAAACAAAAGCCTTATTCTTTTGTGTAAACGTAGTCAACGGGGTTGCAATCTTAGAAAACCCTTCTATGAATCTCCGATAGTACCCCGCTAAACCCAAAAAGCTACGAACTTCCGTTACAGTTTCGGGTCTCTTCCAATTCACAACTGCTTCGATCTTAGCCGGATCAACCGCTATACCTTCTCTCGACACAATGTGGCCCAGAAAAGCCACTTCCTCAAGCCAAAAGGCACACTTGCTAAATTTAGCAAACAACTTCTTTTCTCTTAGCACTGTTAAAACTAACCTCAAGTGATTCTCATGCTCTTCTCGGGACTTAGAATAAACCAAAATATCGTCAATGAACACGACCACAAAGCAATCAAGATAAGGCAAGAATACCCTATTCATCAAATCCATAAATACAGCTGGTGCGTTAGTTAACCCAAAAGGCATAACCACAAATTCAAAGTGCCTGTAACGAGTCCGAAAAGCTGTCTTAGGAATATCCTCCGCTCGAACCTTCAACTGATGGTAACCGCTCCTAAGATCAAACTTAGAGTACACTACGGAACCTTGAAGTTGATCAAACAAATCGTCAATATGTGGAAGAGGATATTTGTTCTTAATGGTCACTTGATTCAATTCCCTATAATCAATGCATAACCTCAAAGATCCATCTTTCTTCCTCACAAACAACACCGGTGCAGCCCACGGCGATACACTCGGTTTAATAAAACCTCGATCAAGTAACTCCTCCAATTGGACTTTCAACTCTTTCAATTCAGCCGGTGCCATACGATAAGGTGCTTTCGAAATCGGTGCAGTCCCTAGTAACAATTCAATGCAAAACTCTAACTCCCGGTCTGGAGGCAAATCATAATCAGCTGCAAAAACATCCAGAAATTCATGAACAATAGGAACATCCTCCAACGTAACAACCTTTTGTGATCTATCAACAACACACGCCAAATACCCCGAACATCCATGCGACAACAACCTCCGAGCTTTCAAAGCTGAAATAAGCTGAATTCCACCCATTATCTTATCACCCAAAAACACAAATGAAGGAACATTTGGCAATTTAAAAGTAACCAACTTCCTACGGCAATCAACAATAGCATGATGAGCATGTAGCCAATCCATCCCCAAAATAACATCAAAATCACGTATGGGCAATATAACCAAATCCAGAGCGTCATTCTTTCTGTCTTCTTCATCCCATTCTTCTTCAGGCTTTGGAACTTCAGGGTCAGTCGTTGGATCCAGTGTAGCCAGAGTATTTAGCTTCATGGGAATTCTAGGTCCATCTGTAACACATTTCCACAAACGTTTGTCAATAGAGTTCATGTGTCTTTTAACTTTATCTTTCCAGATATCAAAGTGAACTTCATCCAGTACAGGACAATGGTTCACATTTGAAGTTTCCAACATTTGATGAGCAGCCATTTGATCTTTAATCTCTCAAGAGTTTAATCTTGAAAAAACTTGTTTTCAAAGAGTTAAGCTCTGATACCAATTGTTAGGTCTCAGGGTGCTCAATATAGGCTAGAAGGGGGGGTTGAATAGCCTACGTCCAATTTTTGAAATTGATTCAAAAACCTACTTCACTTAAGTTAGAAAGTTTTGCAGGCGGAATGATAGTGAAGTATAGGACAAGTTGAGAATGGCTGATCTTCACAGGAGAAGATCAGCAGTTCTCAAAACTGTGGAATTCTGGAAATTAAACAACAATAGCAGTTCACAATCACACAGAAATAGACAAGGTATTTAATATGGTTCACACTTATAAATAAGTGCTACGTCCACAACCAAAGTGGTCAACTTTGGATTTGAAAAATGTGTACTAAGTCTTCCACTAGAATCTTTACAAGATAAATCTCTAATGGATTGTGTACAAAAATTAGTTGACCAGTGTTTGTGGGAGAATTAATATCTATAAGATATAATTCTCGTGAGCTATGAATGCTAGGTGTTGCAATCAATGAAGAGCTTATATAGACTGATCGTCTTAGTGTGGAGCTCTTCAAAGAATTATTTACAGATAGGACGTTTAAGCTTTTAATGCACTTGAAGAAGAAGAAGAAGATTTCAGAGTTGTAGTTGTTGAAGGTGTTAAATGCTTCAATGAAGTCTCCTTTTATATGCAGGGGAGGCCTTGGAGCCGTTGGAGATCTTCATGAGTTGCACAATTTGAATTTAAGAGCATTCAATGCTCTAATGTTGTTGTTGAGCTCTGATAGGCGATTCTGCAAAATACAATCTGTCTTCTGTCACTTTGCCAAAAATAGGTAGACTGCGTTTGCAGGCAGGATGTCCTTTTCTGAGATGAATTCCTAGAATGGGAAGCTTCATTGAATGCGTTTTGCAGGTTAACGTTGCATCGAAGTCAATGAAAGACTTTGTTCATGTCTTAAGACATGTCTTCGGCAGTTCTATATCGGACGTTCTTGGGGTCTTCAACTTAGCTGATGAAGCTTGGCTTAGATGAACTCGTCTGATATCTTGAAGGACTCTGCTGATGCTCACTTCGGCTGATGACTTAGAGGACGGCCGATATCCTACAGGCTATCTTCTTCAAGGCTAATTACAAAAAGTAACCCTAGGCTATTCAAGCTATGTCTAAGTACAAGTTGCCACTCTAACAGACACGCAGGCCTATTAGTCACCTTGACTTAGACTCAGGTTATGGATACAAGCAAATCTATATTAATTACAACAATCTCCTCCTATTTGCTTGAGTCCATGACTTTATGAATACAATATAAGCTGACCATGTCCGATTCTAGTAATAACATGCTGTAAGAGTGATATATTAAATGAGCATGTCCTAGATGGACTTACAAAAGGGTCAGTGTATTCAAGATTACAAAGTGTTTACAAATAATGAATTGAGGCATAGAACACTTATAGGAAGACTGAATTTAAAGACATGTAGACAAAATATTATATAGGACATGTCTTTAAACCAGTGGTTTAAATTTCATGCACACACAGAATAATCAATCAGTAATAAGGTAGGCATTGTTTATTAAACAAGAAGTTTAATTACAATGTTTTGTCAAGGATTTTATACAAATAGACAGGAAAGGTATACCAGCTGAGTCAAGTTGAAGCTTGTCCTTTCCATTTTGAGTTAACAGCTGCTTTAAGTCTGGCAATTTCAGCTTTGGCTTCTGTTAGCTCATCCTTGACTTCTTCTAGCTCATCTTTGGTATTTTCCAATTCGGAGGAGAGATTTTTGTTTTTCAGCCTGAGCAATGCATTCCTTTCATGAAGTTCAGTCAGCTGATTATTGTGTAGGCGGCTCATCTCCTCCTTCATGGATGCAAGCGACCTATCAATGTTGCCTAGGCGATGATCAGTGTTTTTGAGCTCCTTGTGAAAAAAGGTATAGTGCTTGCCCGTGAGCCTGCGCGTCTGACGCAAGGATGAGTGGACAGAGCGATTGCCAAGTCGTTGAGAGCGAAGCACATGCTTGTAGCCAGTATCGATGAGCTCAATCATCTGCAGTATTCCTTGGGAAAGATTGTCCCAATTTTTCTTAAAAAGGGCGTTGGAGGCAGAGGAAGAGGCTGAGAGCCGGTTGATCAAAACATCTCTCGAGGCAGCAATGGCCTGCTGGCATGCGTCGGCGGCAGCCTTGGCACCCTTGGCAATGCCCATGACCTGAGTCATGCAGTCGGCAGTGACATGGGTGATGTGAGATTGGTCGGCGGACAGTTGATGCAGGGCTTTGGTGAGAACAGCCGATATGGTTTCAAAATTTCATAAAAAATCCTCAACATAGGAGGCATGGAAGTATTGAGGTGGGGAAGGCTGGCTGACAGGAGAGGTTGGTGGGCTGGTAGAGGTTGGAGGTTGGCTGGTTAAGGGTTGAGTTTGGCTGGGGAAGGCTTGAGGTTGGCGGATGGAGATGCGAGGTTGGCTGGTGGAGGCTTGAGATTGGCTGGTGGAAGGCAAGAAAGGATGACTGATAGAGGATAGAGGTTGGCTGGGCCAGATGCGAGGAACAGGGAATAGCTTGTCAATATAGATGGCATAGGAGAGTGGATGAATGAGAGTGGGAGGAGTGAAGAAGGTGAATGGGTGAGGAGAACGGAAGAGAACAGGAAAGAGGGGGTTAAAGCCTATGTAGGTGGTGACTACGTCAAAGAAGTCGTAGACCATAGGCTGTAAGAGGACGGAGGGATGGCTGATGAGGGTGAAGACTGGGGGTCGTGGAAGAGAAAGAAAATGGGAAATGTCTGATGGGGTAGGAGGAGAAAGTCCTAGGTCCTTGTAGATAGCTGTCCACTGTTTGAAGATCATAAGATCTTGAACAGAAGTTGTGGAGAAGAAGTGGGACCGGGAAGGAGGTAGGGATCATAGAAGGCTCCCATGGATAATAATTTCCCAGCATAGGCAGGAAGTGTTTAGGGTAGTCCAGTGTGGAGAGGTAGGGTCGTGATCGGGTTAGGCTTGGGACGGCTGTCCTTAAAGAACAGCAGTTCCTCGCACCTCTGAAGGTGGCTGTAGGGGTTAATTTTAGTGTGTTTGGGAGTAGGAGGATCAGAAGGAGAAGAGAGAGTTCGTTTAGAGCGTTTGAGTGGGGTGGATTCAGGTGTGAGAGAGGGTTCTTGTACGGGAGCAGAATGAGTGGGTGAAGATGTAGGGGAGTGAATAGAGACTGTAGGCAGAGTTGGGGAAGATAGAGGTGAAGAAGTTTGATCGGCAGCGCCCGCAAACTTGACCTTTTTGGCACTCCTCTTGAGGCGTTTGCCGTGCCTTGATCTGGTTAGAGGTGAGGAGGTAGGGGCAGGTTGTGGAGAGTCAGAGGTGGGAATGGCTGGTGTGGGAACGGCTTGTGTGGAGGGAGTGGTAGATGAGACCGTGGAAAGGCCAAATGATTCATCAGTGGGAAGAAGGGTTTGTTTGGATTTGGGCTTGTCTGATTTTGAGGTGGATTTAGGAGGAAGAGTGGAAGGTTGAGGGGGTTTGGTAAGATCGGCTGGTTTGAATGTGGAGGTGTCCTTTTCAACAGCCTATTTTGATCTGGCAGGCTTCCTGGATTGTTTGAGTTTTGGTGTTGGGAGAGGTGAGTGTTTTTGTTTCTTTGGGGAGGATTCATCTGGTTCATATGGGTCATGGTCCAGTCTGCTGAGGTCGAAGTTTTCAGGCAACTCAGCACCAAGTGGTGTGGGCTCCTCCTGATCAGGAAGCCCGGTTAAGGTGTAGGTTACTTTCCTCTTACCCTTCTTATCTTAGGTAGAGGGACCAGCAGTTGTGGGGGCAGCAATAGTCCTCTTGGCCATGTCCTCTCGGTATCTGGTGATGTTGTTGACTGTGAAGACGTAGCTGTTGGACACCTTGATGAGATCATCACCAGACACCTGTTCATCAATCTCCTCAAATCTCCTAAGGAGAACATTGATGACCCTGACAAAGGGCCTTTTCATGGTAGGATGGGCCTGAACTTCAACTACACTCTGAAACAGCATGGAGAAGACAATCTTAGCCCAGTTCAGCTGTTTTCGCAGGATCACAGCCTTGGTCCACATAAGCTGCTGGGAAGTGAAGATGTCCCTTGAGCCATTTTTGAAAAGGATGCTCTTGTCCAGAAGATGGCTTATATGATAGGGACCCTCAGGAATTAGATTCCTGGACATTTCAGAGAAGCGCTCTGGTTGAGCTGAGCCCCTCATCATTTCCCAGGCTTGAGCTGATTCTTCATCAGTCAATTCCAATTTTCCTTCAATAGGCAGTCCGAGGATGTTTCCTATTTCCTTGTAGGTCAACTTGATGAAGTAACCTCGGATGTAGCCTTTCAAGTAGCTCATATTCACTTTGTCATTGGCTGAAGAAGGAGCGGGAGGGAGGACCATTCTTGTGTAGAATTCTTCAGCCAAAAGATTACTGTAGTGTGTGTCATTCAGTTGGAAGAAGGGGAGAAGACCACACTCTTCTAAGTCCTTAAGAAGTGCTGCTCCAGAGGAATACTCAAAGATTGAGTCTTTGTCAATGGTCATTCCAGGGTGATAGCTGGACCTTGGAAGGATTTTTAGCGGGATCTTGGTGGCTTCAGCAGCCCTGGATGACTTGGCTGATTTAGTGTCAGCAGATGAGGAAGTACCAGCAGTCTTAGAAGCTTGAGTCTTTGCCTACACACAGTCGGCAGAGTTAAGAATAGCTGATATACAGGAAATAGCAGATCTTAATAGAAACATGCACTGTTCAGATCTAAGACCCAAAATATAGCTAAGTTATGAAATGTGACAAGAGCAGTTCATCTTCTGGGTCTTTGAACAGCAACAAATTTGGTCAATTTTAAACAAATAGAATGGTACAGAATGAAAACATTTTGGCATAGATAGCTCTAAAACACATTCAATACCAGATAAACAAGATTTAATCAACATTATCAAGAACTCGAAGTTCATCAATGGCGGACAACTCAAAATAGTTCATATTAGGTCAAGAAATACCCTAAAACTGGATTTAAACGAATCGTAAAGAGGTAGAGATACTCACCATTGAAGAATGTAAATTGAAGACTTGAAGATTTTGGGGATTTCAGAAGCTTTTAGCAAGATTGGAGACTTGAAGATTCTGAGGTTTTTGAAATGCAAATGGCGGTTTTTGAAAATGTGAAAAGACACTATGCGAAGTCGCCTTTTGTACTTCTGACAGGGTTAATAAATGACTTTTAATGATTTTTGAAATCCGTATTTAATGTCCTGATAGGTGACCGTACGTATTTGACCTATTTTATTGAGGACTACCGATATGGAGAGAAGTGCTTACTCAATGTTGTCTATATTCTCGGTAGAGTTGCACTTAGCTGATCATGTGAGCATTCTAAAATAGCTGAAGTGAAATAACTTTAAAGGCAGTGTTTAATAGATTAAGGATTGGGATCAAGCATACCAAGCTCTCCTCTTAGATAGGCAAACCTGGTTGAGTCAAGTGGTTTGGTGAAGATGTCAGCTACCTGATGGTCTGTAGACACATATTGCATGTTGATGTTACCTTTTTCAACATGGTCTTTTAAGAAGTGATATCTTACATCAATGTGCTTTGTCTTGGAGTGCATGACAGGATTTTAAGAAATAGAGATGGCTGATGTATTGTCACACATTATAGGGCAATCAGCAGTCTTGATCTCATAGTCCACCAGTTGCTGTTTGATCCACATCAATTGTGAGCAGCAGCTACCAGCAGCTATATATTCTGCTTCAGTTGTTGAAGTTGAAACAGATGTTTGCTTCTTGCTGGCCCATAAGATAAGTCGATCTCCTAAGAATTGACATGTCCCACTTGTGCTTTTCTTGTCAACCTTACATGCAGCAAAATCAGCATCAGAATAGCCTATAAGATTAAAGGATGAATCCCTTGGATACCAAATTCCCAAGTTAGATGTATCTATTAAGTATCTGATGATTCTTTTGACTGCTTGTAAGTGAGACTCCTTTGGATTTGCTTGAAATCTAGCACAAACACAAACAGCAAACATAATGTCAGGCCTACTAGCAGTTAAGTATAGAAGTGAGCCAATCATGCCTCTATATAGAGTCATGTCCACTTTCTTGGCCTTTTCATCTTTGTCAAGATGGCAGTTTGTGGCCATGGGTGTACTGAAGCTGTTTGCATTTTCAAGTCTAAATTTCTTGATAACATCCTTTGCATATTTGGCTTGATTGATGAAGATACCAGTAGAGCTTTGTTGAATTTGAAGTCCTAAGAAGAAGTTGAGTTCTCCCATCATGCTCATTTCAAATTTGCTCTGCATAAGCTTTTCAAATCTTTTGCAAAGATTTTCATTAGTAGATCCAAAAATAATATCATCAACATAAATTTGAACAAGTAAAGAATGACCTTTATGTTTCATAATAAAAAGAGTAGTGACAATTTGACCTCTCACAAAGCCTTGAGATGTCAAGAACTTTGAAAGGGTCTCATACCAGGCTCTTGGAGCTTGCTTAAGTCCATAAAGTGCTTTCCTTAGCTTGTAGACATCTTCTCTTCTTGAACTGTCGATGAAACCAGGTGGTTGTTCTACGTAGACTTCTTCTTGTAGTTCACCGTTTAGAAAGGCACTCTTAACATCCATTTGATATACTTTGAAGTCTTTGAAGGATGCATAGGCCAAGAATAATCTGATGGCTTCTAGTCTTGCAATAGGAGCAAATGTCTCATCATAGTCAATTCCCTCCTCTTATCTATATCCTTGAGGCACAAGTCTTGCCTTATTCCTGGTTATATTTCCATTTTCATCCATCTTGTTTCTGAAAACCCACTTTGTACCAATCACAGCTTGTCCTTTAGGTCTAGGGACAAGTGACCAAACTTGACATCTGTCAAATTGATTCAATTCTTCTTGCATAGCTTCCACCCAGCTTGGATCTTCCAGTGCTTCATCTATCTTCTTGGGTTCAATATGTGAGACAAATGCTGTAGAATACATGCATTCATTCCTTGAAGCTTGTCTAGTTTGAACACCAGCATTAAGATCACCAATGATTTGAGTGATAGGATGATCTTTAACTTCTTGAATATCTGCAGTTTGAACTTGTCCTATTGTATCAGCAGAGTTGGGTTCTTGAGAAGTGGAAGTGTCTGAAGCTTGGTTTTCTGAAGGGTATGTTAATTCCAATGTAGGCTGTAGTACTTCTGGTGTGGAAGGGAATGTGGATTCTGGATTTTCTGAGTTCTCATTTGCTGGATCATTGTCACTTCTTGAGGATTCTATCAAGTTAATTCTTGGAGGAACTTGTGAAGATGTGGGACCAGCAGAGTTGGAGCTTGGCTGTTCTGTACCTGTCTCATACTCATCAGAATCATTAGACACCTTAGGAGCCAAATGTGGCCCAATAAAATCAAATTCATCAAAAGAGACATGAACAGATTCAACAACTCTAAGTGAAGTTTTATTATAAACTCTATAAGCTTTTAAAAATTTAGCATATCCCAGAAATATCCCTTCATCACTTTTGGATTCAAATTTACCTCTATGTTCTTTTCCATTGTAAAGAACATAGCATTTACATCCAAATATTTTGAAGAATCCAATGTTGGGAGCTCTGCCTCTCCATATTTCATATGGAGTTTTGTTATGAAATTTGTTGATAATGGACTGTTTTGAGTGAAGCAGGTGTTTACACCTTCAAATACATAGCATTGGCTTCAAAGAATCATAGCCTTTCCTGCTTCAATAAGAGTTCTGTTCTTTCTTTCAGCAACTCCATTCTGTTGAGGTGTACCAACAGCAGAGAAATTGTGACCAATTCCATGGTCATCACAATATTTGGCTACACCATTGTTCTTGAAATTGTGACCAATTCCTATTGTCTGATCGGACATCAGCAATGTCATCCAGTTTCTGAGTTTGTTGTCTTCTGAAGAGTTCTATTATGATGTCATATGCTTCATCTTTGGAGGACATCATCTCAACCCAAGTGAGTCTTGAGTAGTTATCAACTACTACAAGTGTGTACTTGCTGCCACCAAGACTTATAGTAGTGACAGGTCCAAATAAATCCATATGCAGGAGCTGTAGAGGTCTGGATGTTGATAGGCAAGGCTTGCTTTTGAATGAAGATTTGTGTAATTTGCCTAGTTGACATGCTTTGCAAAGATTGTGTGGTTCAGCCGATATTTTAGGCAAACCAACAACTAGGTTGTCCTTTGATAGCTTCTCCAAATATTTGAAGTTGAGATGACTAAGCCTTTTATGCCACAACCAGCTGTTATCATTTGATGACCTTGCAACCAAGCATAGATTTGATTTTCTCCCAACAGCGTTTAAGTCAACGGCATATACATTTCCTTTTCTGAAACCTGTCAGGATTTTTGAACATGTCTCATTGTCCTTTATGAGACAGTGACTTGAAGTGAATTGACAGACTAATCCTTTGTCACAGAATTGTGATATGCTCAAAAGATTATGCTTCAATCCTTCAACTAGAGAAACTTTACTGATGGAGAGGTTTCCTCTAATTATGCTTCCATAGCCAATCGTCTTCCCTTTTGAGTTGTCACCAAAAATTACTGAGGGACCTTTAGCTTCAGCAATATTTGAGAGAAGATTTGGATCACCAGTCATGTGCTTTGAGCAGCCACTATCTAGATACCATAAGTCTTTCTCTTCTTCACTAACAGCCATGAAGCATTCCTGAAATATAATCATTTAAAAATATGGTCCCCTTTTACTTTTGGGTCCTTAAGGTTAGCAACCTTTTGGGATCCATACCTGTTTAACCTTAGGAGGTGTGAATCCTCTAGATTTGGGTATGAATCTCAGAAGGCATTCATTAATTTCGTGACCATGGCCTTTACAGAAAGAGCATTTATGAAAACCTTGAACATGGGTAATGATTTCTTTTGAAGACTTCTTATTATCAGCAGTTTTAGAAATGTCCTTTGTACTGATAACAGGCTTATAGGACTTAGGCTGATAATGCCATTTCTTAGTGATATTAGGTTTACCATGGGTAGACCTTTTATCAAAAGATTTCACATTTTCAGGCAAAACTCCTTTGAGCCTTTTATCGGCAGAGTTGGGATCAGCAATCTTTCCTTTGACAAATTTAATAGGTTTGAGTTGAGAATTCTTTGACTTGTTACCGTCATCCCCGTTTTCTTAGGATCGATGGCGTTTTCGTGCTCGAACTCCTATTAGCGTCATTGTTGGCATTGCTTACCCTTGGACTTGTCTTTTGTATTTTTGGGATAAACAAAGGGAACTTTGTTAAAACCAAGTCCTTGCCTTTTAGGAGATTGCTGATTATAGGAAGCTTCTTCACCATTTCTTCAGAATTACTTCATTGTCTCATTTTCTTGAGAACCGATGGACTTCCTACATTGAATTCACTTTGGAAACCGATACCAGTTTTGTCGTCAAGAGTTTTCTGGTTTGAAAGAATGGTATCAAAGTTTCCTTTTGAATTATTCCAAGTGTTGACAACCTTTTGAAGGTCATCTTTCTCAGAATTGATTTTCTTTATGTGTTCAAGTAGGAATTCCACTTTTTCGCTTAAAGCTTTGTTCTCTTTTGAATTTTGATACTTTCGCTTGTTGTCTATTGAGATCTTTGATCTCGACATCAAGGTAGATTTCTCGAGACACAGTTCATGCTTTTTGGTTAGTTTCACATAGGCAGCTTTGAATTTTGAAAATTCTTCCAGCATGTCTTTGTTGGCTTTAATGAGCTCTCCCTTTGAGGGTTCATTAAGCTCATCATCATCACTATCATCCTGTTGGAATGGTAGTGACCTTACTGAGTCATGGGGTGATTCCCTGGCCATAAGACATATATTTGCTTCTTCAGCAAAGTCACAGGAATCATCCTCATCAGTATCTGTGTCACACCAAGTGGGCATGTTGCTTTCATCCATGTCCTCAGCCACCATCCCTTTTTGTTTTTGAAATTTAGACTCGGGACGTTTTTTGTAGAATTTATATTTTGGCTTTGGACATTTTGAAGCAAAATGACCTGGTTTCCTACAGTTAAAACAGACAAGCTCATTTTCCTTTTGATAGTCTGCAGTTTTATAAGGAGCAGAACTTTTTGGATGAGCAGTTGTTCTTTGAGGAATGGCAGTTTTATAAGGAGACTGCCTATGAGATGATTTGTTAAACCTTTTGAAACGTTGATACTTCTTAACAAACGTTGCAAAAGCTTTGTCTGAAAGAATGTCATCACCATCACTGGATGTAGATGGGGTTTCATCAGGTGTGGAACAAGAAGGTTCAACAGACATGGCTGGTAAAGATAAATTTTTGAAACTCTTTTCCATTTCTTGAGCTTGTTGGATTTCAAGCTCATAGACTGAAAGACTTGCATAAAGGTTTCTGAGAGACAATTTAGTCAAGTCTTTTGACTCTTTCATGGCAGTGATCTTTACATGCCATAGACTGCCTAGTGAATTAAGAAATCTCATGTTTATTTCTTTCTTTTCATATTTCTTCCCTAAAGAGTAGCAAGAGTTGACTACCTCATAAAATCTGTCATATGCGCTTCGTAGAGTCTCTTTAGGATCTTTCTTGAATGAGTCAAACTTCTGGATGCAAGTATATAGCTTGTTATTCTTGGTTTCACCATCACCTTCAAGATATTCCAGTATAGCTTCCCACATTTCCTTAGCTGTGTCCAAATTGATGATCTGCTGATATGTGCTGATATCAACACAGCTGGTGATGATGTTGATGGCTTTTCCATCCAGAGTGTCATTCTTTCTGTCTTCTTCATCCCATTCTTCTTCAGGCTTTGGGACTTCAGGGTCAGCCGTTGGATCCAGTGTAGCCAGAGTATTTGGCTTCATGGGAATTCTAGGTCCATCTGTAACACATTTCCACAAACGTTTGTCAATAGAGTTCATGTGTCTTTTAACTTTAGTTTTCCAGATATCAAAGTGAACTTCATCCAGTACAGGACAATGGTTCACATTTGAAGTTTCCAACATTTGATGAGCCGCCATTTGATCTTTAATCTCTCAAGAGTTTAATCTTGGAAAAACTTGTTTTCAAAGAGTTAAGCTCTGATACCAATTGTTAGGTCTCAGGGTGCTCAATATAGGCTAGAAGGGGGGTTTGAATAGCCTATGTCCAATTTTTGAAATTGATTCAAAAACCTACTTCACTTAAGTTAGAAAGTTTTGCAGGCGGAATGATAGTGAAGTATAGGACAAGTTGAGAATGGCTGATCTTCATAGGACAAGATCAGCAGTTCTCAAAACTGTGGAATTCTAGAAATTAAACAACAATAGCAGTTCACAATCACACAGAAATAGACAAGGTATTTAATATGGTTCATACTTATAAATAAGTGTTACGTCCACAACCAAAGTGGTCAACTTTGGATTTGAAAAATGTGTACTAAGTCTTCCACTAGAATCTTTACAAGATAAATCTCTAATGGATTGTGTACAGAAATTAGTTGACCAGTGTTTGTGGGAGAATTAATATCTATAAGATATAATTCTCGTGAGCTATGAATGCTAGGTGTTGCAATCAATGAAGAGCTTATATAGACTGATCGTCTTAGTGTGGAGCTCTTCAAAGAATGATTTACAGATAGGGCGTTTAAGCTTTTAATGCACTTGAAGAAGAAGAAGAATATTTCAGAGTTGTAGTTGTTGAAGGTGTTAAATGCTTCAATGAAGTCTCCTTTTATATGCAGGGGAGGCCTTGGAGCCGTTGGAGATCTTCATGAGTTGCACAATTTGAATTTAAGAGCATTCAATGCTCTAATGTTGTTGTTGAGCTCTGATAGGCGATTCTGCAAAATACAGTCTGTCTTCTGTCACTTTGCCAAAAATAGGTAGACTGCGTTTGCAGGCAGAATGTCCTTTTCTGAGATGAATGCCTAGAATGGAAAGCTTCATTGAATGCGTTTTGCAGGTTAACGTTGCATCGAAGTCAATGAAAGACTTTGTTGATGTCTCAAGACATGTCTTCGGCAGTTCTATATCGGACGTTCTTGGGGTCTTCAACTTAGCTAATGAAGCTTGGCTTAGATGAACTCGTCCGATATCTTGAAGGACTCTGCTGATGCTCACTTCGGCTGATGACTTAGAGGACGGCCGATATCCTACAGGCTATCTTCTTCAAGGCTAATTACAAAAAGTAACCCTAGGCTATTCAAGCTATGTCTAAGTACAAGTTGCCACTCTAACAGACACGCAGGCCTATTAGTCACCTTGACTTAGACTCAGGTTATGAATACAAGCAAATCTATATTTATTACAACATAACCCTTGCATCACGCTGTCCACGGCCCACATTTCCCTGATTCCCAGCTTGTTGCTGAGATTGTCCTCCCTGTCGGCTAGTGTTACTCCCCCTGTTAGTAGTCCCACTTGAGCTCGATCTCCTCCAATGCGACTGTGATGCCTACGAGTTCCCATTTGTACTACCCAGCTTGCCCCGGTGCTCCTCTATATCGTGCTCGATCTTATAAGCTTTGTCCACTACACTTTGATAACTTGGCAACTCAAGTGGTAAGAGTTGCTTACGGTATTCTGTCCTCAAACCTTTCACAAAGCGGTAAATCTTCTTCTCCGTTGTTGGAATCAAATGTACACAATACCTTGCCAATTCGGTGTATTTGGCAGAGTACTGAGCCACTGTCATCATCCCCTAATCAAGACTAAGAAATTCTACTTCCTTCTTTGCTTGAACCACATCCAGAACAAAATGATTTCTAAACTCTCTCAAAAACATCTCCCAAGTGCGAACCACACGATCTTGTACCCAACTTGCCTCTAGTACCTTCCACCAGTGCTCCGCTGCATCCTCCAGTTTGAACGCTGCGAACTTGATTTTGTCTTCCTCGGTACACTCTATTGCCACAAAAATCTTTTCCAAAGATTCAATCCACCTTTCTGCTTTCATCGGATCTAGCTCCCCGTCATAACTGCGAGGTTTCATCTTCAAGAATCTCCCCAATCTACGATAATAATCTCCATTACCCCCAGCTGGTTGATCTACTTGGTTTCCCCTGGCTTGTCCCTGACCTGCCATTGCCTGTTTGTGTGACGACCCGAGTCCGGGGTTCGATGTTGAACCCCCAACTCAGTGCGCCAAACTAAAAGAAACAACAAAAGTCCACAGAAGTGAACGAGCTACACAAGCTCAAAACCAAAACTATGCAGCAGAAAACAAGTTAAAATGTGAGTTTCAAAAACTCAAACAACAACTACAACTAAATAAACCTCAACGGCCAAACATACGCCGGAGAACAACGCTAAAGATAACTCGACCATAAAAACCTCGACGGCAAAATACACAAGCTGGAGAAACAATAATACTAAAATACCACGAGTCAGAAACCCAAAATGATAAAGTACAACAACTGGCACGACCACACAAGTCGGCACCAAAATACAAATCTAAAGAATACAACTATTTATACCCATATACTAAGTTTACATAACTTAGTGAACCTCACGATCTTACAGTACAAGAGA
The DNA here is from genome assembly GCA_016624345.1 of Platycodon grandiflorus. Lineage (NCBI taxonomy): Eukaryota > Viridiplantae > Streptophyta > Magnoliopsida > Asterales > Campanulaceae > Platycodon > Platycodon grandiflorus. Next base: position 39,236,832 of record CM028364.1, read on the forward strand.
TAAGAATAAAATGACAATACAATTACATCTTGCTAACTCCAAGCTTCAAGACTCGTTGCGCTGGAACTTAACCTGCAAACTGAGGAGGTTGTTGGGTGAGTCTAAAAGACTCCGTAAGATACTATAATGTATTGGGTGCTATGAGTATGAATGCAACAGTAAACCAAGACTCTAAATGCACTAATCTTGGTAACAATGTTAACTTAACCATTAATCGACAAGTTACTACATGTGACTATATGGCATGGCATTATGCACAACAATATAACAGGAAAGTAAACATATAGTAGCACATAAGGGCAACCAACCGTATACTAACGAGAGGCTCAACAATCGCCAACCGTCCCATACCAGTTGGAAATTGTGACCATCATTCGCTTGTATAGGAAACACATAAGAGTGGTAAGTAAACACATAAAAAGGGATACGGCGTCGAGGTACACCTCCGACCAAACCAATAGTTCCAACCAACCAACCAATATAATACCAAATATCGAAGCCGTTTTGACGTGCTCGATCAATAAACCAAATCAAGAATTCGAAGCCGTTGTTGACGTGCTCGAACCAAGAACAAGAAACAACATAAAACTATGTGAACCATTTTCTGTATCCACGTCGACGTGTGATCTTGGTCCCTACAACCCAAGAATCAACCACGGATATAGCTTACCAAGTTTGCGTTTATTCCGTAGAACACATGGCGCTATACCCCTACCGTGGCCAATGGTAGGGCGAGGCCCAATGTATTGGCCTTCAACTATTACGTAGCCCCGGCTCCCGCAATAATTGAGCATCAATACACCGCCGACACAAATGCCATGGACTTAACTAAATGCACAAGTAGATGTTTACTCGACATTTAAAATAAACAGTCATACTCCAAAGTAGGGAGCATACCACAACAACAACATTCAATAACAATACGAATGTTTCAAGTAGGTCACAATAAGCCTACAACAACAAATCAACAAAGTGTGCTAGTAAACATTAAACACACAATCAATCATCAAGGTAGGATGATTGTCCTATCACATACTAGAACAATCTCACAATGTACATAATCACTGAACATATAAACTAAACAAGACAATAGGCAAAGTAGGCCTATTGTACAACTCAACCGAATTATCTAAGTCTGCTAATGCTAGACTTCACAATCACAACATACGTAAGTCTAAACGTACTTACAACCATTAAACAACACGTAACTATAATACTCAACTTAGGATCTTTTTACAGTATCCTATAATCACTCGATACACACTATCTCATGTAGCATAAACAATCACGTATCGTTATCGTCGTGTACTATGTATATCACGACTCATTACAAGTCATATCCTATTCGACTCCGCCAGAGTCAGTCATGACTAGTATTCAATTCGCATAAAGGTTCAGTTTGTAACGTTACATTTTATTGACTCCGTTTGAGTCGTTACCAATATTCGAGACATCGGGATGAACCGTAGTATCATCCCTAATTAACCATTCTATCCTCAACACCATTATTCGATAATATATATTACCCAAAACAACCTCACAAATTCATAGCGGGTAAACTAACGACAAAAATCTCAACGAGTTGCTATTATACAAAGTCTATTAACACAATATGATTTCTCTAGCACCGCGCACCAGTACCGTTAAATTCACCAAATATTTCACAAAAATCCAAATATTACAATTATTCCATATTTAGAAACTAGACATCTGAAACTAAAATTTATCACTTTGAATTACCTCATTTGGACTTATAATCATCAAGAATCAGCACTTAAAGTTAGATCTAATACCCAGAATTTCCAGCAACAGTCTACTCGGCGCAGCGATAAAGCACAACCTAAACGAGGTACTTCCCGACCTCTACAATTTATGAAAATTTACAGAGAACTAACTAACATGCATAAGAACAACATATCCAAAATTCAACAAATTCCCAATAGTATATTAGTACCAGAATTTTCACCAAAATAGCCCAAAACAGGGACTGTAACTAATTTGAAATTCATGTGTTTCACTTTCTAACATGTTACCAACACTTCACCAAGTCTCATGACAACCTCTACACATAGCCATTGATTATCAACTAACATAATACCATTTGGAATGGTCAATTACTTATTTCTTTCAAGAAATTACACAAAGATGAACAATTACACATCCTATATGCTTTATTATTCCAATTCAACTCATAAACATACAAAACATTATAGTTACTTACCTCTAACGAAACTACACCTTGGAAACTAGCATGCAACCCAGGTAATGTCTTCTCCTAGCCAAGAGCTTCACAATGGCGAAGACGGATCATGATTTGGACTCGAATTGCTCAAGATATGAGACTTTCTCACTCCAAAACTCTCATACTCTTTCTAAAAACGTGGATGAAGGTATAGACCCATGATTCCTAAACAAATCAGAAAATCTCTTCGGCTAGAAATGTTCCCTTCGACGCCCTCTACGCTACGGCGAAGACGGATCGTCGATCCGACGTTGGCAGCTCAAGATATTGAAGTTTTCTCTCTCTACTCTCTCTCTAGACTCTCTATGTTGCATGGTGGAAGGGCTGAAGAAAGAGAGTCTTCAAGGCTCTCTAATGGTGTTTTAATGAGGAGTCAATGCCTGGTCTTTAAGTCTCAAGAAGTTGCTTAACTTAGTCAAAGTCAATAGGTCAACAAGTTAATAATTAAAACTTTGGTCAAATGCTATGAAGTTTTGCACTCTTGGGTCAACTTTAAGGAAATGCCTAGAATGATACACAAGTCTAAAAATTACAAATAAGGTGTGGTTCGAAATCTCTCTGAGTCTAATTTATACAGAATCAAACGGTTTGCAAATCTGACTTTTCTACACAAAGTTGTGGCCAAATTAATGCAAGTGTGTAGAATCTGTCTGTACGCTCGCTAGGGCGCGAATAATTCGCGCTAGGGCGCGCAACCTGGCTGAACATGGTCTGTTTTCTGATTTTTTTTCAAACTTCTGGTTGTGTACGCGCTAGGGCGCGACCTAGGACTCCAAAAGTGTTCAAAAATGATTCCTAAGTATTCCCAAATGATACTAACATGAATCCAACTTACAACTAAGTTTAAAACACATTTGAAACACAATCAAAACCACATAAAAAGAAGCTATGAATGCAATCCATTACAAGAACAAAAGACTACGACACGTCAACCACATATCAATATTTATGAGAAGTATGCAATCAACTCAATTGTAAGCATGTTTAAATGAAATTTACACATGAAATGACGACGACAAACGAAGAGATGTATGAATCGAATGCATGCAAATGATGCGAATGATGCGGGCGTTACATCCTCACCCCCTTAGAAGAATTCGTCCGCGAATTCAAGGATCAAACATCCATGGGGAAAACATTCATTACAACAAGGCTATATAATAGCCTACTTAATCGAACCCCTATCCAAGTGAGTGGAAGCCTAACGAAGTAAAAAAGTTAACGCGATCACGAGCCAACATGCTCATGTTACATCTACCAACGACAATAGGCTACAAGGTTTCAATGAATTGTATCAAGAGTTAAAACTCTAAACATGATGGACGGAAAAGGTCGATATCATCGGGCATCAATGTCGTATACAGTACAGGCTACTTGAAACATAGAGTGTCTCACACTCACAATGATTGCATTTCTAGGTTTACTACGCGATGTAATATTCCAACGAATGAGTTCTAAATCAAGGTACTCAAGGTAGTCCAATAACGAGGAGACAATAAACTAACGCAATAAGTCACGATGGTACTAACGGAATTCAATTACAACATCTTACCTTTTAACTTTGACTCGCTCAGTTGGAGTCTTGAGTCGGTGTAGGAGGGTTTGGTGGGGTCACTTGTTCCACTCGAGGTGTCTCGCCTAGGGTCACATTCAGTTGGTCTTCGAGTTCCTTCAGTTCTCACAATGCATATCTAAGTTGGAATACAGTCGGGTGCATGACTGACATCCTTGCAGTCTTCCTAGTTCGCGCCATCCTGCTATAGGCATACGATAAAGACATTAATCTCTACAGGGAGGTGATGCACATTGAGTGATTCAACTAAACGCATACTTACTAATGAACGTTATCAACTCTCTCAACCCAACACATTTAACATGTATATAGGGTTCTAAAGACAAACACAATACTATGCCAATCGACATACGCATAAGATTAAACCATCTGTCGGTATCGTACACTCTATAACGCTCGACTGAATTAGCTTACTAAATCCAGTCTACTACACATCATACAAAGTAAGTATCTCATGCTAACCACCGGGTTGGCTAACTCAAATCTTAAAATCTCTACAGTCAGGCTAATGTGCGATACACGTGACAAGTTACAAGACACAAATAGCTAATCAAAAGCGTACAACAATTCATATTCAACTAAGCATGACAGCTCACACAAACACCAATACATATCGAACCATTACACAAGGAATGATATACAATCCGTACAAGATGTACAAACATATTCAAGTATATTAATTTTTCTCATTTACTTATCCATTCCGAGTGGTAAAAGGATTAGGCAATTTCCATCTAACATGCTATCAACTTAGTCATCGACGAATATCTCTTGACAACCAAATCAGGGGCCCTTCTGAAGTGGCTTCAAAAGCTTCCGTCGCAGGGCGTTAGGGACAAGTGGTTACAAATATGCCCTTTAGATTCGGTCTCGTGCACATAAGTGTCAAATACAAGCAAATGTACCTATGCGTAACATAAGTCTCTAGTATGCACAATTTTCGCATTCCATGATGTGATATACAAGAATGAAACATCTAACTTAATACGGACTCAAGATCTCGCACTAACGTAATTTGACACTCAGATTAATCACTAAAGAACTTGTGACCCAGAATCTCGGGTCGTCCCCCTCTATTTCCTCAAACAATCACCAATCTCAAGCGTAAGACATTCCTTAAAGTGTCCAGGCTATACCTTTTTACGACTTACAAGATCACCTAAGTTTGTCAAATCTCAATACTAAAACTTCCAAATGACTCACACTAGTCGTCAACATTCTAGTAAAATCTTGAAGCGCACTCACTATTCTCCACAAGAGAAATAACAGATAACATATCATTAGCCTCTGCTCCCATGAGCGTAAGAACTCAACAAATCTAGTCCTATATGGACTATCTCCACAACTTACCAACATCCAAGATACATCTAAACACAAACACTCGACGTTAATCGCTCAACCCAATACCCAAATCACCTAAGCCGAGGATCCTGTCCTGGCGAACAGCTAACCTAAGCTCTGATACCAACTGTGACGACCCGAGTCCGGGGTTCGATGTTGAACCCCCAACTCAGTGCGCCAAACTAAAAGAAACAACAAAAGTCCACAGAAGTGAACGAGCTACACAAGCTCAAAACCAAAATTATGCAGCGGAAAACAAGTTAAAATGTGAGTTTCAAAAACTCAAACAACAACTACAACTAAATAAACCTCAACGGCCAAACATACGCCGGAGAACAACGCTAAAGATAACTCGACTATAAAAACCTCGACGGCAAAATACACAAGATGGAGAAACAATAATACTAAAATACCACGAGTCAGAAACCCAAAATGATAAAGTACAACAACTGGACCGACCACACAAGTCGGCACCAAAATACAAATCTAAAGAATACAACTATTTCTACCCATATACTAAGTTTACATAACTTAGTGAACCTCGTGATCTTACAGTACAAGAGATAAGAATAAAATGACAATACAATTACATCTTGCTAACTCCAAGCTTCAAGACTCGTTGCACTGGAACTTAACCTGCAAACTGAGGAGGTTGTTGGGTGAGTCTAAAAGACTCCGTAAGATACTATAATATATTGGGTGCTATGAGTATGAATATGCAACAGTAAACCAAGACTCTAAATGCACTAATCTTGGTAACAATGTTAGCTTAACCATTAATCGACAAGTTACTACATGTGACTATATGGCATGGCATTATGCACAACAATATAACAGGAAAGTAAATATGTAGTAGCACATAAGGGCAACCAACCATATACTAACGAGAGGTTCAACAATCGCCAACCGTCCCATACCAGTTGGAAATGGTGACCATCATTCGCTTGTATAGGAAACACATAAGAGCGGTAAGTAAACACATAAAAAGGGATACGGCGTCGAGGTACACCTCCGACCAAACCAATAGTTCCAACCAACCAACCAATAAAATATCAAATATCGAAGCCGTTTTGACGTGCTCGATCAATAAACCAAATCAAGAATTCGAAGTCGTTGTTGACGTGCTCGAACCAAGAACAAGAAACAACATGAAACTATGTGAACCATTTTCTGTAACCACGTCAACGTGTGATCTTGGTCCCTACAACCCAAGAATCAACCACGGATATAGCTTACCAAGTTTGCGTTTATTCCGTACAACACATGGCGCTATACCCCTACCGTGGCGAATGGTAGGGCGAGGCCCGATGTATTGGCCTTCAACTATTATGTAGCCCCGGCTCCCGCAATAATTGAGCGTCAATACACCGCCGACACAAATGCCATGGACTTAACTAAATGCACAAGTAGATGTTTACTCGACATTTAAAATAAACAGTCATACTCCAAAGTAGGGAGCATACCACAACAACAACATTCAATAACAATACGAATGTTTCAAGTAGGTCACAATAAGCCTACAACAACAAATCAACAAAGTGTGCTAGTAAACATTAAACACACAATCAATCATCAAGGTAGGATGATTGTCCTATCACATACTAGGACAATCTCACAATGTCCATAATCACTGAACATATAAACTAAACAAGACAATAGGCAAAGTAGGCCTATTGTACAACTCAACCGAATTATCTAAGTCTGCTAATGCTAGACTTCACAATCACAACATACGTAAGTCTAAACGTACTTACAACCATTAAACAACACGTAACTATAATACTCAACTTAGGATCTTTTTACAGTATCCTATAATCACTCGATACACACTATCTCATGTAGCATAAACAATCACGTATCATTATCGTCGTGTACTATGTATATCACGACTCATTACAAGTCACATCCTATTCGACTCCGCCAGAGTTAGTCATGACTAGTATTCAATTCGCATAAAGGTTCAGTTTATAACGTTACATTTTATTGACTCCGTTTGAGTCGTTACCAATATTCGAGACATCGGGATGAACCGTAGTATCATCCCTAATTAACCATTCTATCCTCAACACCATTATTCGATAATATATATTACCCAAAACAACCTCACAAATTCATAGCGGGTAAACTAACGACAAAAATCTCAACGAGTTGCCATTATACAAAGTCTATTAACACAATATGATTTCTCCAGCACCGCGCACCAGTACCGTTAAATTCACCAAATATTTCACAAAAATCCAAATATTACAATTATTCCATATTTAGAAACTAGACATCTGGAACTATAATTTATCACTTTGAATTACCTCATTTGGACTTATAATCATCAAGAATCAGCACTTAAAGTTAGATTTAATACCTAGAATTTCCAGCAACAGTCTACTCGGCGCAGCGATAAAGCACAACCTAAACGAGGTACTTCCCGACCTCTAAAATTTATGAAAATTTACAGAGAACTAACTAACATGCATAAGAACAACATATCCAAAATTCAACAAATTCTCAATAGTAGATTAGTACTAGAATTTTCACGAAAATAGCCCAAAACAGGGACTGTAACTAATTTGAATTTCATGTGTTTCACTTTCTAAAATGTTACCAACACTTCACCAAGTCTCATGACAACCTCTACACATAGCCATTGATTATCAACTAACATAATACCATTTGGAATGGTCAATTACTTATTTCTTTCAAGAAATTACACAAAGATGAACAATTACACATCCTATATGCTTTATTATTCCAATTCAACTCATAAACATACAAAACATTATAGTTACTTACCTCTAACGAAACTACACCTTGGAAACTAGCATGCAACCCAGGTAATGTCTTCTCCTAGCCAAGAGCTTCACAATGGCGAAGACGGATCGTGATTTGGACTCCAATTGCTCAAGATATGAGACTTTCTCACTCCAAAACTCTCATACTCTTTCTAAAAACGTGGATGAAGGTATAGACCCATGATTTCTCAACAAATCATAAAATATCTTTGGCTAGAAATGTTCCCTTCGACGCCCTCTACGCTACGGCGAAGACGGATCGTCGATCCGACGTCGGTAGCTCAAGATATTGAAGTTTTCTCTCTCTACTCTCTCTCTAGACTCTCTATGTTGCATGGTGGAATAATTCGCGCTAGGGCGCGCAACCTGGCTGAACATGGCCTGTTTTCTGATTTTTTTCAAACTTCTAGTTGTGTACGCGCTAGGGCGCGCCTGGGGTGTGCTAGGGCGCGACGTGGGACTCCAAAAGTGTTCAAAAATGATTCCTAAGTATTCCCAAATGATACTAACATGAATCCAACTTACAACTAAGTTTAAAACACATTTAAAACACAATCAAAACCACATAAAAAGATGCTATGAATGCAATCCATTACAAGAACAAAAGACTACGACACGTCAACCACATATCAATATTTATGAGAAGTATGCAATCAACTCAATTGTAAGCATGTTTAAATGAAATTTGCACATGAAATGACGACGACAAACGAAGAGATGTATGAATCGAATGCATGCAAATGATGCGAATGATGCAGGCGTTACAGTCTGTGTATATCCACAGTCTGTCGGTTCATTTCCATCATTGTTTGCATAAACACCTGCATAGTTTACATAAAAGTCTCAGTCGGATTCACATTTGCCTCGGGTGGTGCATTCTGTTGCCCTGTTGGCTGAACTCCCGGTTGATAAGGAGGCGGTCTAGGTGGTGAAGCATGGCTTTCAGCTCCAGCAGCTTCCCCAACATGACTTGTACCAACCCCATCCGTATTGGTACCATGACGTGTCTCTACCATTGTCGAATACCTGTAATAAACACTCGACGTTAACGACTCAAACACACAACCCACCCTCCTAAACCAAGAATCCATTCCAGGTTATCTAACTTATGCTCTGATACCAACTGTCACGACCCGCACCCGAACTCCTACGTGGAATCCCGAGTCGGACCACGAATGGGACGACGTGATACACACAAAATACGCATCATAAAAATTTCATGCGCGATAGATGCAAGTATAAAGCATATGCATAAAACCCTGTAATGCACGTGCAAAGCTTTTCTTTAAAACCATAACAACACATCATCGGCATTAATAACAAGCCGGAAACTGAACTTATTTAGAACATAGTTTTGAACATAAAACCAAACATGTAACAATAACCTCCACGAGAAACAAGCTTGGAGACAATAACAAAACCAAATCTGAGTATGCGGAAGTAATAAGTAATAAGGATTACATCAAGCTCGACAACCATGTCGGCATAACCAAAAGAATATTACAATCATAAAGACCAACACACTACCCAACATTACAAAGTTTGGATAACGATGTACTCCCTCGGCCTCACCAAAAGAAATACCAAGGCCTAAAAGCACAACCTGCAAAAAACGTCGAGACGAAGCAAAAACTCCTACTATGGGTTCCTCGCCGGACCGTGATCTAAGAAAAAACAAATAAACATTGAACGGGGTGAGTTTAAAACTCAATAAGCTACTAATGCAACAATATGTCATACGAGATGCAAGATAATAATATGAACAAGTAGCACAAGCTATAGCAAGATATATCAATCTCAAGGCATAGCATATTAAGCATCTCATAATAACACGTTACCCTACACTATACGAGAAGCTCAACAATCGCCAACCGACCCATACCAGTTAGAAATCATGACCAACATTCACATATGTAGGAACCAAATAAGTACTATATGTAAACACATTTTAAAAGGATACAGTATTGAGGTACACCTCCAATATACCCAATACTTCCAACCAACCAATATATAATATACCAATGTAGAAGCCGTTGTTGACGTGCTCGATCGACGAATCAAAACCATTAACAAAACCAATAACCAATACCCAATACTGTGTGAATCATTTTCTGTATTCACGTCGACGGGTGATCTTGGTCCCTACAACCCAAGAATCAACCACGGAATAGCTTACCAAGGTTGCGTTTATTTCATACAACAAATGTGCTATGCCCCTACCGCGGCCAATGGTAAAGTGAGGCCCAGTGTATTAGCCTTCAATTATTACGTAGCCCCGGCTCCCGCAATAATCGAGCGTCAATACACCGCCAACAAATAATCTATGGACATAATAAATGTACAAGTAGATGTTTACTTGACATTCTCTACAACAAATCAAACTCCAAGATAGGGAGCACAACATCATTTAACATGAATGTCTCAAGTAGGTCATAATAATCCTACTCACATAATCAACCATCTCATAATATTTACGAGAATTAAATAACAACATCATGCACAATTTCGGGTCACTAATTTTCCCGACAAAACTCTCGTATCACAACGAAGTCCCCAAGTCACACACGTGGTCTCATCAATTATGAAAACCTATTCAACTCCGTTAGAGTCATTATTTGTTTCTAATGAGTTCGAATCGAAGAAAAACCATTTATACTTCAAGATTAACAAAAGATACCATCTCTATGTGTATCAACTAAGACAAAACAAGTCTTTTGACATATAAAACATGTCATCCACGAATTTCACATGGCCCAACAACAAAACATACTCCAACATGTTGATTTCAACATATAAATGCCATTTTACGAGGCTAGGATGTCATACAAGACATAAATAGAGAAGAAGAGGGGTAGTAGCTTACCTCTTGATGAAACCAACCAAGAAAAACTCTAGATAAGCAACATGCAACTCTAGGGATGTGCTCTCCTAGTCCACAGCTACACAATGGTGAAGTCGGATTATGATTTGGACCACAAATGAGCAATCTAGCTCACTTTCTCTCTCAAGAACTCTCTCAATTCTCTCTCTAAGTTTAAAGATGGCAAGGGTGAAATGAGGAGAGTTTCAGCTCTCCCATGGTGTTTAAGGGGTCTCTCTAAGCCTAGTTTAAGTGTCCCAAAATGTGCCCAAGTCTCAGTCCTTGGATGCAAACCAAATGGTCAACTCATTTAAAAGTTCGTCAAACAACAAAGCAGAGCCCGACGTTATGCGGCTGCCCTATGCGGATGCATAGCTTCTATGCGAGCTCGCTATGCGGCCGCATAGAATCCAGTAAGTTTTGGGTTTTGAGCGGCTAGCCCTATGCGAGCGCATGGGTCTTATGCGGGCGCCTTGTGCGGCCGCATGAGATCCAGAATCTTGAGCTAATGCACAATGCGGCTGCATTATGACTGGTTCAGGTCAAAAGGTTCCAAAATAAATCCAAAGTGATTCCAAAACACTCCCAAGTCATCCTAAGATGATACCAAACTCAAACCAAGTCCAAAACACAATAGGACTTATACAAAACAACCTCTAACAAGGTTAAAAATGCAATCCAATACAAGTACCAATGACAGTAAGGATTTAAACACCAATCAACACATATGAGAAGTATGATATCAACTTAAATGTAAACATACTAGGATGAAGATGATACATGAAATGACCACGATACTAAAATAAAGTAAACAAGCACGATGCACACAAATGTTATGAATGATGCGGGTGTTACAGTGACGGTCAAGAACACATGGACTATCGATTAGGAAGATTCTGCCCTGGCCCTATTCGGAGAAGTCTTCATGGGGGATAGTTTTCTGGGACTGATCGACGAAGCAGCAAACAGCACAGAGGAATCAGTGGCAGAATTTGAGACAGCGGCATACAACCCGCTTCGAAATTGGGACACAACTACAGGACCATTGCTGGAGACCGAGGACCTGGTGGAGCGCTTCGGATATACCTTACCCCCTTCTTCTCCTTTTGTTAAGAACTGGTCATCAATCGGTTCTATTCCCAATGCCAAAATCGAGGATCTCACCTGTGAGGACCTCGACGAGGTGGTCGACCTTGTAGCCCTTCCTTTCATTAATGATAATGCAAGTGTTTCTGTGTAATCCTTGGTTGCCAATGTGTTAAAAGATGAATTAACTGAAAATATGATAAATCATCCTGTTAATAATGAATCGATTAATAATGGGGATCCAAAAGATAAAGACTTTTTAATTGAATTGACCAAGATGATCAAACAACAAGGGGAGCGTTGATTGCACTGCAACTTAAATTGCAACAACTAGGGCAAGAGTACCCTGCCGTATCAAGTAATATAGTGCGTAAGCACAAGTATCGATCCCACAGGGAATGCACGGAATTTTCACTCCAACTAAGTACCGAAATTAAGCTAACTAATTATATTTTAGCGAAAATAAATTGAGAATAAAAACTAAAAATAAAAGAAAGCAATTAATATTTACATGGATGCAAAATGGTTTAGCAGCAACAAATCAAGATTTAAAGATAAGATTATAGGAATGCAATATTTCTAGTCTAGCTCGTGATTAATTTAATCCTCTCTCTACTTTTCTTTAACTCAAATCTTGGTAGCCGAGAATACTAAATTGGTTAACTACGAGCTCTTGCCCCAATAGCAACCCGAATCTCCCCTACCTCGCGAATGGCTAAGGTGGATTGATTGCATGTCAGAACAAGTCCTCAATTGGCTATCTATGAACACTCGTTACCTCTCGGTCTGGCGTCACATAGACAATTATTGTGTTTTCGGAATTAAGAGGAAGGGCTCTCGCTAACTATCCTATAATTCTAGTGATCATCTAATGGGTAGCTAATCCACCAGAAGCATTAGGAACACACAATAATAACTAAGATAATGGGTAATAATGGGTAGAGAAATAATCTCTCTATTTTTCTACAAGTCATGCCGGTAGCCGGAGGCTATCGGTGTGTGTCAAACACCAACTATTAAATTGATCGGTCCGAAAAGTCAGGTAGCTCTCGCTCACACAAACAATTCTAAAATAATTTAATTAATGGCTAAATCAATTAAAAGCATTAAGCCCATCAATAATAATAACCTAACATGCTTGTATACTAAATAGTGAGAGAGATTAAATTAAAACACTACAACAACATAAAAAAATAATTGCTTTCCGTAAATCAATTAAGAACAAAACCAATTCCACATTTACAAGATCATTCAACCCTAGAAAATACATTAAATATCATAAAATAGAGATTCAAAGAATTAAACCAAGCATCGCGTAAATCCCATGGTTGAAATCGCTTGTAAAGCTTCGTTGGCCCTTGATTTGGAACTCCAAACCTTCAATGATGATTACATTTTGGAAGATGAAGAGTGGATTTGGGAGAGGAGCTGCTACTGCCCCAAAGGGCTTCACAGCCCCGTTTGTGACTGTCTGATCCTTCTTAATTTTTGGGGTTGCTGGAAGAGATATACATTGAAGCTTTAGAGTATTGAGCAAGCCAAGGGGTAAAATGGGGATTAAACATGAAGATTGAGGGCTAAAAGGGGAGAAAATGGAGCTGGATCGCGGCTGGGCATGGGCAGCCCATCTGGGATGAAATCGCGGACTACCCAGGTGGAAATGGGCCATGGTGTAAGGGTAATAGGGTGAGAAGGGGGAAAATGGGCCGGATCCCGGCGCTCCAAGGGCAAGACAAGCGGGTCATGGCTGGGCGGAGGAGACGCGTGGCGCGAGGAGGGAGCGACAACGCATAAATGAGCCACTTTGAGCTCCTTGCAGCGGTGCCCCTGGACTTTCCAATGTTTGCTCCGGGGACCCTGAGAATTCTATAGAGTGAGCTGCAGCCCCTATCCTCCCAGGCTTTGCAATTTAGTCCCAAGTCAACCTCCGTTAGACTCCGTTAGCCTAATTTCTCTTTCAGTTTAGTCCTTTCCTTTGGAAATGACTAACGGAGGGCTAACGGACCTCAACCAAATGGCTTCAATTAATTCAAAACTTCGCGGGTTGCCTTGAATACTCCCAAAATGCTATGAAATGATTCTTTAAAGCTCCAATATTGCCCAAAAAATCTGAAATAAGTATAGAACACAATAAATGCACTTTTTAGGGCAAAATAAATATAAAATTCATAGAAAATTGTGATAAGATATGGGTAAATATATAGAAATTTATGCACTTATCAAGCGCCGATTGGAAGCTCTACAAGAAGACTTGTCCACCATTAATCTGGGGCTGAATGATGAAGTCAGAAAAGTCAAGATTGGAAGCTACATGCTAGATGAAGAAAGAGCAGCATTGATCAGCCTGTTGATAGAATTTCAGGATGTGTTTGCCTGGTCTTACGAAGATATGCCTGAGTTGGATCTAGAAATTGTTGAACATCGGATTCCGCTGTACCCCGACGTTAAGCCGGTGAAGCAGAAGCTCCGCAGAATCAAGCCTGAATGGTCCGTGCAAGTCAAGGAGGAAATCATCAAGCAGTTGAAAGTCAAGTTCATCAAAGTAGTCGAATACCCGATATGGTTATCCAACATCGTGACAGTGCCAAAGCCAAACGGCAAGGTTCGAATCTGTGTGGATTTTTGGGATCTCAACAAAGCATCTCCAACAGATGACTTTCCCTTACCCAACATTGACATTTTGGAAGATGCAGTAGCTTCACATAAGATACGCTCTTTTGTGGATGGAATGCTTGGTTACAATCAGATCAAGATGGCGAAAGAAGATCAGGAGAAAACTTTCTTCATCACCCCTTGGGGAACTTACTGTTATACAGTCATGCCTTTCGGGTTGAAAAATGCTGGGGCTACATACCAAAGAACTGCTACCACGCTATTTCATGACATGATTCACAAAGAAGTAGAGGTGTACGTGGATGATATGATCATTCATTCAATAGACACGAACAATGCTCATTTGAGAGATCTTCGCAAGTTCTTTGAGAGATTGCGCAAGTATCGGATGAAACTCAACCCCACCAAGTGTACATTTGGGGTCACCCGAGAAAAAGTCTTGGGATTCATGGTAACCGACAATGGAATCGAGGTGGATCCTGCAAAGGTCAAAGCCATCAGAGATATGCTGCAGCCAATAATCCCAAGTGAAGTCAAAGGCTTTTTGGGCCGATTACAGTACATCAGTCGTTTTATTCAGCAGATGACATCCATGTGTGAACCTCTGTTCAAGCTTCTCAAAAAGGATACGGATAGAGAATGGGATGAGGAGTGCTAGCAAGCATTTGAGAAAGTCAAGGAATACCTAGCTAGTCCACCAGTTCTAGCTCCTCCTCACAAACTAAAACGTTTATTGTTATACCTAACCATCAAGGACACCGCGGTTGGAGCCATGATGGCACGAGAAAAGGAAGATTCCCACGCTGAGAACGCCATCTACTTTGTCAGTAGAAAGTTGCAGGGCAGCGAATTAAACTACTCCGCACTTGAGAAGAGTTGCATAGGTCTGGTATGGGCAATGCAGAGACTCAAGATTTATTTGTAAACATTGCTTGTAAAGGTAATCTCCAAGATGGACCGGATCAAGTACATACTCGAAAAGTCATCACTTTCGAGTAGGCTCGCCAAATGGTCTTTCCTGCTGAATGAGTTCAATATAACTTATGCAAGGGGAAAGTCAATCAAAGGAAGTATAATAGCTGATCAATTGGCAGACCTGCCGATAGAAGCAGAGGAGTTTGAAGAACCGAATTTTCCTGATGAAGGGGTTCTTGAGATTAATAACAGCACGTGCAAATGGCAACTGTTCTTTGACGGAGTCGCCAAAAAGAGAGGTTACGGTATAGGAATACTGTTGATCGATCCCATGGATACACATACGCCTTTGGCCATACGATTAGAATTTGAATGTTCCAACAACACCACCGAGTATGAAGCTTGTATAGCTGGCTTGGAGGAAGCCTTGAAAATGGGCGCCGAAGAATTGAAAGTATACGGTGATTCAGCTTTGATCCTAAATCAGGTTGAAAAAAGATGGAAGACGCAGGATGCTAGACTGCTGTTGTACCATGCCCGCTTAACAGCATTGGCAGAGAAATTTAAGTTCATATCATTTCACTATCTCCCCCGAGATAGAAATTGCTCCGCGGATGCTCTAGCAACTTTGGCATCGCTAATTGAGATCCCCGCTGAGTTCAATGTCCAACCTTTCATCATTGGGACGAAACATACACCAGCATTTTGCTTTGCCGTTGAAAAGGACCAAGAGAGAGCCGATAGGCCTTAGTACCTAGATATTTGGAATTTGCTAAGGAAAGGTGAGTATCCACCTAGCACTGAGAGAAAAGGCAGGATTTCCTTACGAAGATGGGCTTCCCAATTTGTGATCAGTGGTGACAATCTGTATAAAAGGCATTATCAAGGACTTAATCTCCTTTGCATCGATCAAGAGAAAGCTGAACAAGTCATGGATCAGCTGCATGGCAGAACTTGTGATCTACATATGAATGGGCACATGCTCTCGAAGAAAGTAATCCGACAAGGATATTACTGGAGTACGATGAAAACTGATTGCATCAGATGGGTGCGTCGTTGTGACAAGTGTCAGAGGTTTGCCAATTTACAACATCTGCTTCCTCACATGTTATACAATTCTACAGCACCGTGGCCTTTCTCAACATGGGGAATTGACGTCATAGGACAGGTGCACCCGAAAGGATCGAATGGCCATGAGTATGTTCTAGTTGCCGTTGACTACTTTACAAAGTGGGTTGAAGGCGCTTTATACAAAGTTCTTAATGCTAAGAAGGTTGCAGAATTTATCAAGACAAACATCATTTACCAATTTGGGGTACCTTTTGAAATGATCTCCGACAATGATACACACTTCAAAGGAGAAGTCAACCGAGTATTGGATGAGTTCAAGGTACAACGGCACAAGTCTTCACCTTACAAGCCACAGGCCAATGGCGCTGTGAAAGTAGTCAACAAGACATTGGAAAATATCATTCGAAAAATGGCAGATACTGGGAAGGA
Source organism: Platycodon grandiflorus (assembly GCA_016624345.1). NCBI lineage: Eukaryota > Viridiplantae > Streptophyta > Magnoliopsida > Asterales > Campanulaceae > Platycodon > Platycodon grandiflorus. The sequence continues at coordinate 39,253,748 of CM028364.1, forward strand.
TTGGCCCGACAAATTATCGTTAGCACTCTGGGGCTATTGTATTTCTATTCGTACGCCTACTGGGGCTACCCCATTTTCTCTTGCCTATGGCATGGAGGCAATATTGCCAGTTAAAGTTAAAATCCCTTCATTAAGGATAATGATAGAAGCCGAGGTGGCTAAAGCTGATTGGCTTAAGCATCAGTATGACGAACTGGCACTCCTGGATGAAAGGAGATTGATAGCTTTAGAGCACACACGAGCATATCAGAGGAGGATTGCTTGATCTTTCAACAAACAGGTCAAAGCCTGAGACATAAAAGTAGGCGACTTGGTTCTCTGAGAAAAGCCGCCTAGTTACATTGACAGTTTTAGAAAGTGGAAATCACCATGGATGGAGAAGATCTCATTCAGCCCTTCAACATGGATAAGCTCAAGAAGTACTACGCGTAGTTGCCCGCTCAGCTATAATGTATTTAGTTATACTTGTGTTTGTAAATACTTTTCTCCCCCTTCTAAAAATAACTCGGTAGGTCGAAAACCCGAAAGGGCAGCCTAGGAAAAAATTAGAGTTCAAAAAAGAAATGAGAGAGACAAAATATTGGAGAAAAAGGAATAAAAATCTCTGTCTCTCGCAAATCTGGGTTGAACTACGATCCGACCTGATTCTCTCCATGAGATACGTAGGCAGCCTTCGGGTTCGGTCGTTTACTTACACATTTTATAATATTTTTTTGTTCCCCCTGTCATGTTGTTATGATCACACAAAGGGAAAAACCACTACTCACTGTATAATAATAAGCACACTTTTAATTTATAACAAAGTCCCCAGTTTGGCAACCAAGAAATACATAGATAAGACTTACATGCATTCATATTCCATCTTAGTCTATTTTACATACAAATACATAAGTCATCACTATAATCTATCTCCTACAGCGTCCGCCACGTCTCCTCTCGCGCTCATGACCACCACTGGTCTCAGCTTCGTCAAATCTTCGTGAGTCATGAGATATGATCCCCCAACTGCGCTGAAGTCGCCAAGGATCCCTTGCATAAATCTCTAAACCAAAGTCTTCCACAGATTCGTCAATCTCCAACGAACGAGCATCTTCTCCATTAGACACAATTTTGCCAAGCAAACACTCCAGGGTGAGTCTTATGTTGAATGAGTGCTTCATCGACTGTGGAACCAGCCACGTCAGATAATTGATGGAAAGACAGATATTCTCAAAAGGGATATGATCTAGAGAAATCACGGTGCGTGGTCCTATTTCATGACCCTACCACCCTCGAAGGTCTCTACAAATGTCACCATTGAGCTCGCTCGTCCCGAACTTAAGAAGGTCAGTGTCAGGGAGCCTTTGTTCCAACCCAAATTGGCGCTTCACCCAAGAAGCATAATAAAAGGTCACTGCACGGAGTATTGCAATTATGACTTGTGCGAATCGATGGGTCCCCAGTATAAATCGTCGGATCTTCCAATGGGTCACAACCCATATAATATCAAATGAAGGGACACACAGAAAATGCTCCACCCAATCCTGTTCAGTCACTAAATGATCATGTTGATGACCCCTCTGGGCATAATTAATTGGGTGATACCTCGTACCGGGTACTAGAGGGATAACCCTCATAAAGCGTTCCTCTAGCCACATATGCAACAGAATGGGGCTGCCAGAAGAAAATTGTTCTTCTCCGTTAGCATAACTGTCCAGGCTGAGAAGAGTCTCCGCCAGAATGAGAGAAATAATGTTGCTCACCCGTCCCCTGGCACGCAAAACAACATCCAAGACCCGTATGTCAACATAACCGTCAAGGTTAATTAGGAAGAATTTTCCTAACATGCATAAGAAAAGAGCCGTCTGCCGATGCTCTAAATAGGCGTCGTCGGGTTGATAATTGGCAAAGATCTTCGAAAGCTGGGTCAGGTCAAAAAGTCGGCTGTGTAACATACTACGGGCCTCTCGAATAGTGCAATCGAACAATTCTTGGATGAGCACCAAGGGAGGTTTCCTCAATAACGGCACTGCAATGGAACCATCAATTGACATGCCCGTCAGAGCACAAAAATCTTCGAATGTGGGACACATCTCGTTTAAAGAAAAATTGAAAAGGTGGTCTTCTGAGGACTAAAAGCGCGATACACCCCGTATCATATGCCAGTAAATTCGAATACGCTCCATCCAAACACACATCGAAAACCATAGGTGTCTACGAGATACCCATTTTCGGTGGAACTAAGACTAAGGCATCAGTCGTTCAGGCGAGCCTGGTAATCTGCAATAGTCTCGAAGGGATGGTTCATTTTGGTTAAAAGAGAAGAGTGTTTTTCCTAAGGACGAGAGGTTTTTCTCGGGATACGAAAGGAAAGACAGAAGGAAAAAGCTTTGCATTAACTGGTTCGGGCTAAATAAGCTAGAAGAAGGCGAAAGAAAGAGAAGAATTCTCGCTAATCTACAGCAGCCTACGCATTAGGCAAAGAAAAATTCATCCGACATGTCACAACACATCAAATTCAGCATCAGGAAAGAAAAGACAAGTTTGGTGCGCGGGCACCAAGCCTGGTACGCCGCGCACCAAAACATGCATTGGGACTTTTGTGTGGTCCAGCTCTCCAATTCACATCATGCCCTGAAGGATACGCACGTACCTCCCAAGGTCCTCTCCAAAAAACTCCCTGCAGACACGGAGCATCTCATATAGGCGTCAAACCTATTTCAATTCAGCAGCCCCTAAAAAGGAAAGTCATTTTCCTTCCGTCAAGCCTCACATACGAAGCATTCGTCTATCGGAGGAGCATCAATTATGCATCAAATATTAGCCGCCTCGGCCAAATGCCCATTTTTATTCCCACAGCACAATTTGTGTAATTAAAAGCAATTAGAATTGAGACCCTAGGTTTTCTTTTCTTCTTTTTACATTTCACATTAATAATAAATAATGTACAGAATAAATAAAATTTATTTACAAATACATCTTTTAAATAAAAAAACAAAAAAATAGCAGAAAAGGAAATCATTGTCTTCCTCTCTTCAACCTGCTAGTGCTGGCACCTCTGGAGCCTCCACTCCCGCCACCTCTGCGACGTGGTCCAGTCGCGTCTGCACCACCTCGGCAAGTGAAATCACTGGCCCCGACCTTTAGCTTCCGATATAGATCGGACAACTTGTAAAATCTGCTCAACACCTTCTGATAGGAGCTGGCCGACACCTGTTCATACATTATTTTGTTTATCAATATGTAAATACATATAGATAGAATACACAGATAATATATGCACAGGGTAGTCAAAAATATACTAGATCTCTCCCTCGCGAAAGATAGTCGTGTGGTGGAATCTCACCACCGCTCGGTCCTCCTCCCTGTAGTTCTCCCCCTCTTCATAGCCAATCGTCCGCAGGACTTCCGGATAATGGATCCGCCCTGCAAACGACCCAATCTCTCCCACAAAGATGGAAAACGGACCCTCCACTTCCTGAGCAAGGGGAGGAGGAGGATACAGCACGGTCTGCACGAACACCCCGTAATCCATCTTCACATATCTATGTGGATCGATGGCCTCCCTCGCATGATACCACTTACGTCTCGGTATCACGTCAGGTTGGCATCATCCCGAAGGGTGGTGAAGGCAGTGTCAAAGGCTGGCCCACGTTGGGCCCATGTTGGTGGTTGACCTGATCGCCCAGATACATAGAATCGAACATGATGGACACCATCAAAATGTGACAACTGTTGGCCGCTTGGGCTGAACCATAGGAAGCAAGCAACTGACCCCATGGGAAGAAACTGATAGATTCAGGACTAGAGTTGATAATCGCAGTCTGAACCACCTCGGTGTCAGGCCGAGCAGGGGTCCTCCGAGCGTACTTCCAGTTTGAAGTCCAGAAGTTCACCACAAATGGCGGGGTCATCACCCTGGTGCGGAGAGTGAAAGGGTGAAAGCTGAACACCGCATAAGCCCAAGCCTGTCAAATCAAAAACAATGAGTCAGTATCTATTTTAAAATGACAAAACAAGTTTTAAAATAAAGATTTTTGTTATGAATATTGCCTCCCATGCCACATTGTAGCTAGTCAAACTACTGGCAACGTTCCGGCTGGCGTGATCCATAAAAAAATAGCACTCTACCAGGCCAGCCTGTCCCTAATCAAAGTCACCCAGATGGCGCAGTCTCCTCAGGCATCCGAGTAGAGATACTTGCAGGGTTGATGAAGCATTGGCAAAGAGGGTAATCCCCAATGCCAAGAACAAGAAAACCCAAACGAATTGGGTCACAACAGACTGATTGGCTATATCAACGAGATCCACATTGTGGAGCAGCCACTCCCTAATATAGCTAACGAAAATATCTCATCAAAACTCTTATACACTCGTGTGAACCCCAATAGCTGAGCAATGGTATCAGGACAATGTCGCAGCTAAAAGTCTGGCTCAATAGCCCGACCCTAATGATAAGTGACTATTATATAGTCATTTATCCTAAGTTTTCATACCTAATTCCTTAGTTTAATTATCATTTTTATCTCATTGTAGTCTATTTTAGTTCTTTTTTCATATATATTGGATTTTACGCTTTTTGGTATATTCTATGCATTTTAGACAGGTTTTTGGAGTCTATTTTATGATCAAAGGATGCTTGGACATCTTGGTGCAAAGGCATGGAAGAGCAACAAGCAAATCAAACACACAAAACCAAAATCCAGCCAGAGCGGCCGTGCACTTAGGCCATGACAGGCCATTTTTTAGCCCCAAAATGCAGAGTGGCCGTGCCTTGGAAGTTGCCTGGCCGTGCTACCCTCGGAGCGGCCGTACAGCAAGAAGTGGAGCGGCCGTGCATGATCTCCAAATTCAAATTCAAAACTGGCGCCAAGGGGACACGGCCGTGCAAAACCCTTGACACGGCCGTGCAAGTCGTGTCTGCAGAATTAAAAGGCACCTTTTGAAGGCACCTTCTTGAAGAGTTTCCTCCCCATTATAAAAAGACCCATTGTACTCAGTCTTACATACCGAATTCTCATAGAATTTTCATCAGAAATTGTTAGAGATTAGATACAAGTACTTATTACATTGATTTCCAAAGATCTTTGAAGATTGAAGTTTATATTTGTTCTTGAAGATTCCTTTGGGAAAGAAGCAATAAAAGTGAAGCATTATTCCAGCCATTCATCTCTCATTTCATCATAAGTCTCTCTTACTCTATCCTTTATATTATTGCTTATCTATTTTACATGGCTAGTGAGTAATCCCCCTTGTTCTTGGGGTTGGAAACTCAAAGCATAAACCGTTCATCATCTTAAAATATGAAAGTCTTGTCCTCTATCTTCATCTAAACAATTTCTTTATATCAATCTCTAAATGACTTACATTTTGGAGACGTCCAACTTGTATGATTCAATCAATTGAGAGAAGGACCTAGCGGAGAATCTCGATTGACGGAACCATATAAAGAAACGGGTTCCATTGATCACGAAAGTAGTTCAATGGCCTAGGGATATTCCTTTAATGGAAAGTATGTTGACTCTCGTTCTTAATGGATTCTTACTAATTATGGTCAGTTAGAGATAAGCCGGAATGCCCGTTTGTGACAAGGCGGGAGTACCATAAACAGAAATCTCAAACAGTTAGGACATAATTAGTGAAGAATACAAACGCTACTGTCTTAACACGAAGTAGTGTAAGCCTAACATACCATCCTTGATTTTTATGAAAACCTTTATTTCCTAAGACAATGACTATTTGATGAACAAATTATGTATATGATTTCCAATCCCGAGAATGCTTCATTATATAAAGTTTTATTTAAAGTATTTGTTGTATATGTTTCTTTCCCTTTCCAAAACAAATCTTTATCTCCCCCAATCTCTTCTATAATTTTAATAAAGACGAAAATAATCCCAAAGTAAACCCTGTCTCTGTGGGATCGACCCGTACTTGCACCCGCTATATTGCAATAGCCCGTGCGCTTGCGGATATTAAATAAACCGTTAGGTTTCGACCGAACAAGTTTTTGGCGCCGTTGCCGGGGACAACGGTTTACTTTTAGTTTTTGTCTTTACTACATAAATTTTTTTTTGTTTTATTTTGTTTTCATATTGTTTTGTCTTTACTTCCAATAAATTGTTACGTTTAATCTCTTTTTGAGTATTCTTCTTATAGTGTATGAAACGGGCTCGGACGTTCTTTGACAATTTTGATCCAGAACCCGAACGAAGTTTTCATGAAAGATTAAGAAAATTCAAAGAGACACTAAGCAAGCATATGGCGGAAGGAGAGCCACAAACACCAGCTAGGACCCTATGGGACTTTGTGAATCCAGGTACCCCGGGAACTAGATCCCCTATAGTTGTGCCGAATGCCGGAGCGGCACACTTTGAGATAAAGCCGCAACTTTTGCATATGGTTATGAATAACCAATATAGCGGCACTGCTTTCGAAAATCCTCATCTCCACATCCAAACATTCTTGGAATATTGTGATACCACACGTATTCAGAATGTTACCCCGGAAGCAATTCGGATGCGCCTTTTTCCTTTCTCTCTTAAGGATAAGGCGAAGCAATGGTTAAATTCAGTCCCCCAAAATTCATTGACAACATGGGACCAAATTCAAGAAGCATTCCTTGGGCGTTTTTTCCCACCAAGCAAAACAGCCCAAATCCACACAAAGATCACTAACTTCTATCAAACAGATAGTGAAACTTTGTATGATGCGTGGGAGCGGTTCAAGGAACTTCTCAGAATATGCCCCCACCACGGGCTCGAAAAGTGGTTGATTGTTCACACCTTCTACAACGGTCTCATATTCAAGACAAGAGAGACCATTGATGCCGCTGCAGGAGGAGCATTGATGAACAAAGGAGTCGATAAGGCGTATAACCTTATCGAAAATATTGCATTGAACCATTACCAATGGTCAAACGAGAGGGAGCAACAACAAGGTACGCCCGGTAAATATAATGTTGATGCAGTTACTCTTCTCTCTTCTAAGGTTAACATGCTTTTGAAAAAATTTGAAAATCTTAATGTCAATCCCGTGGTAAATGTAAATGTTTTATGTGAACTATGTGGGTTTAACTCACATAGTACGGATAATTGCGAGTTACTTGACATTAGTTCTAATGATCAAGTGAACTTTGTAAATTCTTTTGGACAGAAGGGGGGGATGTATTCTAATACATACAATCCCGAATGGAGGAATCACCCCAACTTCTCCTATAAGAATAACAACGCCCTAAACCCGCAACCATCTACACAACCTCCGGGATTTGCACCTAAGAATTTCAATAACAATGCAAATACCTTCCCCCCTAAATCAAAATTGGATCTTTTAATGGATTTTGTGGTTGAAAATAAAAATTCTCAAGAAAAGATCAATAATGAATTTAGGAAATGTTTTAAACTTTTAAATGCTAGGTTTGATAACTTAGCGGCGCATAATAAGATGCTAGAAACTCAACAAGCTCAACAGGCTATCCCAACGAGTAGGCCACAAGGGAGTCTTCCCGGTCAACCTCAAAGGCCAAATGAGCATGTGAACGTGGTAAAAACTAGGGATGAGCAAGAAATGCTAAATGAATGTCCTAGAGATATTGATTATAGTCCAATCCCACCGATGATTGAGACTAATTCAGGGACGGAACCCCCTAGTAAAGAAGACAAGGATTATGATGAACTTCTTGAGAACCTAGATGCCATTAATGTCAACATTCCATATTTCAAAAAACTTGAAGATATGCCTTTACCTGTTAAACCTTTATAGAAATTAATTTTTGGGAAAGAAAGGCTAGAAGAATATGAAAATGTTATGTTGGCGGAGGAAGTGAGCGCTGTCTTACAAAATAAAAATCCTCCAAAATTAAAAGATCCGGGTACATTTACAATTCCTTGTTGTGTTGGCAGAATTAATATCGATAATGCTATGCTTGACTTAGGAGCTAGCGTAAGTTTGATGCCATTATCGGTAAGTGATAGACTTGGTATAGGGGAACTCAAACCCACTACTATAACTCTCCAATTCGAAGACCGTTCCGTTCAATACCCCGTTGGTATTATGGAAAACATGCCATGTCGAGTAGGGAATTTGATCATCCCTGTCGACTTTGTGATCCTTGATATGGCGGAAGATCACCAAATTCCCGTCATTCTAGGAAGGCCATTTCTTGCCACTGCGGGGGCAATTATAGATGTGAAAAACGGCACATTTTTCCTAAATATAGGGAAAGAAAAAGTCGAATTTAATATGAATAGATCAGATCTCGAGGATCCCTACTTTGAAACCTACACCCCAAGTGAAGAATATGAGATGGGTAAGGAATCACAATCAGAGGAAGAAATAGAAAATAATCCCGTAAATGATGAACTTTTGATTTGCAATAACAATATTGATGCAATAGATATTTCTGCTTGTCTCGAAACTAACAATGCAGTGAAAAAATCAAAGAGAACAAAGAAGAAGATCACTTCGAATTTTCGAAAGTGCAAAGACTATAGGTCACTTGTTCTACCAAAGAAGTCGGGATGGAAAAAATGTCTACCGCAGAAAATATTGATTACTCCGGAAGGAATGCACTGGCAAATTGTCAATGACAAAAGGCCATCGAAATATCACACATCTCCTACTACCGAAAAGGGGTCGAGCTAAGGACCTAAAACAAGCATCATCGAAAAGGTAACCGATGGATTACTTTTTTTTATTATTTTATTTTATTTTATAATACTTTATTTTATTTTTATCATTATTATTATCTTATGCTAACTTGGTTTTATAGGTATCCAAAAAAAAAAAGTAAAATGATGAACAGTGGTTCGCACGGCCGTGCAGTTCATATCGAGTCAGGATGAGTTAACTCAGCAAGGGGGAGCGGCCGTGCAAATCCCTTGACACGGTCGTGCAAAACGCCTCGGGAGTTGTGTCGTTCCAGTCAAAAGACGCGTCTCTCTCCCTCTCCTCCCTCATTCACTTCATCTTCTTCGTCACTCTCTTTATACCTCCGCCCCATACACCTTAAATACCCCCATATCCTCCACTTAAACCCACAAATTCAACCTCAATCCTCCACAAATCCATCAGCCAAACACTTATCCACCATCAAAATCATTCCAAAACCCTCCTAAAACCCCCAATTCTGAAAATCCAAAAAACCCTTCACCCATTTCAAAAGTTGAAGAGATTTCCTTGGAATTGGAGAACAAGAAAGAAGCTTTTGGACATCTTGTGGCTGTGCAACAAGAATTTCGAACCTTTCAACATCAGTTTCTCCGGGTAATCTACTTTCTATTTACTCTAGCTGGGTTTTGAGCATTTTCCTTATAAACTTATCATGGAAGGAAGAAAGGGAAAGGGAAAAGTTACTGATAGGGTTTCAAAGAGGTCCCGAAAGGAATCATCTTCTACTCCTAATCTGAACCCAACACTCAATGATTTGGGTATTGAGTTTAAAGAGCCTTCCGAAGTGGCTAGGTTTACCGCCCTTCGTCAAAAAAGGATAAGGCCTACACAATTTCCAGATATTCCAACCCTTAAAGCTTTAGATATTTATTCAAATGTGAGAAGGTTTCATACGGGTTTGGTTGTGGCGGTTTTCTCGAATTGCATGAGAAAACTTATGAAAGGATCACGTTGGAATTTTTGTGCACCATGAGGAAGGAGTTTTTGACAGAAATTTTTGGTGATACGGGAGAGCCATATCAGTTAATCCACTTGCATTTTCGGCTTGGTGGTGAGGAGTTTCACCTCACTTCTTTCGACATCAACAGAATTTTGGGATGGCCAGCCTACACGAATTATGAAACCGATCTTCCCATCAAGTTTAGGGAGAATGTGTTTTGGGAACAAATTACCGAAATCCCGTCCTTCAAGTCAAGAACCGCAAAAGCCTCATCTATCATCCATCCCGTTCTTCGACTTATGCATAGGTTCTATGCATGTACAAAGAGAAGACAAGGGTACGGTAAACAAGAAGGAGCTATTTTTGTTATGGTCTTTGGTGAGGGCACATAGGAGGGTTAATTTGAGCCATTTCTTGATTGAGTTGTTCGGTGACATTGTCTCCCCAACCTTCAATGGGGAGATTCATATTGGTGGTATTATAACCTTGTTTGCTAAGCATTTTCAGCGGGTGATTCCCAATGATGAGATTGCAGTTTCGGGTTCAACAAAGTTGGATATTCCAACCCTACGAACAATGCAAATGATCTCGGATAGAGGCCGTGGGGAGTACAATTGGTTGGTAGGGCCCGGGAAAACGCCCTACATTGTTTTGCCTAGCACTATCCTCCCCGTTGCCCGAACTTATCAAGTTCAAACATGGACCTTTCCCAATTCTATGAACCAAGGGGAAGGCCAATCAAGCCAAGCAAACCAAGAAGGAGAAGAAGAAAAAAGAGAACAACACCACCCCGACCCAACCCAATTACCACCGGATTTAAATGACAGGTTTGATCGAATCGAGCTTCAAAATAACCAAATAATCACTCGGTTCGACACTTTCAACCAAAAATTTCTTCACTTCCGGAATGACATCCAAGATCGTGTGAATACGATTCAAAGGCAAGTAAACACGATCTACAACTATGGGGTCAACAATTGGGACGACTTTCTGCAACCACCATCATTTCCGTAAATCTCGGTAAGTTTCTCTTTACCCTTCCAAAATTGACGTTGTTCCTTGAAACATTGAGGACAATGTTCATTTCAAGTGTGGGGGGGGGTATATCTATCTTTCTTTATTCTACTTGCTTTCTAGTTTAAATTTTCATGCTTCTTAGTCTAGATTTACATTGCTTCTTAGGTTAGATTTACATGCTCTCTAGTGCAATTTTTCTTTTTTTTACTTAGTTGCATTTTCGTTTCTTTTTATGCATGTCTAGTATATAAAAAAAAATAATAATAATCCCTATGATGATCCATATTATTATTCCTTATGCTTGCCATTTGCCCAAGAATAATGCCTTTGTCTTTCCTCTCATATTTTCTATAAACTTAGAAATTAATAAGAAGAAAAATATAGGGATATTTCTAGGAAATAAGTTAAAAGCCTCATAAGTTAATATAGCAAAATATAGGGTTTTGTCAAGAAAATGCATTTGATTAGATTAAATCTTTATTGATCATCTTTAAAACACTTGGTTGTTTTTATGAAAAATTTTGAAATCATTTCTTTAAATGTACAATTCAGATACTTTTGACATTTATTCCCTTATTAGAATCATTCACATTGTTTTTGCTTCTTTTGAATCACACCCCTTCATAAAAATTCCATCTTTCCATTTTCACTAATCAAATCAAGACTAGGAAATTTTATCTTATTGGCTAAAAGAGTGACTTGTTCACCAAATCTTAAAAGCAAAAAGAAACCTATTACTTCCTAAGTAACTCGGGGCACGGCGTTCGCGACGATGCTTCCTTGCCAAATGGAAGTAATGTCCAAAGTATTCTTGATCTAAGTATTAGGAACATGGGGTTCGCAGCCACAATGTCTCCTACTTGAAAGGATCGAAAATTACTAAGGTCTTTTGCAAAAATTTAACACATGCAAAAATAAGATAAAATTGTTGAAGCATTGATAAGATTTTTCCACTATCATCACCCATTTTTTCGCCTTTCTGATTCAAAAAAAAAAAATGCAATCCAATTTTATGAAAGCTTCTAGTTTGTGAATAAGTGTTCATACTTTTATTTGTGCATTTTAAGCAATGAAGTCATTTTCTCAAAAATCACTCTAAAAAGTGAAAGCTTCTCTTTTACCAAGTAATTGATCTAAGATTTATCCTTCTAGCATGCTTTACTTGATCAAATTCTATATATGCTATATTAGGTTATTGTCTTGAAAATTATTTCTTTAAAATATTCCCAAAATGCTTCTTTCTAATAATTTTTAAAGGTATATAAAATATGATTAGAAAGATAAAGGCAATATCCAAAAGGCAAATTACGGCTTGCTACTATATTTCTGAGGGATCATTCTTATCTTTTCTTTTCTCCCTCTCCATGTTTTCATCCTAAACTTGCTTAGGGACAAGCAAGAGCTTAATGTGGGGGAGTTTGATAAGTGACTATTATATAGTCATTTATCCTAAGTTTTCATACCTAATTCCTTAGTTTAATTATCATTTTTATCTCATTTTAGTCTATTTTAGTTCCTTTTTCATATATATTGGATTTTACGCTTTTTGGTATATTCTATGCATTTTAGACAGGTTTTTGGAGTCTATTTTATGATCAAAGGATGCTTGGACATCTTGGTGCAAAGGCATAGAAGAGCAACAAGCAAATCAAACACACAAAACCAAAATTCAGCCAGAGCGGCTGTGCACTTAGGCCATGACAGGCCATTTTTTAGCCCCAAAATGCAGAGTGGCCGTGCCTTGGAAGTTGCCTGGCCGTGCTACCCTCGGAGCAGCCATGCAGAAAGAAGTGGAGCGGCCGTGCATGATGTCCAAATTCAAATTCAAAACTGGCGCCAAGGGGACACGGCCGTGCAAAACCCTTGACACGGCCGTGCAAGTCGTGTCTGCAGAATTAAAAGGCACCTTTTGAAGGCACCTTCTTGAAGAGTTTCCTCCCCATTATAAAAAGACCCATTGTACTCAGTCTTACATACCGAATTCTCATAGAATTTTCATCAGAAATTGTTAGAGATTAGATACAAGTACTTATTACATTGATTTCCAAAGATCTTTGAAGATTGAAGTTTATATTTGTTCTTGAAGATTCCTTTGGGAAAGAAGCAATAAAAGTGAAGCATTATTCCAGCCATTCATCTCTCATTTCATCATAAGTCTCTCTTACTCTATCCTTTATATTATTGCTTATCTATTTTACATGGCTAGTGAGTAATCCCCCTTGTTCTTGGGGTTGGAAACTCAAAGCATAAACCGTTCATCATCTTAAAATATGAAAGTCTTGTCCTCTATCTTCATCTAAACAATTTCTTTATATCAATCTCTAAATGACTTACATTTTGGAGACGTCCAACTTGTATGATTCAGTCAATTGAGAGAAGGGCCTAGCGGAGAATCTCGATTGACGAAACCATATAAAGAAACTGGGTTCCATTGATCACGAAAGTAGTTCAATGGCCTAGGGATATTCCTTTAATGGAAAGTATGTTGACTCTCATTCTTAATGGATTCTTACTAATTATGGTCAGCTAGAGATAAGCCGGAATGCCCGTTTGTGACAAGGCGGGAGTACCATAAACGGAAATCTCAAATAGTTAGGACATAATTAGTGAAGAATACAAACGCTACTGTCTTAACCCGAAGTAGTGTAAGCCTAACATACCATCCTTGATTTTTATGAAAACCTTTATTTCCTAAGACAATGACTATTTGATGAACAAATTATGTATATGATTTCCGAAGTAGTGTAAGCCTAACATACCATCTTGGTGCAAAGGCATGGAAGAGCAACAAGCAAATCAAACACACAAAACCAAAATCCAGCCAGAACGGCCGTGCACTTAGGCCATGACAGGCCATTTTTTAGCCCCAAAATGCAGAGTGGCCGTGCCTTGGAAGTTGCCTGGCCGTGCTACCCTCGGAGCGGCCGTACAGCAAGAAGTGGAGCGGCCGTGCATGATCTCCAAATTCAAATTCAAAACTGGCGCCAAGGGGACACGGCCGTGCAAAACCCTTGACACGGCCGTGCAAAACCCTTGACACGGCCGTGCAAGTCGTGTCTGCAGAATTAAAAGGCACCTTTTGAAGGCACCTTCTTGAAGAGTTTCCTCCCCATTATAAAAAGACCCATTGTACTCAGTCTTACATACCGAATTCTCATAGAATTTTCATCAGAAATTGTTAGAGATTAGATACAAGTACTTATTACATTGATTTCCAAAGATCTTTGAAGATTGAAGTTTATATTTGTTCTTGAAGATTCCTTTGGGAAAGAAGCAATAAAAGTGAAGCATTATTCCAGCCATTCATCTCTCATTTCATCATAAGTCTCTCTTACTCTATCCTTTATATTATTGCTTATCTATTTTACATGGCTAGTGAGTAATCCCCCTTGTTCTTGGGGTTGGAAACTCAAAGCATAAACCGTTCATCATCTTAAAATATGAAAGTCTTGTCCTCTATCTTCATCTAAACAATTTCTTTATATCAATCTCTAAATGACTTACATTTTGGAGACGTCCAACTTGTATGATTCAGTCAATTGAGAGAAGGACCTAGCGGAGAATCTCGATTGACGGAACCATATAAAGAAACTGGGTTCCAATGATCACGAAAGTAGTTCAATGGCCTAGGGATATTCCTTTAATGGAAAGTATGTTGACTCTCGTTCTTAATGGATTCTTACTAATTATGGTCAGTTAGAGATAAGCCGGAATGCCCGTTTGTGACAAGGCGGGAGTACCATAAACAGAAATCTCAAACAGTTAGGACATAATTAGTGAAGAATACAAACGCTACTGTCTTAACCCGAAGTAGTGTAAGCCTAACATACCATCCTTGATTTTTATGAAAACCTTTATTTCCTAAGACAATGACTATTTGATGAACAAATTATGTATATGATTTCCAATCCCGAGAATGCTTCGTTATATAAAGTTTTATTTAAAGTATTTGCTGTATATGTTTCTTTCTCTTTCCAAAATAAATCTTTATCTCCCCCAATCTCTTCTATAATTTTAATAAAGACGAAAATAATCCCAAAGTAAACCCTGTCTCTGTGGGATCGACCCGTACTTGCACCCGCTATATTGCAATAGCCCGTGCGCTTGCGAATATTAAATAAACCGTTAGGTTTCAACCGAACAAGTTTTTGGCGCCGTTGCCGGGGCAACGGTTTACTTTTAGTTTTTGTCTTTACTACATAAATTTTTTTTTTTTGTTTTATTTTGTTTTCATATTGTTTTGTCTTTACTTCCAATAAATTGTTACGTTTAATCTCTTTTTGAGTATTCTTCTTATAGTGTATGAAACGGGCTCGGACGTTCTTTGACAATTTTGATCCAGAACCCGAACGAAGTTTTCATGAAAGATTAAGAAAATTCAAAGAGACACTAAGCAAGCATATGGCGGAAGGAGAGCCACAAACACCAGCTAGGACCCTATGGGACTTTGTGAATCCAGGTACCCCGGGAACTAGATCCCCTATAGTTGTGCCGAATGCCGGAGCGGCACACTTTGAGATAAAGCCGCAACTTTTGCATATGGTTATGAATAACCAATATAGCGGCACTGCTTTCGAAAATCCTCATCTCCACATCCAAACATTCTTGGAATATTGTGATACCACACGTATTCAGAATGTTACCCGGAAGCAATTCGGATGCGCCTTTTTCCTTTCTCTCTTAAGGATAAGGCGAAGCAATGGTTAAATTCAGTCCCCCAAAATTCATTGACAACATGGGACCAAATTCAAGAAGCATTCCTTGGGCGTTTTTTCCCACCAAGCAAAACAGCCCAAATCCACACAAAGATCACTAACTTCTATCAAACAGATAGTGAAACTTTGTATGATGCGTGGGAGCGGTTCAAGGAACTTCTCAGAATATGCCCCCACCACGGGCTCGAAAAGTGGTTGATTGTTCACACCTTCTACAACGGTCTCATATTCAAGACAAGAGAGACCATTGATGCCGCTGCAGGAGGAGCATTGATGAACAAAGGAGTCGATAAGGCGTATAACCTTATCGAAAATATTGCATTGAACCATTACCAATGGTCAAACGAGAGGAGCAACAACAAGGTACGCCCGGTAAATATAATGTTGATGCAGTTACTCTTCTCTCTTCTAAGGTTAACATGCTTTTGAAAAAATTTGAAAATCTTAATGTCAATCCCGTGGTAAATGTAAATGTTTTATGTGAACTATGTGGGTTTAACTCACATAGTACGGATAATTGCGAGTTACTTGACATTAGTTCTAATGATCAAGTGAACTTTGTAAATTCTTTTGGACAGAAGGGGGGGATGTATTCTAATACATACAATCCCGAATGGAGGAATCACCCCAACTTCTCCTATAAGAATAACAACGCCCTAAACCCGCAACCATCTACACAACCTCCGGGATTTGCACCTAAGAATTTCAATAACAATGCAAATACCTTCCCCCCTAAATCAAAATTGGATCTTTTAATGGATTTTGTGGTTGAAAATAAAAATTCTCAAGAAAAGATCAATAATGAATTTAGGAAATGTTTTAAACTTTTAAATGCTAGGTTTGATAACTTAGCGGCGCATAATAAGATGCTAGAAACTCAACAAGCTCAACAGGCTATCCCAACGAGTAGGCCACAAGGGAGTCTTCCCGGTCAACCTCAAAGGCCAAATGAGCATGTGAACGTGGTAAAAACTAGGGATGAGCAAGAAATGCTAAATGAATGTCCTAGAGATATTGATTATAGTCCAATCCCACCGATGATTGAGACTAATTCGGGACGGAACCCCTAGTAAAGAAGACAAGGATTATGATGAACTTCTTGAGAACCTAGATGCCATTAATGTCAACATTCCATATTTCAAAAAACTTGAAGATATGCCTTTACCTGTTAAACCTTTATAGAAATTAATTTTTGGGAAAGAAAGGCTAGAAGAATATGAAAATGTTATGTTGGCGGAGGAAGTGAGCGCTGTCTTACAAAATAAAAATCCTCCAAAATTAAAAGATCCGGGTACATTTACAATTCCTTGTTGTGTTGGCAGAATTAATATCGATAATGCTATGCTTGACTTAGGAGCTAGCGTAAGTTTGATGCCATTATCGGTAAGTGATAGACTTGGTATAGGGAACTCAAACCCACTACTATAACTCTCCAATTGGGACCGTTCCGTTCAATACCCCGTTGGTATTATGGAAAACATGCCATGTCGAGTAGGGAATTTGATCATCCTGTCGACTTTGTGATCCTTGATATGGCGGAAGATCACCAAATTCCGTCATTCTAGGAAGGCCATTTCTTGCCACTGGGGCAATTATAGATGTGAAAAACGGCACATTTTTCCTAAATATAGGGAAAGAAAAAGTCGAATTTAATATGAATAGATCAGATCTCGAGGATCCCTACTTTGAAACCTACACCCCAAGTGAAGAATATGAGATGGGTAAGGAATCACAATCAGAGGAAGAAATAGAAAATAATCCCGTAAATGATGAACTTTTGATTTGCAATAACAATATTGATGCAATAGATATTTCTGCTTGTCTCGAAACTAACAATGCAGTGAAAAAATCAAAGAGAACAAAGAAGAAGATCACTTCGAATTTTCGAAAGTGCAAAGACTATAGGTCACTTGTTCTACCAAAGAAGTCGGGATGGAAAAAATGTCTACCGCAGAAAATATTGATTACTCCGGAAGGAATGCACTGGCAAATTGTCAATGACAAAAGGCCATCGAAATATCACACATCTCCTACTACCGAAAAGGGGTCGAGCTAAGGACCTAAAACAAGCATCATCGGAAAGGTAACCGATGGATTACTTTTTTTTATTATTTTATTTTATTTTATAATACTTTATTTTATTTTTATCATTATTATTATCTTATGCTAACTTGGTTTTATAGGTATCCAAAAAAAAAAAGTAAAATGATGAACAGTGGTTCGCACGGCCGTGCAGTTCATATCGAGTCAGGATGAGTTAACTCAGCAAGGGGGAGCGGCCGTGCAAATCCCTTGACACGGTCGTGCAAAACGCCTGGGGAGTTGTGTCGTTCCAGTCAAAAGACGCGTCTCTCTCCCTCTCCTCCCTCATTCACTTCATCTTCTTCGTCACTCTCTTTATACCTCCGCCCCATACACCTTAAATACCCCCATATCCTCCACTTAAACCCACAAATTCAACCTCAATCCTCCACAAATCCATCAGCCAAACACTTATCCACCATCAAAATCATTCCAAAACCCTCCTAAAACCCCCAATTCTGAAAATCCAAAAAACCCTTCACCCATTTCAAAAGTTGAAGAGATTTCCTTGGAATTGGAGAACAAGAAAGAAGCTTTTGGACATCTTGTGGCTGTGCAACAAGAATTTCGAACCTTTCAACATCAGTTTCTCCGGGTAATCTACTTTCTATTTACTCTAGCTGGGTTTTGAGCATTTTCCTTATAAACTTATCATGGAAGGAAGAAAGGGAAAGGGAAAAGTTACTGATAGGGTTTCAAAGAGGTCCCGAAAGGAATCATCTTCTACTCCTAATCTGAACCCAACACTCAATGATTTGGGTATTGAGTTTAAAGAGCCTTCCGAAGTGGCTAGGTTTACCGCCCTTCGTCAAAAAAGGATAAGGCCTACACAATTTCCAGATATTCCAACCCTCAAAGCTTTAGATATTTATTCAAATGTGAGAAGGTTTCATACCGGGTTTGGTTGTGGCGGTTTTCTCGAATTGCATGAGAAAACTTATGAAAGGATCACGTTGGAATTTTTGTGCACCATGAGGAAGGAGTTTTTGACAGAAATTTTTGGTGATACGGGAGAGCCATATCAGTTAATCCACTTGCATTTTCGGCTTGGTGGTGAGGAGTTTCACCTCACTTCTTTCGACATCAACAGAATTTTGGGATGGCCAGCCTACACGAATTATGAAACCGATCTTCCCATCAAGTTTAGGGAGAATGTGTTTTGGGAACAAATTACCGAAATCCCGTCCTTCAAGTCAAGAACCGCAAAAGCCTCATCTATCATCCATCCCGTTCTTCGACTTATGCATAGGTTCTATGCATGTACAGTTTTCGCAAGAGAAGACAAGGGTACGGTAAACAAGAAGGAGCTATTTTTGTTATGGTCTTTGGTGAGGGCACATAGGAGGGTTAATTTGAGCCATTTCTTGATTGAGTTGTTCAGTGACATTGTCTCCCCAACCTTCAATGGGGAGATTCATATTGGTGGTATTATAACCTTGTTTGCTAAGCATTTTCAGCGGGTGATTCCCAATGATGAGATTGCAGTTTCGGGTTCAACAAAGTTGGATATTCCAACCCTACGAACAATGCAAATGATCTCGGATAGAGGCCGTGGGGAGTACAATTGGTTGGTAGGGCCCGGGAAAACGCCCTACATTGTTTTGCCTAGCACTATCCTCCCCGTTGCCCGAACTTATCAAGTTCAAACATGGACCTTTCCCAATTCTATGAACCAAGGGGAAGGCCAATCAAGCCAAGCAAACCAAGAAGGAGAAGAAGAAAAAAGAGAACAACACCACCCCGACCCAACCCAATTACCACCGGATTTAAATGACAGGTTTGATCGAATCGAGCTTCAAAATAACCAAATAATCACTCGGTTCGACACTTTCAACCAAGAATTTCTTCACTTCCGGAATGACATCCAAGATCGTGTGAATACGATTCAAAGGCAAGTAAACACGATCTACAACTATGGGGTCAACAATTGGGACGACTTTCTGCAACCACCATCATTTCCGTAAATCTCGGTAAGTTTCTCTTTACCCTCCCAAAATTGACGTTGTTCCTTGAAACATTGAGGACAATGTTCATTTCAAGTGTGGGGGGGGGGTATATCTATCTTTCTTTATTCTACTTGCTTTCTAGTTTAAATTTTCATGCTTCTTAGTCTAGATTTACATTGCTTCTTAGGTTAGATTTACATGCTCTCTAGTGTAATTTTTCTTTTTTTTACTTAGTTGCATTTTCGTTTCTTTTTATGCATGTCTAGTATATAAAAAATAATAATAATAATCCCTATGATGATCCATATTATTATTCCTTATGCTTGCCATTTGCCCAAGAATAATGCCTTTGTCTTTCCTCTCATATTTTCTATAAACTTAGAAATTAATAAGAAGAAAAATATAGGGATATTTCTAGGAAATAAGTTAAAAGCCTCATAAGTTAATATAGCAAAATATAGGGTTTTGTCAAGAAAATGCATTTGATTAGATTAAATCTTTATTGATCATCTTTAAAACACTTGGTTGTTTTTATGAAAAATTTTGAAATCATTTCTTTAAATGTACAATTCAGATACTTTTGACATTTATTCCCTTATTAGAATCATTCACATTGTTTTTGCTTCTTTTGAATCACACCCCTTCATAAAAATTCCATCTTTCCATTTTCACTAATCAAATCAAGACTAGGAAATTTTATCTTATTGGCTAAAAGAGTGACTTGTTCACCAAATCTTAAAAGCAAAAAGAAACCTATTACTTCCTAAGTAACTCGGGGCACGGCGTTCGCTGCGACGATGCTTCCTTGCCAAATGGAAGTAATGTCCAAAGTATTCTTGATCTAAGTATTAGGAACATGGGGTTCGCAGCCACAATGTCTCCTACTTGAAAGGATCGAAAATTACTAAGGTCTTTTGCAAAAATTTAACACATGCAAAAATAAGATAAAATTGTTGAAGCATTGATAAGATTTTTCCACTATCATCACCCATTTTTTCGCCTTTCTGATTCAAAAAAAAAAAAATGCAATCCAATTTTATGAAAGCTTCTAGTTTGTGAATAAGTGTTCATACTTTTATTTGTGCATTTTAAGCAATGAAGTCATTTTCTCAAAAATCACTCTAAAAAGTCTTGTCCTCTATCTTCATCTAAACAATTTCTTTATATCAATCTCTAAATGACTTACATTTTGGAGACGTCCAACTTGTATGATTCAGTCAATTGAGAGAAGGACCTAGCGGAGAATCTCGATTGACGGAACCATATAAAGAAACTGGGTTCCATTGATCACGAAAGTAGTTCAACGGCCTAGGGATGTTCCTTTAATGGAAAGTATGTTGACTCTCGTTCTTAATGGATTCTTACTAATTATGGTCAGCTAGAGATAAGCCGGAATACCCGTTTGTGACAGGGCGGGAGTACCATAAACGGAAATCTCAAACAGTTAGGACATAATTAGTGAAGAATACAAACGCTACTGTCTTAACCCGAAGTAGTGTAAGCCTAACATACCATCCTTGATTTTTATGAAAACCTTTATTTCCTAAGACAATGACTATTTGATGAACAAATTATGTATATGATTTCCAATCCCGAGAATGCTTCGTTATATAAAGTTTTATTTAAAGTATTTGCTGTATATGTTTCTTTCTCTTTCCAAAATAAATCTTTATCTCCCCCAATCTCTTCTATAATTTTAATAAAGACGAAAATAATCCCAAAGTAAACCCTGTCTCTGTGGGATCGACACGTACTTGCACCCGCTATATTGCAATAGCCTGTGCGCTTGCGGATATTAAATAAACCGTTAGGTTTCGACCGAACACCTAACCAGTCGGTAGCCCGTGATCGCCGAAAAATCCGCAGGCGTCATAGTTACCTCGCCCCACGGAAGGTGGAAGGTGTGGGTAGTGTCCCACCAAAAGCACCGCAACACTTCATGGATGTTGCTGTAGCCGATAAAATCGCCCAAGTTCTGGATGAACGTACCAAGACAGGTACCATTCACCCTCTCTTGAATCAATTGAGGGAGTCGATCATAGATCTCCCTCACCATGTCCCCATTCACCCGGATGCGAGTAATCCTCCTCCGTGACTGCAAGAAAAAAATTTTAGCGTGTCAGTACAAAGCACACGCGCACATTTTTATATGTCATTTGCATAAATGCACATCAAGTCATTTCATTCACATTTCACATTTTCATTAATGCAAAAAAAAAAAAAAAAAACTCGAAAGTTTTTATTTTGTTCATACATCCTCCAAATCCCATCCCCAGGATCCTGGGATCAAAATAAAATATTTTCAAGCATTTAGTGAGGGTTTTTCTTCACTTTTCTTCATTGAAACTTTTTTTCAAACAATTGATGTGCAACTTTCGCGCAACTTCGGGCAAGAAAAATTCACACATTTTGAGCCACCCCGCGAAAATCAACTTGGGGGTTTCCATCTTTGTTCATCCCTCTACACATACATACTCTCGATTTCGAGAAATTTTATCCTAACATGTTCAAATTTGTAATTAAGGTAGGCACTTTAAACATGCAAAACCCACAAACATACATACTTTTTTATACCTATATTGTATAAATTCACATTTTTTGCTTAGATTCAACATGCAACAATATATATTTACTACTTGGATACTAATTGCAGGATTAACATCAAGAGTCCAGCAAATCATACAAAATTTTCAAATTTAGCATACTTTGCGGAACAAATGGGTTTTCCGAAAACTCACCGCGAGTGGATCTAAAGAAGAAATGTGACTGCTCCGATCACGGTGAATATCGTTCGGATTACTATCCGAGAATGGATAGCGGACCCGATTCCGCACCATCACCTCGTCGGCTTGTTCACCACCGGCACCCACATCATCAAAAATCTCATTTTAGGAGTCCAAATTGTTGGCCATTATCTCTAGAAATAATTTTGGGGCGAAAAATCTCGAAAAACTTGAACAATTTCGGAAGAAATTTGGAAGAAAGCGGAGAAAAAATGAAGAATTGAGAGGGAAAGAGAAACGGCAGTAGCTATGTTGCTGCTACTGCCCGTTTTCTTCTTAAGAAGAAAAGGAAAATTTTCCCTTTTTCCTCTAAGTTTCAGTATTTTATAATTTGCACCCCCAAGTCCTCCTAACGGCAACTTAATGTCCAACTAACGGTCGTTAACCGGACGCCCTAATGGAGATTCACCATCAACATATATTTTCGAGAGCAATCCCCAGCGGAGCTATTCCCAAAGGCCCTGCCGTCCAATCCATCATCTCCAACAGAATCCTCATGGGACTCTAGACAACATATCTCAGCAGATGCATCGCCAATTGACGTGCGCATCATCCCCAACAAAGTGTCCCCTGGACGCTTTGTAGTGCATTCACACACGTTTGCACACCCAGTTACCCGGTTGTCTCCCCCACAGGTTTGAGCCTGAGGCATATGGAAATCAACCGCTCAACGGCCCTGCCGTCCAACATAGTTCAGAATTCATCCCTTGGACGCCACACAAAAATAGTATCTTTATTTTATGTCAATTTACAGCTTATCCTAAACTGCAATTTGCCTCATTTTGCATTAGGTACAGCTTTCTTTTGGTCATTTCCCAACGGGTATAGACCCGGGGTCCGAAAATGAACCATTCCCACACACAGCAGTTCATTTCAAATTTTTTTCCTGAAGAGATTTGAACTACATTTTGACCTGATTCTCTTTATAGAGATACGTAGACGGTCTCCCCTGGAGATCCAGTCGCTTTTTGACACATGTTGTCACCCACACACATATACACATGGTCGCACAAACTCTAATGCAGAGCTTGACCATCCAACTACTAGTACGAAACTGGATGTCTATGTTTTTTCGACGACGCTCACTTACTTCTAAGCAAACGTAGTCGAGGGGCTCTGTAGACACCCAGAATTCGTACACCTACATTATACGAATTGTCCAATAAACAACTGTTTATTTACAAATGGACTAACACATGTTTCTATGATTATTTCAGGAAACAACATACACAACGGACCAACAACGTCCGACAAATACAACAAACTTCGGTTAGATCAACATCAAGGGTCAAACTCGAAGACATAACGGACTAACGACGTCCAATGCACAAACAAACCTTCCGTTAGATCAACATCAAGGGTCTAAACTGAAGATACACAACTTAGAAGGGCCAAAGTGCAAAATACAAAGCCTGGAAAAGCCAAAAACAGGGTTTGGTGCGCTGAAGACATTTCTGGTGCGCCAATACCACAAAACAGGGTTTGGTGCGCGGGCACCATGCCAGGTGCGCCGCGCACCAAACCAAGCTTTTGTCCTCAAAGCTTAGCCGTCGGCTGCTGAAGACTTTGAAGGCAGAAGAAGCTTCCTCCTTTCTTGCCCCCGAGAGTTACTCTCTCTCAGGCCTCCTATAAATAAGAGCTCTCAGCTCTCTTTCAAAGAACACAATCATCATCACTCTTCTCCTTGACACACACACACAACTCTCTCTCTATCAAGCCTCTTTTTGAGGAAGAAAAGAGAGAAAGAAAAGAGAAAAGAGTATTGACTCTATCTTAACACACACAAAATGTAAGTCTTCCTTTCCACGATTGGTAGCAGTGGGAGCACAACGGTCAGGCTACGAGCTAGCTTGATCTGGTATAATACAACGGCCTAGAACTTGGCCCGATTTCTGTAAAACGACAGAAGGTAACCCCTTATATTCGTTAGTTTAGATATGTAAATAGATGTAATAAATGTATGTAATTATTTCAAATACATTGTAAATACATTTTTTAAAACATGAACTATATATTCTGTAAATAAACAAACTTGCGATAATTAAATACGAGCATACAAATGTGTAGAGACCGAAAGGGCGAATTGGGTGCGTAAAACCTTCCCAAATCGTAACTTGGCCCCCGAACCCATAATCTAAAGTTTTTCTCCCGTTTACTTATAAACGTGAGTGGCGACTCTGTTTTGAAAGATAAATATATTTTTCATGTTTATCAAAACTTAAAATCAAATAGAGGGAAACCACAAGATATAGAGCGAAATAGGCCTTCGTCAAATCTTTCCTCGAGAAGGGAAAGTCGGATCTGGGGCGCTCACAAGTACTTAATAGAAATCATTCTGGGTAATGACCTCTTGTGTGAGCATTGTAAAAAGGATGACTCAATCGTAAGGAGTATTGTTAAATGATACCTCAAAGGACAAAGGTGTTTCCAAATTGCTAAGAAAAAATTGAAGCTTAGGGCAAGAGATGTCAAGCTAATTTTTGGAATCAAGGATGGAGAAAAGGAAATAAACATCTCCTTTTACAAATTGGAGCGCACCGATTTCCTCCAAAGGTGCTTCCCTGAAAAGATGTCAAAAGAAACAAAAGACATTAGATTAAAGCCAAAAATGATCTTTGATAGAATCAAGAAGAGGATAGACAGTGTCGAGCAAATAAATGTCAACTGCATTGCTAGGTTGACGACACGACTTGTTCTTGTAATGTTGTTGGTTGCGACCAAGACATCATATATACGTTGGGCGTAAACAAGCCTTGGGATAATTTCTTTATGAGTTAGATCCCTTGGGATTTTTCTTTCCCAGAATCTGATTGCTTTCTAAGATAACTTCCGGTTCGAGGACTTTTATGAGTTAGACCCCCATAATACCCCCAGGTAGGCCTGTTAATTTGGTTAAACTGAGTTGGTTTGGGATGGGTCGCGGGTTAGAGCGAGTCAAACACGATACAACTCGAATAAATGGGTTGAAACGAGTCATAGTGGGCAAAAAAGCGGGCCAACTTCTTTTTCTTTTCTTTTCTTTTCTTTTCTTTTTTTGACACCCATGAATTTAAGGACTTACTTAAAACCTAGAGTATGAATTTAAGGTTGACTTCTGTCGCTCCTTGGTAATGGCTTAATCTAGAGATAGAAAGCCTTATGATGGGAAACTATCACGTGAGGTTTGGAGAGAGATGGGACCGGTTACTCCCTCCGTCCCAGATAAATGTTCCTAGTGGATAAAACACAGGAATTAAGAAACATAATTAATGATGTGCTGTAAAATGTGTTCTGACCATAATACCCAAGAACATTAATTGAGTTCAACTATTTTAAATAATTGAGTTTCTTTGGGATGTGTTATATTAAATGAAGCTTTAAGGGTATATTAGGAAGAATGATAGAGAATAGGTAGATGAAAAGTCTTTAGGAACATTAGTTGGGACATCCCAAAATAGAAAGTAGGAATATTTATCCGGGCCAGAGGGAGTATATAATAGGGGGAGCAGATGCAAGCTTTTTCTTTCAATAGCCGGCCAAATGACTACAGGATCATCGGTCTACTCTACCTCAAGTCACCATTTCGAACCTTATACAGAAGGTTTTTCCGTACCTCCTTCTTCTACCTATACCGCAGTTGAAGCACCTAAAGGAGAATTTGGTGTCATTCTGGTCAGTAATGGAAGCAATCATCCCTACCGTCGTAAAATAAGAGCACCTGGCTCGCCCATTCACAAGGACTCGATTCTATGTCCAAACATCACATGCTAGCAGATGTGGTCACCATCATAGGTACTCAAGATATTGTGTCTGGAGAGGTGGGTAGATAGGACTAGTACTTTCTAGGACCAAGGCTTTCTTATTGCGTCAAAAAGGGGATGGGAAATTTCCAATTAGATCGAGATTCTTCCTTTGGATAAGAGTGTCGGGGTCTTAACCAGGAAAAGGCTTCCCGAAAGCATTAGAGTAAAGGTAAGGAGGTAGCTCGAGTCAGTTGGAAGGCTACGCCCTCTACAGGCCGAGAAGGTTTAGGCTTTTAGCCCATTCATACATTTTCTTTCTTGTTGCTTGAATCATATCCCTAGTGATAGAACAGGGAAGGAAAGGTGCGAAGCCTGATTTACCTAATATGCTTATATCGAATGCTAGAAGGGCTTGTTTGTAGGAATTGAATCAATAGATGCGGGAGGGCAAGGCACATATTTGCTAGCTTATATAAAAAAGGGGTATAAAGGTATCCCAAGTTAGAGGAATGTCCACTTATCTTATAGAAGAAATGCCACATCTGACCCAAGGAAAGAAACTTCACTCCTGGGGAAGGGGATTGGTTCATATCAATCAGAAGTGTATTTATATTGGTTATCCCAATTGTAATACACGACGCTCCTTAGACGACTCTTTAGTAGAGTGCTTTTAGAGTGAAATTTGAGACTTCTATATTCCGGATCGAAATCCTATGCCTAAAAGCAAGTTTTCCTAGTCAACGGAAGACTTTACCAAATCTCCTGGGATAAGAGTTCTTCTTTCTAGGGCTATGGATTCAAGGGAGGCCTAATGACTGTTTTTGTCGGCGAGGAACTACCTTACAACAATGGTTCAAGCCTCACTCGAGCCAAGGAAAGCAATTCCATTAAGCATAGTGACACCAATCCCAACTCTCTCACCTCAAGCAGCTCCTTCTTACTACCGACGCGGAATTGGATTGGCCCCTTTTAGTTGGCGAAAGGCACCTTCGGCTAGCTCCAAGTCAAAGTAGAGCTATGCTAGCGCAGACCTTTCGCGGTCTAAGCTTTCTCTCCTTAACTTTGCAATCATCCTTCTCGAAAAGCCTTCGTGCTCTAAAAAAAAAAAAAGAATTTTTGTATTAGCGCGGTTGCTAAACTATGGCTATTGCAGAAGGGCTCGCTCAAGTTGGAGAGGAAATACAGCACGTAGAGAAGAACCTGCGCGAATGTCGGAGACTCTTAACAGCCGAGACACCTGCGCCCTAGAACCCGGAAGCAAGAGCGCGAATAGAGGGAAATGCACTAAAGCAGTGAGCTAGTAAGCTTAAGAATAGGTTTTTTCGTAATAACATAAATAGAGAGGTTCTTCCGCTTGGGTTGGTGTGAGTTAAGTAAGAAAGCCTTCTTTCTGGCTTATGACCTGTCCTCGTCCTTTCCGACTTCTATCTATTTCTAATTCTAACTATTTCTACACCAAAGCCTTTCTCCACTCGCAGGGCTCGCATTCGCGGGCGGTGAGCAGCTGATAATCAAAGATATTGACTGCCCAGCGGACTTATTTAACATTACCAATGGTTGTTAGACTTTACAGCAGCTTGCCATACAAAGGCTAGAAGAAAAAAAAAAAAAAAAAAGAAGCTCTAAGGCTGGCAAAACCACATTTTGGCTAGGAAGCAAATCAAGGATTAAATTTTTATATACTGTTCAAATATCCATCTCTCACCATCCAAATTGACATGAATTACTACTCCTCCAATTTCAATATTAAACACAAATGCAATAAACACAGGCCTAACTGTGTGCATCACTTGGTCCATACTCCTATGATTAGGCCTCTCAATCTCGACCCATTACCGGGTAGAAGATACTGAGAAATGTCCGACGATAGAAGCTACTGAAAAATCTAGCAAAATTTTTGAGCTTAGTACATCCGTCTCCTTCTCCGCATCCATTTCCCCCAAGTTCCCAACTTCTCTTCCTTTGTGAAGCTCGTTACATATGGATTCACCATTGGAGCAAACATTGCTGCACCTGCAATTCTACTACGTAAGTACTTTTTAGAACAGCCCAACTGCCCAAGCATGCATGGCTCCGCTTGAATATCCCAACACCCAAAATTTATCATTTATTTCAACAGCTTCTGCTAAGTGCAAAATGTCCATAGCTGATGAGTGACGACTCCTGTTTGGATGTGGATCGCTCTCCCCAAAACCAGGAAGATCGTAAGTTGCCATGCCAACACCAAACTCTTCAAGCAGAGTCACATTGAGACCCGGAATACCTGCAATGCAGGGGATTACATTATACTGGAGTCCCTTTAATCATATCTTTGGAAATGAAGTCTTGTTAATAGCTATCTACCTGCTAGCCGAGAGGACAAGTTGTGTATCGAAATCAGGCAAGATCTAGCTTTGTTGGCTGGAACTCCTTGCTCGTGATATGTGATGCGTAACAAACGCCAAAGTTGTTGCGTACGAGTTATGGACGAAAGTTTATGTGATTAAAGATGAAAGTGCAGCGAAAATTAAAAGGATAGAAGACGGGTCACCGGTTAAGCTTCACTCACCTAACGTAAAGATCCCGTTTGGGTTCACCGGTTAAGCTTCACTCACCTAACGTAAAGAGCCCTTTGAATATTACCTCCTAAACCTAAGGAAATAATAGACAAAATCTGAACAAAACTTTGTTCTTTGTATTTCTCCTTGAGAATCAAAACTAAAATCTGAATTTTACATCTCTAAAACCATCCCTATTTATAGTTGTTTACAATTGCTTCCTAATCTTAAAAGGAAAAGAAAACTACTCCTAATTGTACAAGCATTAGCAATACTATCCTACCTAGGAATAGAAAATCAAACCTATACAATCTAGGAATCAAAACAACAGCAGGAAAACCAAGTGCGCCCAATCTGGTCACAGGGCGATCGCCCTGTCCCGCCACAAAGCGATCGCTTTGTGGCCAGAACCCTAGTCCGCGAAACTGGCTTTAAGGCGATCGCTCTCTCCCATTCAAGGCGATCGCTTCTTAACCAGAAAGTGTTTTCGTCCTTCTTTGCCACGCACGTGACCTCCAAAAGCCTTCCAAGCAGATATCTCTTCCCAATTAGCATCACCAAAGCTTCAAATGGCCAAGTAAATCCGCTTTTCCCACATGCATTGATGCTACGGCTTTCGTTCACGACTTCCCTCGATGCTCCCGCATCAGTATGTCATGTGTCTTCCATCTGGAAGTAATATTTGCATTGCGCTTGGTGGGTGTATCTGAACCATCTTTGCTAGTGAAACTGAACTATTGTGTTTGGTACTTACACTCAACGCAGCAACAAATTTAGAAGTTTGACTAAGTTGGATTGGATAGAACATCAAGAAAAATACATGGTTGGGCGCAAAATGGTCATGAAGTAATTGATTCTTCACTGAAAATTTGCTGAGCCTGAGATGCATCAATTCGGGAAGGCCAGAATAACCCCAATCCAGTTATATCAAACTACATCCATCCCAAATGAGTCTCTTTTGTTCATGATCATGAATAAAAGGGGGACAATCACTAGAAAGAAGTTTATGATTTGTCAATTATACAAAACCAAATAAAATGAACATTTTAAAAGGGCAGGCAATAACAGGGAAACAACATTGATCAATGCCCGTGTGATTTCTACAAACAAGCAAACTGCCTTGAACAGATAAATGAAGTATCGCGTACAGCAAGAAGGAAGTAACATAAAAACAGAGTCTAACAGTAATTGAGGCATTTCCTTGGTTGAAAGAAAACGGATACAAGAATCAACAGTAAGCAACAAGTGAATATTCTTACGATAAAACTTTCTATCACATGGTGACAACCCATTCAAAAGGTAGAAACTCTATTTTAAAGCATAATCTGCGTATGCATGCTATTTCAACTAATGCTATCAGGCATTCTGATCCTTAACCCAATATACACAAAAAGAAACCAGCCTGCTAACACTCACTAAAGCTAATGCAAATTTAAACCCTTCCTTTTCCTTAAAAAACCAAAACAATTGCCACCATCCCAATTTCCGTTGAGACTAAAACATCAGTTCCATTCTCCTTCCTCAGTTCCACACAATAGCGAAAAGTCAAACACTTAAACTCATAAATAACTACCCTTAGTCCTTACAAGTAGCCATTATAACAATCTAATCAAACCTGTTTATGTTTCCATATAAGAGTGGTAAAGTCAGATCATCATAATATTGCAATTGCAAGCTTAATTATCAAAACAAGACTCTGGAGGGAGTAGAAAGTTTAGTTTTTACATGATCACTAAACACACTAAGGTAGAATTAAAGAATCTAAACCCAGAATCAAATCCAAATCATATCGAGGACTTATGAATAAGAAATACACACACACACACACACACATACACACAAACACAGCATGCACACAGACACACACACACACACACACGAATGCACACACTAACACACATATACACACAGACACGTGTGTGTGTGTGTGTGTGAAATGGAGATGGCAAAAACAAGATTATGCCTGAAAGTGCAAGGATGAAAACAAAAATATAACCGGCCAAGCATGAACAGGGTCACGATCTTCCGACAAATACTCATTCAAAAAACCCAATTTACCGGAAACCGTAGCATAAGCCCAATTTGACTTCTGCACAATTACAGAATCCTCCATCAAAAGGGTTTGCTGCACTACATCTCTACACCCTCTCCCCAATTCAACCCCTATTTGCCCACAAGCTTTAGCAAACCCTTTGACCTGATCTTGAAAGCTCTCCGGTTCTACCAATTCCGTTTTTCCGGAACTTAAGTCCGACCTCTTTACTTCAAATGCTGGCGTCGAAATGGAGTCCCTGTTGCTCTTTACAGAATTGCATTTGTTGGAGCTGTTATTTTGATGGTTGTGACTTGCATGATGGAGGGAGGAGGGAGGAGGGAGAAGGAACTAGGCCTTAATTTGGGATCGCAATTGTCGTTTGATTTGTCTCCGATGTCAGCGGGTTAAAACAAGTTAGCGGGTCTAACCCGTCTTAACCGGCAAAACTTGTTGGGTTAACATGGGTAATCTGTCTTAACCTACTTGGTTAATGGGTTGGGTTGGATAATTAGCGGGTTGTGTTGGGCGGGTTAGCAGGTAACGGTTGAGATTGACAGGCCTACCCCCAGGCTTTGAGGATTTTTTCGAGTCCTGTCATTATAAGACATCTGTGCCCCAAAAGTCCCCCCCCTCCCTCCCTCTCCTCTGTTTTTTTCTAATAACAAAAAGTAAGGAACTGAAAAAGGAACCGAGACTACTGGTATGCGTGGCCTCTGGAACTCACTGTGGTAAGCAAAGGCAACCATCAATGACTTCCACAACCACCTTTATCAGACCAAACACTCATTTTTTAACTTGCAAGTTCATGTTTCCAGGATGCTTATGTTTACCCATAAAATTACATGAACACACAAGTAAAAGTGAAGACCGAATTTTCCCCAATATTATTAACTGTGAACGCAAGAAACATCAATGGCATATGATAATTTCAGTAGGCAACAAAATAACAGGTAACAACCATTGCCCATAAAAACTGTGACCGATCTCCCTTAGTGGTACTAAGGACTATAACAGAAACCGAAGAATATAAATTCTATTAACTTATCCAATCTACATACCAGGTTGCTCATATTGTGACAGACCCACAGAGATAATGGAGAGTAGGT
The DNA here is from genome assembly GCA_016624345.1 of Platycodon grandiflorus. Lineage (NCBI taxonomy): Eukaryota > Viridiplantae > Streptophyta > Magnoliopsida > Asterales > Campanulaceae > Platycodon > Platycodon grandiflorus. The sequence continues at coordinate 39,285,280 of CM028364.1, forward strand.
ATACACGTCAGATTTCTCCTCTATAACCCCCAGACCCAAAGTAATCCCTCCTTGAGCTGGCAATTTGCGTACTCTTCTGGTGCTCCAACTTAGGGCAGTCACGGATACGGTGACCAAGTCCACCACAATATCCACAACCTTTTACTCCGCTCGCATTGGTGATTGCGTCCAAATCTTCCATCGGATCGTTCAGCTCAGCCAACACTGGAGGTATTCTTTGCTTTGCTTCTTGCAACAGATGCTTCAAATCAAGAAGTGTCGTCTCGCTTTGATTCTTGTTAATGAATGTTGTTGCTATTCCAGTCTTCCCACATCTACCAGTTCGTCCAATCCTATGGACGTAGTTTTCGATTTCTGCCGGCATATCATAGTTGATCACGTGCTGAATGTCTGGAAAATCCAAACCCTTGGATGCAACATCCGTGGCAACCAAAACATCTTTTTTGCCTGCTTTGAAAGATGCAATTGCATATTCTCTCTCTTCTTGATCCTTGCCTCCGTGAATTGCCACTGCTTCTACTCCTTTCAAAAGAAGGTATTCATGTATGTCATCCACATCAGCTTTGTTCTCACAAAATACCAAAACTGGAGGTGGGGTCTTCTGTAAGCATTCAAGAAGGTAAACGATTTTTGCCTCTTGCTTCACATACTCAACTTCTTGGATCACATCAAGATTTGCTGCTCCTGCTCTTCCCACATTAACAGTAACAGGTTTGACTAGCGCACTTCTGGCAAAATTCTGAATCTTTGTGGGCATGGTAGCAGAAAACAGAAGAGTTTGCCTTTGAGCTTTAAAGTGGTCAAACACCTCTCTTATGTCATCTTCAAATCCCAGATCCACCAACCTATCTGCCTCATCTAATGTCAAATACCTGCAGGAAAAAATTAAATAAAATGTCAGACACATCCCTATAATAGGAAACCAATGATTTCCGAGATCACTAATGCTTGGTCCTAGGACAGCAACTAAAATATAGCATCAGGGAGGTACAAGGTCATTATGCAAGTATATGGACTGGCCCCAGAAAACCTATACAATGGGGATCACTCCGCATTCATCAATTTTCAAATTGCTTTAATAGAGTCATTTGAAGCATGAGAAATTTCAGTAAAAATCGTCTTTCAGAAATCAGGCTCAAAATGGAAAACAACAAACAAAACACACATTTTTCTTTGAGCAAGAGAACAACTCGTCTAAGCTTGCGCCGTCTTTCTCTATGTATAAAGATTAAACATATAGTCTTAAGTAACAAACAAGAAGGAAATGTGGCTATGAAAATCTGTTACAAAATGAGTTTGGAACAATAGTATTATTAAACTAGATCCAGAAACAGCAGATAACATCGTAACAGAAACGACGGAAACCTAACAAGATTCAAAATATAAGCTTTGACATTCTTCTTTGTATAGAAGCAATAACATATCCTATTCACATGGGAAGAAAGTAAAGTGTTTCGAACAATTGGTAGACCAGCTCTGTTTATTATAAATAGTATTCCTAGAACAAAATTACATTTGGAGCTACACTATTTTTATAAGACATAATCAAAATGGACATTCACACTTCAACACATAACCTAAATTCAAACCCAAGATGTTATAGTTATCAGTTATCTTAACATGAAATTAAAATCAAATCAAATTTAACACAGATCAATAAACATCTACAGCTAGCCCAACTTCAAAACAAAAAATTTATTGCTACTCTGATAATTTCATGATCTTTAATGGACATATGACTAGAAAGCGCTTACCTGCAATTATCCAGATTCATCTTCTTTTTGGCAAGCAAGTCCTTTAACCTTCCAGGTGTAGCAACTACAATATGGACACCTCTCTTTACAACCTCCAACTGTGATCGCATATCAATACCACCAATACAAAGCAAAGGTCTTATTTCTGGAAACCCATATTCCCTCAATGGTATTAAAAATTCCTCCACAACCTCATAAGTCTGCCTAGCGAGCTCTCTAGATGGGCAGACAACCAAACCAAATGGTCCTTCCCCTGGAACAATTGGCATCATCATCTCCTCCTGCAAGGCCATCATAATCAACGGCAACACAAAAACCAACGTTTTGCCAGATCCCGTGAATGCTATTCCAATCATATCCCTTCCAGATAAAATAACAGGAAGTCCTTGAACTTGAATGGGAGTTGGCTGTACTATTCCTTTAGCTTTCAACTTCTTTAGAACTGGCTCTGGAAACCTCATATCTTTGAAATTCTTAATTGGCGGGGGAATCTCATCACCATCTACGATTATATGCCATTGCTTCCTAATTACATCACATGCTTTCTTTGACATCCTTCTGATCGATAATGGTGGCTTCCATCCAGTCGGCAATGGTTCAGTGTATGTTATCCCCTTCGCAAGTTCACGAACTGACATTAAAGTCTTCCTATCCGATAGATGTTCCATCATCTCCTTTTCCTGTTGAACCATCTGTTCTGTCGGACTAATTTCAGGCTGATCACGCTTAAGTTGAGAGGCCTTGACAAGCAAGCTAGGTTTGACTTCTACTTCCTTTAATTTTTCTGTTTCATCCTCCAATATAGAAGATTTTCCCTTGCGCTGAAGAATCTTCTGTGCCTCAACTGCCCTGCGCTTTGCAACCGGAACATATTCAACATAATCATCATCATTCTCCATTTCCAGCAAGCTCTGAAAAGGTAAGAAGACTAAATATTTAAACTTTCAAATATATAAGTACAACTGTTCAGACCAACAATAACAACTAATACAAATTGACCAAATATTAAGCACCAATACTGTTTATATATCCAGCTTGTTATTGCCTAAATGAGAAATAAAGGTACAACTTTATGAGAATTGTAAGCTTAATTTTCAACATAAAACTCTTTGAGTTTAACATCCAAAAAAGAAAAGTAGGACTCTTTGAGTGGAATGGAGGACGTACTAAACATAAAAAATCAAATCAAATCAAAAGTCAAAAATTGAGTAAGAATAAATGCAGGATGGAAGCAAGATATAAGCATTTTGACAATGTACATCTCAATTCTCGAGAAAATCGTGAAGGAAACGAAACTCCTTACGTTCGAGTCGAATTATTTTCATCCTGCACTATGTCAGACAACCTAAATCACCATTACATAAGCTGATTCAGTTTAAGACTGATTATCAAAAGTAGTTTGAACTTTGGGAATGTTGGTATCTTTTGGTGTCTTAGGAGCAGTTAAGGAGTGTTCATGGTAATCCAAGATTGTCAACAAATTTAAAAAGACCTTTGATTAGATGCTTAAGAAGTTAAAAACATACAACAAACGAAACAAAGTAACAATGACTAGATATGCCTTGAGCAATCACAGCTAACCTCAAAACTGTTAAGCAGAATTATCTAAGCAATACATAGATTTGGAATGAATGTAATAAGTGCAACAAAAATATCCTAAAGTTAACTAGACGCTAGAAGCTAGTTTGACAGTATCTGCTATGTGTCCATGCAAACAAGAGATGCAAACATCTATTCACAATTGATCTTGCACTCACCAATCATCATCAATTGCTACCACGTGCATTTACACACCAAAAAAAAAAACAATCTTCAAGTCATAATTAAAAAAGTAACATATAACAATTTCTCTTAACAAGAAAGAGAGGGAGAAAGAAAAAAGAAATAACAAACTTGAAATCATATTCCATTACTCATGTAAAATAGAATGCATACATTGTATTACCAAGTTGCTTTCAAAGCAATTCTTTAACATAAGAAGCACTTTCAAGGAAAAGGATAAATAGGGAAATTAACCACCATACAGAAACACTCTAAGAGCATTGAGAGAAGCTCTACATACCCGTACAATAGATAGAGGCATAGAGAACCAACAAAAGAACAAAACGAATGACAAAAGAATGAAAAGAAAACAGAAACATTCAAATATATATATATATATATATATATATATATTCTTTTTATTCTTTCCAGTAATAGCTGTGGTGGTGGTGGTTGGAGTGGTAGGAGGATAGACAACCAGAGGCATACATGAACAAAAATCAACCAATCAGGTTTCTATCACCATGCACAAATTAACTTCTCCTTTGTTTAAGTTCTCTTTTTTCGGATTCAATGTTATGTAGACCAGCACTAACACAGCTGTTAGATGCACTTTATCCCATCACAAGGATGGTCCACACTGCTGATTATGATGTAAGGGTCCAGAAGCACCAGCCTATACTATAATATCTACTGTAATATCTGGAGAAAATTCCATGTTTGTTAACAATTTCACATTTCTTGTGAGATACACAAAAATGTAACGATACTTACTATTCTTTCTCCATTTCTAGCTTTTATATAACTAGAGGCAACCAGGTAAATGTAAAGTTCATCGCTCTGACAACTTTACTGGATCATATACAAAGTAACATTAATCCTAAAATTATATAACCAAACTGATTGATCCATGATTATTTTTCACAGAGCTGGCTGAATGTCTTTCTTGGACCACTTTTAATAAACTGAACTCAGTATTAGTCACAAGTACTTGCGGTCTAGTCACAAGCACTTGTGGTCTGCTAAACTCGATATAAATACAGAAAAACAGAAGAGTTAACTTAAACCCTAGTAAATAAGCACAGAAATTCAAATACTTGCGGTCTAGTCACAAGTATTGCGACTAAGTACTTGCAGTCTGATAAACTTTAGGTAGCATAAATTCAAATACAGAAGAGTTAACTTAAACCATAGTAAATAAACACAGAAAAACAGTATTGATTCAAAACGAACAGGAACAAAATTGAACAGAAAATTTTGAGCAAACACCCATACAAATCTACATGGGATGAGAGGGAAATTAGAGTTTACCGGATTGTTTGCAGTAGACGTAGACGGAGGACAGAGCAGCCGACGCGAGCTGCCAAACGCCTAAAAGAACACGGTTAGTGAGAGAAAGCTAGGAGAGAGAAAGTGTTTGGGGAAGTAGGGAAACAATTAGATGAGTAGATGGAGACTTACCAGAGTGGATACAAATGGGTCACAAAGTGAGAATAGTGCCTCTGCAATTTGGGAAAATCGACATTTTTAGTTGCCTAAGCAAATTTAGGGCAGAAATTAGGGAAGGAGAGAAATATAGAGAGAGAGATGATTACCAGATGAAATCACCGGCCGGCCATAGCAGCGAGCGTCAAGGGCAAGGAGCGAAGGCGACACCGACGACGAGTGAAGGAGGAGACGACTGAAGACTGACTGTCGGACTGAGTCTCTCCGATGATTCAACAGCGAAGGCCGAAGGATTGAAGGAGCTGGAGCCTCCAACGACCGACGACGAGTGAACTGTGAACGACGACTAGGCTGCTTCTTCGTTTCTTCTCAAAAATCTCTCAATTTTCTTCGTCCATTTAGGAAAGGGCGTTGCTATTCCTACCCCCCAAAATTACTTAGTCTACCCATTTACTAAGTCTACCCCCTTTCAAATATTATACCTCTTATATTACTAAGTATACCCCCATTTTTTTCCTATTTTACCCTTTAACAACCCATTTTTTTCCAATTTAACTTCAACTCATCTCTTTCTCTTCTTTCCCCCTCTTCTTCTGTTTCTCTTCTTCTCCAGTTCCTTCTTTTCTCCACCCCTGCCCCTCTCCCTCTCCCCCTCCTACTCCTACTCCTACTACTCTGCTCCCTCCCCACTCAAAGCCAAATTGATTACGGATGATTAAAAAAATAAAAAAGCCATTTCTAATCAACAAGAAAAAAAGAAACCTCAACTTGCTCTCTAGTGGAATTAAATATAGGAACATTAAAAATGGGACTATAGTGGTTTTAATATCCAACAAATATTCAATTCATTTATATTTTTCTTTTTACGGTAAGCAAATTAAATACTCTCGCTAATAATGGAGAGAAATATTCAACCCATTTCTATTGCTTTCTTGAAACACACATTTTGGTTAAATTTTTAAATAATTTTTTGAATTTTTTTGAGGAAACTGCGTAGTGTGCGGCACCCCCCTGCCGCACACCCTAAGGAATGTGCGGCACTGGTCCGCCGCACATACCTTAGGGCGTGCGGCCGGGGGTGCCGCACAGTATCTTAGGATTTTTAAAAATTTTAAGGGTAATATAGTCTTTTAAAATTGTGACAATTTTGTAATAATGGTAGGGGGTATACTCAGCAAAACCGGGGGTGGGAATAGCACTACCCTTTAGGAAAGTAACACTCATTCTCTTGAATCACTACCCTCTCTATTTTATCAAAAATTATTTGGGTTTAAAATTAGGACTTTTTATAAGGGGTTAAAATTAGAACTTTTTATTTGGGATTAAAATTTATATGTATGTTTGAATGATTGAATCTTTGATCGTTTGATAAATTAATTTGATTTTTTGATTTGTGTGATTTTTTAACCTGTGCAAAACTGTGATTTTTTTTGATAGGTGTAATTTGATGTTAAAATTTAAATGCATGTTTGAATCTTAATTAATTTGATTTTTTGAACTGTGTAATTTTTCGATTGTGCGAAGATGTATATTTTTTTTATCTGTGTAAAAATAGAATAATTTTATATGACATTTTTAAGGTAGTGAGTAAATAATTATATTTTAACAATTAATACAGTAAGGTAGGGCATGTTTGTTAAAATTGAAAATTAAGATTTGAAAACTGATATCTGAAAAAGTAGAGTTTAAAACATTAAGACATCATCTTTTGACTTAAAATTTTAGCTATTTTTAAGAGATACTTAATTTATTATGTGATATAATATTGCATTATCAAACAATCTTATTTTTAATATCACTTAAAATTTTCCTAATTAAGCTCTTAATTGAATTATCAAACAGGCCCGTAGAGATTATCGTAAACTACTCAAATTAATAGCTATATTCCTCTCTTATATGTTATATTGAGAGAGAGTTGTTTAGAAGCATTACAAATAATGATGTAATTAAATATTTTCATAATATAATGTGTAAAAAACAATTATAATTTTTAAATTTTTTTATGTAATAAATAATGTTAAAATTTGTGACTTCACTAAAAAATAAATAAATAAATTCTGAATCCACCCGGCACTGGCGAGCAAGATCGCAGTAAGAGAGAGACTAGACGAAGAAGGAGAGAGTGCATTTTTTTGTGAGAAAATATGGTACTATTAATTAGGTTAAATGTGCCAACAGTCCCTGTACTATGGAAAAGTTTGAAGATGGTCCTTGCCCTATGGAAATGCACGTCATTGACCAAATTAGGACATTTTCTTACGTAAAAGTCTCTACATTGGATGTCGTTAGAGACTAGAATGATAAAGTTGTACAGAGGATATTGATTGAAAGTAAGAGATATTCAAAATAAATATTTTAGAAAAATACTCATGATTTTTAGCAACTTTTTTATTTAGAAATTAGTAATTTAAAAAATATTTATTTTTTTATTACTTGATTCTTAAAAAAAATAGTGAAAATCATGAGTGTTATTCCAAAAATATTTATTTTGAATAAAAATAAAAAATTAATAATGATCATTATTTGATAATAGTACACTCACCATTGATTGATGTTGTTTGAGAGAGAGAGAAATAGAGTGCTCCACAAAAACCACAAGTTCTTTTTGTGTTGGGAATTTATATAGAGTGTTTCAATGTAGTTTGGGAATTAATCTCAACAGTTGTGATGTGATATTATCACACTTAGGAAAAGCATCAAAATGAAGTGTAAGTCTGCCCATATTGGGTGCAATATGGAGATGATGCTTATATTATTAGCTGGACTCTGTCACCCTCTTATTATCCACTAGTGGATATCTCATTGGGTCTTAATCTCTTTCTAAAGTGATATGCTTTGAAGGACAGAGAGAGTCTTTTGAAAAGAGCCAAGACTCGAATCAAGATATGAATTCTTGATCAAGAGTGTGTATCTTCTCTCTTTTCTTCTTCTCACTTCCACACACTCTGCAAATGTTCTTGCTCTCAGCTTTACGAGTGTTCTATGTTTCTACAAATTTGCTCTCTCATTGAGTTGGTGTATGGAAGTCGACTTATATAGAAAGAAGCATTCTTGGAGCCGTTGGAAAGTGATGAGAACCACGGATCGCACCAAGGATCGAAGCCCAATTCAATCAACTCGTTGATGATAGATGGGGGTTTATTCATTCAAGGACAATCCAAGAAAGAGTCTGTGTGCATTCTTTAGTGTCTTTGGACCCAAAACAACAATCAAAGATGTTTAAGGTAAAGAAAGGTTCATTTGCATATTGGAAGGTCAACAAAAGGCATGAGAGTACTTCGAAAATTACTTTTTAAAATCTTGATATATTCTTTAGCAGATCTATTACTTCATAAATTGATGGATGAATTACTTAGATGTCTTTCCAAAAGATTGCTATCTTGATAAAAGGCTAACAATTGTTTCAATCCAACACCTTTTTTGAGAAATTTTTCAGTTCAAAACTTATGATCTAGTATCTCAAGACATTGAGGTTCTTACTTGTATCTGTTTGGACATGTGTAAGTGTCAAAAACTCTACATCATGGAATCTGTTGATCCCTTCATTCTATGATACTTAGTTTTTGAAGACTTTGCTTGTTATCCATTTAGTGAAAGTATGCAACTAACTGCTGAAAGTTCAAAGCAAAATATCTAGGACTTAACAAGTAACTCAAAAGGAAATCAATTCATAGTCATCTCTCAAGCACGTTGGAAGTTAGCTTGTGGTCTAAGGACATCAATGATGAAATTGTTCTTCTTAAGATACACCCAGTAGATCTATGCTCAAATACAGATCAAGTTCCTCAACGACAATGGGCATACATGATCAATGGGAAAGTGAAAAGAGTAATCCAGGTTCTTAATTCAGCTTCAAAATGGATTACCTTCATAAACTATATTTTGTAATCTTTGTCGCTAAATATACTTATGAACCTTCACTTATATATTATTGAATTTCTGGAGCTACTTCTAGCTCATAAAATGTTGCTAATGATCTTTCTATGAGTATTAAGGCAGGAACTCATATGACAAAAGATCACAGACACAACATATCTCTCCACGAGCAGATGTCACATAACTGCTATATTTTTAAGGACTACTGAAGACACATAGACGAATTCCTTCAGTCCTTCTCCCATCTCTCTCACAGCATATAATCTTAACAACTTCTGATCGAGTATGATGACTTTGCCAGCATATACATAAAACAGGTAAGTAAACTGCTTTGTTATATGCCTGCATCTATATATGCTAAACCTTCCTTCTTGACTCTTAATTAGATATGATGCTTCAATAAAGTCTTATCATACTATGTGTTTTATGCTATTTTTATACACTTGTATGATTTGCTTTATTTATATAAAAGTTTGTCATCACTTTGGTAGGACAAAGACTCGGATATGTACAAAGACTTCCTAGTCTAATGACCTATGCATTGTTTCAACAAGCTACCACACTAACCGGTACGCATCCCTTTTAGCCACTTGTGAAACATACGTTGTAATGGAAACAAGCAAATCACTGTGTTGGAATATGCATACATATATATCAGCTGTTTCACAGGCATATTCCTAACAGACCTCCCTTGTGCGCTGCGCACAATATGAGAAGGACCTCTCTTGTGCGCTGCGTACAATAGGGGAAATCTTCTTTGGGTTTTTACTGCTTTGGGCATGTTCACTGTGCACGGCCCAATTTCTTTTTTTTTTTTGTTTTATTTTCCTTTTATTGGATATATATATATATATATATGTATAAAAACACAAAATAAATATTTTTGTTTAAGTTTATATTTTTGATGTTGTTTCGGCAATAAATAAATATGTGTATATATCTGTGAGGTGAACGGAGATGCAAATCTCCGTGATCCATTTTCTTTCATTTGTGTAACATAATAAAACCCGTAGCATTTAATTTGAGCATGCAATTTTAAGAGACCGAAAAGGCGAGTTAAATGCTTAACACCTTCCCGACTCGTAACTAAGTCCCCGAACCCACAATCTCAGTTTTTCCCTCGTTTTCTTTATAAACGATGGTGTCGGCTCTGTATTTTATATAAATGTATTTTGCACATTTATAACATTTTTTTGGGAGTCCATAATGAGGCCCAAGTGTATTCCACGCACTTAAATATAAGACACGTCATTTTTGGATGTAACGACGGGCGATGTCAAAACGGGGTTCTCACAGTAACGTTAACCTGTTGGTTCATTTATTGAACCATTATATTTTAGGCATTTACCTTAGAAAAGGACACACTGCACGCAGTACTCGTCAATCCATTTTTGGCAAGTTTGCAGGCACTGTAGGAAGATAGCTTGGATGTTATAGTTTACCCACTCAGACTTCGACATCAAGATTAGGGCATTTAATGCATGTCACTTTGCATTAAATGCACCTAATTCAAACCACCCAAAGTTTGAATCATTCAACGACCCCCAGGATTCCTCTGTGTATAAATTGAAGACTTCATGAAGCACTAAAAATGCTCTTGACAATTCTAAAAATCTTAACTACTTTCAAGCTTCATAACTCCAAGTGCATTCAAGAGCTTCAAGCTACATTCTTTCAATCATTCTTTGAAGAGCACTAATCTTAGACTCATAGTCTTTATTGATCCTCATTGATTGTAATCTTTAGCATTCAAGGGACACGAGAGTTAAATCTTTCTAGATTATAACTCTCACCGAAACACTTCGTCAAATATATTTTTGTACACGATCCATTAGCGATCTTTGTAATTGATTCTATTGGAAAACATAGTGCACATTTTCAAATCCAAAGTTGACCACTTTGGTAGTGGACATAGCACTTATTCATAATGTGAATCACTTCAAATATTTGTTTATTTATATCCTACACTTGTGTTTAATTTTCACTTATCATTTCAAGTTTTCTACTGTCCAGAAGAACAACTGATCTTATTCATACTAGATCAGCCATTCTGACTTGTCCAATACTTTTACAAGGATATTCTGTTGCAAACTATTTTCTAACTCTTTGTTACTTTGTGAAGTAATTTTTATAAAAGTTTTAAAATTGGATATAGGCTATTTAACCTCCCACGCTAGCCTGTTTAAGCCTATTGGGACTAACAGTCAAGCCAGCAACACAGTCGATATCTACTAGATCTGGACTCTCTATCATTTCCTTAATTCTATCAAAAACCAACTTCGGCTTCAATCTTATGTTCTTTATTTCCTTCAACATCTTGTCCGTTAAGCACTTTTGGAGAAAATCGGTGCGATCCAATGTGTAAAAAGATATGTTGATTTCATCCTCTCCATCGTCAATGCCGAATTTTAGCTTCACATCTATTGGTTTAAGCTTCAACTTTTTTCGCCCAAATTGGAAACACCTTTGTCCCTTGATGTTATATTTGGCAATACTCCTTATTATCGAATCATCCTTCTTACAATGCTCACAGACGACATCATCACTAAGTATGTTCATTTTGAGGTACCAAAAAGGTATTTTCTTTAGATCAGTTTTATGCTCATCCCTGAAATTGATATTCTTAATCTGACCTATGATGGAGTGCATATTGATCTGTATACTATCTTGGTGGGATTTTTAGTCATTGCAGTTGTATAACACGTATATTGTGGTTACAGTCACACCATTGAAGAATTACAAGAAATAAGTAAAACACATTAAATCAAATGTGCATCGCGATGCACAAAGTCATGTATTTCGACGTACACATTGATGCATCGTGCATCGCAATGCACAATTGATGTATCGCGATGCACAAAATTTTAAACCCTACAAATGCTGTTTATATTTTAGTGAACGCGATGCAATAATTTTTACCAATGACACCATGTTTTTTTCAAATAATGCAGATGCATAAAAAAACATAATTTCTATGCAAATGCATTCAGATTTTACTCTATTCAGGAAGTTGTAAACAAAAAATATAACTATAAAATGTATTAAGTAATACATACCTGAAACTTCTTCAACTTCTTATTTTTGTATTTTCCTTGTTCTGGTTGTTAGTAACTCACCACAACGTTTTGAAATCTTTCACAAAATCACCGGAGGTTGCTTGCTTAAAAATCGTCGGATATTTTAAGTTATTTGGAAGTTTAAAGGGTTGTTGGGAGTGTTTTGGTGTTAAGCATTCAATAGCGTACTTTTTTTTTTTTTTTGAGTGGGAAGCCGATGCATTGCGTACGCATTGGAAGAAAGGGCATACACGATATTTCGCAACAAAATAATTTTTTTTTTTCGGTTTGAAACAATTATAGGAAACTAAAGCAGTTGAAAATTCATTAAAAGGTACCAGCCCGAATTTTACCAATTTTTTTCATGTCTCTGGGCTCTAGCATTACTCTTTGTTAAATTAGAAATAGAAAAAATTGTGGGCCGGTCTACTTTCAACAATTTTCAATCGCTTAAATTCACTATATTTATTTTCAATTGCTTAAGTCTCATTGAAGTGATAAATTGATTATTTGTTCCAAAAATGTCCCCGTAATAACATAGGACATTTTTAAGTGTATTTTGTGCATCGTCATGTGTGTAAAATGTGCATCGTCAATGTAATTTGTAATTTTGCGTTAAGAAATGTGCATCGTGTGCATCGTCAAGTATAAATGTGCGTCGTCAATGTAATTTGTGATTTTTGTGTTAAGAAATGTGTATCGTCAAGTATAATTTTGTGCATCATCAAGTATAACAGTACTATTTCAGTATAATTTTGTGTAAGAAATGTTTATCGTCAAGTATAATTTTGTGCATCGTCAATTATACTAGTATTATTTCATTATAATTTGTACATCGTGAAGAGAGTTATTTTGTGCATCGTGAAAAGAGTTAATTTGTGCATCGTCAAATGTAATAACTATAAATTACACTTGCGAAGCACAAACTTTGTGTACGACAAGTGTAATTTCAAAAAGATAAAAATTACACAATATTTATTGGCACAGATTCATAAAATGTTAGAAGTAATACGAAAAATGTATTGTTTATTAAACATTTTCATCGTACAAAATTATTGCATTAGCCATTTTGGTCATGTACTTTGCACACTCATTAGTGTCAATTTGCGTTGATAATTTCTTGTCTCGGAGCAATACTTCCATCAACATGTACACGATCACCCCGCAGTCATCACTTTCAACTGATTGGTGGGGTAATGTTTTATATGTGCTTATTGGATAGACATCTTGTAGTTGGCTTAATCGTTGGTATCGCGTTAATGGCGATACAACGATCAATGTTTTTATCTTTTCTTCAACATATGACATCTGTAGTGAAAATTATTCAAAAATAAGTATCAGTTGATTATTTTTTATATTTTTAAGAAAAGATATGAATACATTACTTACTAGTATTTTAGCAATTTTTAAGTGTCAATCTTTTTCTTTTTTTGTTGACGAACGAATTGTCGAGGATCCAATGCGAGTAATTATCAATCCGCACGTCACCCGCACTGATGTGTTTATTGAAAAAATTAATAGACGATGCTTTATAACCTCCGAAAACGTGTCGTCGACATGTATTTTAGCCGTCTCTCAGAAATATCGTGAGGGGAGCCCATTAGAATAATTTTGCATTTAATTAAAAAGTTTCCTCAATTTTGGCCTTTTGGGCTGATCCGAAAATGATGATGAACATCATTGACCAGACTGTCAGTTTTACACCACACAGTGGTGCGTAGTGCGCACACACACAACTGAAACGGGTTTTGCACTTTCGTGGGGTAGTTAAAAAGCAATCGTAAAACTAGAGGCTTTTTTCTCACTCTCTCCTCTCTCTCTCTTTCCTTCACAAGAATTCTCCCTTCGCCTGATCACACCAAAAGGTACGAACTTAATCGTTGAATTTGAAATGAAGTAATTCTTAGCTCGTTATTCGTACAGATTGATTTGTAACGTAGTTCAAATTTGAGTTTTATCGGTTATTTCTTCACTGATCATTAAATGAAATTGGCCAAATTTGGAGGATATTTGTTTGTTAAGTTAGTTTTTTCTTTTTTTTATTTTAGTTTTTTATTTTTTTTTATTTATCAATCGATCTAGTTTTTTCTTGATTTTGATCATCGAAAGCTTGAATTTCATCGATCCTTTTTTGTTATAATGAAATTTGTCTGTTTACTTAATTTTTTGATTGATTATTGTAGTGTATCTTGATTTGGATTGTCGAAAGCTTGAATTTCATTGTTCGTTCTTGCAATTGAAACTGACGTAATTTAGGTGATCATTTTCTGTAATAGTTAGCATCAATGGCTTTTTCTTGCTCTAATTTGATTTAATTTGGGATAGCTTTTAGCTTTTCTCTCTAATTATACTTGTCATTTGCTGGGTGAAATTTGTGGTTGAATTGAACTTCATATAATTGCCTTGTATAAGTGTGTACATTATGTTGTTGAATGTCTCTGTAATGAAAGAATAAAGATAATAATGATATCAATCAACAAGAATGATCAATATAAAGTGGAAGAATGGGAAAACAGGTCATCAAATATGATTGTCAATATGAAGTGGAACTGGCTTTTATTTCCACTATCTTTACTTGATAGTATTTTGATAACCCTTGATAAGAAGGCACGTGTCGTGCGCTTGGTTTGTCAGTTTGATGATGGCTAGACAACCTGCCCTTGATTCATAAGATTTAAACGATTCTGCATCACATGATGCTCGTAATGATGAGCGCTTTTTATTTTTGTTTATTTATTTATTTTGCTGAAAATATGAAACCAAGGCATGATTTGGATTTGAGGATCTGAAATTTTAAAAGTTTTGATTTTTTCTAAATTAGCATGTGGTATGTTTAGGCATGGATTTTGAATCATTGAGTGAGTGGAGTTGATAGGTTTCTATAATGGAATTAACATAAATACGAGCTACCATTTAGTCATCTGAAATCTACACAGATGAGCATTCAACTTCTAAATCACAAAAGCATTTGTTATTCATCTATTCTATCTCCCCACTGGTTAATATTCCCACCTTTAGTTGGCACTCTATATTTTTCATATCCTTCTCTGTTACACTTATCCAGAGCTTACCTGAAAATCAAAAATTTTGACAATCCTCCCTCGTTTCTTCTATGTGTGTTTGTTTGTGTGTGTAGAAGGTGAGTGGTTAAGATATTATGATTGAGTGGCAGTTGTTTTTTAGGATACATTTGCTTTTTAATCTTGCTTGATTTACTGGCAAACATGTAATCACATTCTTCCTTTTAAGCAGGTTGAGAAGAAATGACTCAATTTGGGCATACCGTAGAAGTTACAAGCCTGTCCCCTAAGGTAACAGAGAAGGATGTTCATGATTTCTTTGCGTTCTGTGGGACAATCGAGCATGTTGACATAGTCAGGTGACACTTTTACATCCTTCCCTATCTGAATTGGTGGTTGTTTTTGCTTTGATTTCTAGAGCTCTTGTTTTTGTGAACTTTTGATCCATTTCTTCATGCCCTTACTATTGGTACTGACTCTAATTGAATTTATCAAGTTAGTAGTATCATATGATACACAACACATATCCTACAATACGATAGGATGATACGAAAATCACCTCCTAGGATATGTATCATTGGGCCGTGTCATTTTTGCATATGTATTGTTTTATGTTGGAAAATGTTAAGGATCCCAACTTGTTAGCCCACTTTTTCATCCCAATCTATGTCGCAAACATGCGATTGGTTAGTCTATGGTGCCACATGTTAAGTGATGTGATGCCTAGCCAATCACATGCTCTGCCACATAAATTGGGATGATAAGTTGGGAAAAATATTGGGATCCCTATCATTACTTTTGCATGATATACTTAGGGTCTCACACTTTTTTGCTGTATAATGTGATATATACACAGATTGGATTTCTGTTATCCAAATACAATAAATTGATTTTTATTTGTGTTTTTCATTGTTAAGAAAATTAAGAATGCTTTCCTCCAACACCTTGTGTGACCGAAAAACCTCGTGGAACAAATAAACCTAATATATAAAAGGGAAATTTTGTAAAATATTATGACTAATAATCTACTCGTATTTTTATTTAACAAATACCTTTAAAAAGAGTTTGTGATAAATATGGATAATCGTTCTTTCTATTGCCAATTTAGAATGCCTTGTAATGTTACTGATTGGATATACATGTTTTCTATCACTATATTTATATCTTAAATGTTTTTTTTTTTTCTGTGTACATGTTAACGTATTCTGATTAGGTGACTGTAGTACTATTTCCTTTAGCATATACTTCTTTCCATTTACTCTTTATAAGTTCATTTTTTCTCTTTCAATTGTTGGAAGTAAGAAGTGTATTATAAACAAAAGGTGGGAAGGGGGCGGGGGAGAAATAGTGGAATATTTGTCCTATTTGACTTTTTTTTTTTTCAACTTATATACCAAAATAGCCTCTTTTCAAGAGTATATGCGACAAGATCTCTTTTGGTCAAGAGGAAGCATAAAGGTGTTTCTACTAGTAATGCTGCAATCTCTTTTTGTGTGGGAGCACCATGCATGCCGTGAATATATATATATATATATATATATATATATATATATACACACACACACACTCACATATATATGTATCAAATGAATGTGTGTGTGTATATTGTCGTTGGGATTAATCAGCTGTAACCTGAGAATAAAGCATGGCATAGTGAGCTTTTAAAGGCAGTAGATGGTGAAACAATAGTAAAGAACTTTGGACCTATGAGTATCCTTGGTATTAATATGTAAAGCAACAGTCGGCCTTAAAGAGTTTGGTGTTGGCATGATCAAACATTACTCAGAAATTTCTTTTTTTTTTGGTTCGAATGCTACGACCGCAGAGATCGAACTCATCCCCTATAGGCCTTGAGGGACGACCTTCAGTACCATTTTGGCCACAGGCCAATTGATATTACATAGAAATTTCTATTGTCACATTGGACTTTGGTATTGGTGAGGATTGGTGGTTGGTCTCTGTGAGTGTGGTTGATGAGTTTGATTCATTCTATGATGGCGCTGATGTGGTGGTGATGGGGTCTGTGGTTGTGGTAGACTGGTAGTGCGATATTGGGAGGTGAGGGCCATTGAGGTGGTGGCAAGAATGGATAGTGGTGGATGTTGTGGAGAACAGAATATGGAGTATTCTGGCTAGAGTAAGCTTATATGGTAATTTTGGGTCAATATGATGGGAAAGTTAAGCCTGTTTGGCAGCAAGTGTACAGCTATCTGAACCTTGACCGATGCTGATAAAGGATAACATGGTAAAAAGGCTTTTTCAACATTACCCACAAACTCTTGAATGGATTGAATTGTAATACATAGGTTTCTTTCTCTTTTGCCTGTTATGAATAGAAGTAGTTCTTGCTCTAAGCTGATATGGACATGTTTCTTTTCTTAGCTCAAACTCTCTTCTCTTTTTTGTGTCCTTCTAGATTAGAATGCCTCTCTATTTATAAGCTCCATCGTACCCCAAATCTCGAGCTTTAAATTTAATAAATTACAGATATGTGATACACCCTATCATTATCTGAGGGAAACTGTCATACTGTTAAAAAGTGAGAACACCATCTGCAAAATTAAACTTTAGCAAAAGCAACAATAATCAATGAGTGGCTCTTAAGCCATCATTAGATTTGCCCTCTCTTAAATTAGTCCAACATGGTAGAACAACAGTTTTAGTTACTTCTTCATGGGCAGAAAGGATTAATCCCCGAATAGGATCTATGAGAAAGTATTCGAACATATAGAGCAAATTGATGAGGGGGTAATCCTGACAGAAAGCGGAGACCAGGAGACGATGTAAAGTTCAGGACAAACTCATCAAAGAACAAGACTCCTAGGAATTCTGGAATGCATTATGTGATGCAGGTAAGAAGGTAATACAAGGAGATGAAGCAATGCCAACTCTGATGATGGAGTGAGAGCTACTCCATTTTATTGATGTTGCCAAAGGATAGGAAGGCAACAAAGGAGACGAAGGATGACAACTTTATTGATGGATTGAGAGCCACTCCTTTAATTTCATTACTGTTGCCAAAGTATAAAGAGTTGTCTACAAACCTTTTAACTTCGCAGATGATGTTTTGTCTTTTTAACATTATTGATGGTATCTTTAGATAATTATAAGGTATGTATCTAACGTCTGGAATTTAATAGATTCAATGTCTGACATTTGAAGTCCAAATGGAGCCTATGAATAGAGAGGCATTATAATCTGAAAAGGAACAAGGGAAAACGGAGAGAGCTTGAGCCAAGAAAATAAATCTGATACTACATTATCATCTTAGAGCAAGAACTTCTATCTACAACAGTATCTAAATACCCGCTATCTTTTTGTGCTACTTCTTTAAAGTTATAGTACGAAGTTTTCCTTTTGGAATGAAATGTGTAACTTGTAAACATCTTATCTTCCTACTAGTATTGTTGTCACCCATTCATTAGAAATAGAACGATGGTCCTAGGTAAGAAAAGAAGTGAATCTGTTGTGTGTGTGATCATTCTAGGAAGGTGAAGTTGAGGGTAGCCACCTTAGAAGCTTGCCAACTTTAGGTGTCAGCGACTACGATGGTTGAAACTTTTGGGTGATATTTTTATGTAGGAAGCATAGTGGTAATACCATAGAAATTACAATATAGAGAAGTAGAAGTATAACAGTTACCATTAAAGTTCACTCAAGCATCCAATTGTTTAAGTAAAAGTTATCATAAAAATTTGGAGTCATATCAACACCAAATTAAATCTAACAAAAACTCTGTAAATATAACTTTTGTACTTATAACAAATACTTATTTATACGAATTCAATAGGTCATGTAGACCATATTTGGCCCAAGTTTAGTTTTTGGATTGCAATTAAAATTAGATTTAATATAGAGAATGTAATAAGTTGGAGGAAGTAAGAGGCAAATCTTGTTTAGGAGAAGCCCAATAGAAGATTGCAGCAAAACATAAAATATTTGAAAAAAAAACGTTACAGAGAGAAAATGAAGTAATCATACAGTTGGAGGAAGTAAGAGGCAAATCTTGTTTAGGAGAAGCCCAATAGAAGATTGCAGCAAAACGTCAAATAATTGAAAAAAAACGTCAGAGAGAGAAAATGAAGTAATCATACAGTTGGAAAGGTGAGAAAATTAAGTAATCATACAGTTGGAAAAATAACTAAGGCATACATGAAGTGGCTATGATGTTTACGTGTTAGGAGTAAATCAAATCTTTCAAAATCCGCGAGTATAGAAATGAATTGGGTGGTTGCTTGGAAAAGTGAAACACTGCTGTAGGCCTCTAAAATTCACCCAAAATCATTACTCACCTTGAAAGGACGTTAATAGTTGTAGTTTCTTGGACGCAAAATCCTTGTTGGAAAGAAAAGGAAATTGAACATGCTGATTTGTTTTTACAGATGTGGCGGGTTTATTATCATGGCTGAATTTCCTAATTTTCTTTTGATATCATTGTAATTCAGAATGTTTGTCCATTTTCTTTTTCCTTTTTTGGAGAAAAACATAAAAAGGGCATTTCAGGAACTAAAATGTTGTAGAACTCCTTGAACTTCTCCAGTGTATTAGTGTATATATTTATGTGTGTGTGTATATGTATATATAGATGAATAGTACCATTTTTTGACCAATTTTCAAATGAAGATTTGAAATGGATTTACTTGCATTTTCAGAACTATAAAACATGCCCTCCAGAATACTTCTTAGTTGTTTAGAAAGTTTATATTTCTACGCTCTAAAACTAGATAAACGCATTTCAAACTTGATCCAATAAATCATCTGTTTGACTTTGAAAAGTCAAAATAAGACTCTTGTTCCTGAACGGAGGGTGTTTTAAAATATGTGCATGTATGCATATGTATTTGTATATATACTATTTAATTGTATCTGCATGTTTGGTGCTTCTTTTTCTTTCATTTTCTTGATACTATATTATTTTAATTGCGTAATTGTTCTATCCTAATGAAAAGCTTTTGTTAAACAGAGCTGGTGAACTTGCATGCACAGCTTATGTGACATTCAGGGATGCTTATGCTGTCGAAACAGCTGTGCTACTCAGTGTAAGTCATTGATTCTTATTTTCCATAGTTGCCGTAATCTTACTCTTTGTCACGAATATAGTTGATTGGCTGCCTCTCTCTCTGTAGAACCTTTTTTATCAGTTAATCTGGTTCTCGAAGCATCAAACTGGTTTCATTTACGGAACCAGTTTTTGGTTAAATCTGCTGAAACCGCATATGGGCCATCCATAAAATGAGGAGTTGTGAGTAGTACTTACTCATTTGATTTATTTATTTATTTTTAATTATTTATTTGGGGGGCTGGGGGTTGGGGGGGCAGGCACATGTTAGTGCCTTATATGCTTGTGAGGTTTCCCTTTTTCTTCTCCTTTTCCTCATAAACTTTATGGTAAGGGTTGATTTGCATAAATGAGTAAAATTGCTAACCTCCTGCTATGTTTCTTAAGGATGTAATTTAGAGTTTGTAACACTACGTATGCCTCCAGAACGAGGTCAATGATGCAAGGAAACATCGAAGAAAGGGTTCCTTATTATATTTCCTTCTCTTTTTTTTGGCGCCGGGTGTTTTTTATTTTATTAAAATTTTTTTTTATTCGTGTGAGTGGGGGAGGGGGGCGGGGCAGGTTGGGTCGGGTCGGATCTTGAGGTGTTTTAAAATACATACTACTGATGCTTTGCATAATCTGTTTGTATAATCTTTGAAGGAAATAGCTTAAAAGTTACTGATACTCTTAATAGTGTATCAAGAAAAATTATCTTGGCAACATGATGAGGATTATCCATTGCCACATTTTATACTGTCAAGTACCTTCTTGGTAGTTTCATAAACATGTAGATTTGTTTGTTTACCTTTGAGTTGCATTTTATGTACTTGAAAGTTAGAGATACTTTATCCTGTTATTTACTTATTCATATTCATATGGACAGGGCCTTTACGTCCCATTTTTTTTAGGTTTGGCTTTATACCACTTCTCAGACCTAGTATGCATTGTATGATTTGTATCACAAAGCCAACTCTTTTGAGTTCTACTCACACAGATACTTTACTCTTGCTCATTTACTTTCATTTAGGGATTTGCTCCAAGATTTACGTGTTGTTGCTGGGTGTTTTTTCTTTTCTAATTTTCCAGGGAGCTACCCTTTTGGATCAACGGGTTTGCATAACTCACTGGGGACATCACGAAGATGAATCTGATTTTTGGAATCGGCCTACATGGGCGCCTGAAGATGGAAGCAATTCATATGTATGCACATGCCTTTCTTCCAGATAATTGTTTTGTTACATTACTCTAGAATCAGATTGTTGTCCAGTTTCATAACTCGTTTACATTGCAGTCCCCACAAGAGAACCAATATGCTTACACCGCTGGAGAAGCTGTGACTATGGCTCAAGATGTGGTCAAATCCATGTTAGCCAAAGGATACGTACTAGGCAAAGATGCATTGGGCAAAGCTAAAGCATTTGACGAATCTCATCAAGTTTCATCAAGTGCAGCTGCAAAGGTTGCTGAACTGAGTGAGAGAATAGGCCTTACGGATAGGATTTTTGCTGGGATGGAAGCTGTTAGATCTGTAGACCAGAGGTACCACATTTTTGACAATACGAAATCAGCTGTATCGGCAACAGGGAGAACGGCTGCAGCTGCTGCTACGACAGTGGTCAACAGTAGTTACTTCTCAAAGGGAGCTCTTTGGATGTCGGATGCTCTAAGCCGAGCAGCAAAAGCTGCAGCTGAATTGGGTAGTCATGGAGTTGAGAAATGAAAATGTTTTGGTTCAACCGAAGTAAATGTTCTCTGGTGTAAATAATAACCATGCATAGCTGTATAATATACGCTTGAACATATTAGGTGACCTGTAGAGAGGTTTCTTCGTTATGCTGTAAGAACTTATAGTAGAAAGGCAATGGAGAAATCATATGGATGATATAGTCGTGTGTGTATAAAGCAAGACGACAAAATAGCGTGATGTGATAGTTTCACTAAATGATTTTCCGAGAATTACAGATAAGCTACTTTTCAATTAGATTACGAACTTTAGAAACTGCATAACTTATATTATATTTATTCCTGTCAATCTAAACTATTTCTCGAATTTAGGAGCATCATCATTGCTATTGTCTATTTTTTTTATGTGACATGTTTAAATCAAAATATTTCTTTCATATGTGACAAAAAATTTAAAAGATAGAAAGTCCTCTTTCTAAATGTGTTCCAATTCAAAACTTATTTTAGAACATTATTTCCGACATATCATTGTTTTATAATTATTTATAGAAAGTAAAAATTAAAAATTACTCTTACTGTAACTAATTCACGGTAAAAAATAAAAATAAAAAATTCAAAGTAAATGACGTGGATGAAAAAACATTCTCTAGGTGATTCTCTAGAAGTAGAGGATCACGTAGGGCCTGTTTGTTAAAACTGAAAATTAAACTCTGAAAACTGATGTCTGAAAAAGTAGAGCTTAAAACATTAAGACATCATCTTTTGACTTAAAATTTTGGCTATTTTTAAGAGATACTTAATTTATTAAGTGATATAATATTGCATTATCAAACAATCTTATTTTTAATATCACTTAAAACATTCCTAATTAAGCTCTTAATTGGGTTACCAAACATGCCCATAGAGGTTGTCTTTTCAATTAAATGTCACATCATCTCCACTTCAGCATTAGAGGTTTGTATTGGAGAAGATTTTTTTTTTTTTTTGCATGTCTAATATTTTTTACTAGATAGATGATTGCATTGGAGAAGCTCTAAATGTTAACTCATACTTGTAAATAGATGAGTATTACTCTTTAATTTTGGAATGAAGAGCAAAGAGTTTAAGTTTGAAAAATCTAATAATTAGAATATATATAAGTAGTAATAAAGTTGAACATAATTACAAAAATATTTGAGCATAGTTAAGATGTTTGTAACATATGTGAAGGGTAAAGTTAAAAAAAAAAAAAAAAAAGACTCCCTCTGTCCCTAAATTATTATCTTGCTTTATTTTTTATCCGTTCTTAAATAATTGTCTTGTTTGAAACTTTTCTTTTTAGAATATTACTTTTAAAATTTTATTTTTATTTTTTCTCCCTACATCATATGCACATAAATATTAAATGAAATTATATACTATATCAATATTAATAATTAAATTAATTAATTTTTTTTTATTTTATATACTGAATCAAATAAAATAATAATTTAGGGATGGATGGACTAAAGACTTTCCTTGACAAGTTGGCAATAGCATTTGCTTTCCTTTTTTAAGGCTACTTTGCCAAATTCTGTGTGTAATTTCGCATTTAAGAAAGTAAAGTAATGGCGCTCAAAATCATCCGTGTCACAATAACATGGTCCAGTGACGTATTAAACCTTGAACTCGACTCCATCAATCAACCGTCGGTGGTCTCACGATTCCTTTGTGACACTGACAATGCCACGTCAACAATCGAAACCTAAAAAGAAAAAGGGATAATGACGCTACAAATCCCTTGACTATGGTCGATTTCACCAATAGTCCTTTAACAAATTTTTTTATATTTTTGTCCCTTGACTATGAAAATTAGACACGGTTGGTCCTTTTGGTGGATACCGTTAGTATTTTTCCGTTAAGTCCGTCATGTGCCTCTCACATGCGTTTAACCAAGGATAAAAAGGGAATTTCACCTACATCTTCTTCACCAATTCTGCATAAGTCCATTCATCAGGTTTGCATCCATTCTCCTTCATCAAATCCAATAATCTCAAGGCATTTGTTAGATTGCCCTGTGTAAGGAATCCCTTAATGAGTGTATTATATGTAAAATCACAGTTAGACGAGGACGTGCCTTTAGCATCTTGTCCAAAAGAATCATGGCTTTGTCAATATTCCCAACTATTCACAATACATTCATTACTAACTTACCCTCAGCAACAGCTCCAACACCTTCATCCATATCAGCCTTAGAAGTAAAAACCTTGGAAACAAGCCCCAATTCCTTCGCTTCGGAACCCGAAAACCTCCTCGCCGTCAAAGCCAACTCCATCGCGTTACCAAATCCAACAATCACCGGTAACCTTTGAATCGTCCTGACGTCCGCCGCCATAGCCAAATCAACCTCCTTCACCGAAAAAAACGCATCCTCCGTACAATACCTAATATCACAAGCAGTAATGATATCAACTCCGACGCCTATACAAGCACCTTGGACCGCCGCAACCACCGGTTTCCGAAACTTTTCAACGGATGTGATAGCATCCTGCAAGGCCTTAATTTCTCGCCGCAAATGCTCCCCAGTTCGCCCGCGGTCAGACGACCTGACATCCTGAGTCAGTAATTTAAGCGAGTTGAGGTCAATTCCGGCGCAGAAGTGGCTGCCGTTGCCAGAGAGGATTATGACGCTGACGTCAGGGTTTTGGTCGAGAGAAGATAGAGCGTCGGGGAATTCCTTCCAAAAGGCTGGCGATAAAGCGTTTCGAACGGAGGGACGATTAAGGTTTAAATAAACAATAGACGAATCAAAGTAAAGCCCCAAAGCAAGCCAAATTAAAGAGATAATTGCAAGTCTTTGATGAGATCCAAGACCCACAAAAGTGGATCGTAGTGGATTTAACGTGAATTTTGATTCAAACACGCAAAATCACACACTGTGGCAACAAAATCACACATAGTGGCTATGGAGAGCTTAGAGAAAGAAGATGTGTGTGTGTGTGTGTGAGAGAGAGAGAGTTTGATGCTGCGTTGGGGTGGGGTAGGGTGGGGTGGGGTGGGGAGGAGAGAGAGAGAAAAATAAATTGTTTAAGTATTACAAATATCTTTGTACATGAAATTCCAAAAATGTCCTTAACCAAAGGCACATGATGGGCACATGACGGACTTAACAGAAAAATATTAACGGTATCCACCAAAAAGACCAACTGTGTCTAATTTTCATAGTCAAGGGACAAAAATATGAAAAAAATTTGTTAAAGGACTATTGGTGAAATCGACCATAGTCGAGGGACTTGTAGTGTCATTATCCCAAAGAAAAATAAAATAAAAAGTTAGTACTCTCTTTGTTCCTTAATTATTTTTTGTTTGATTCGGTACACAGATTAAAAAAAAAATTGACTAAATTATTAATATTAGTATAATGTGTAATTTTTTTTAATGACCATATGCATGTGGCCCATAATTAAAGTAGGGAAACAAATAAGGATAAAATGGTAAAAGTAATGTCCTAAAAAAGACAACTTTTAAACAAGATAATTATTTTGGGACGGATAAAAAAAGAAATGAAGACAATAATTTAGGGATGGAGGGAGTATTTTTTTAATTAAATATCCGTCTATTTTCTTTTTTCATCCATTCTTAAATTACTGTTTTAGTTTCTGAACTTCTTTTTTAAGAAAATATTTTTACTCTTTTACCTTTATATTTCTTGTTACTTCAATCTAAAATCTATTGTATCAGAACATAGCAGTTATTTAAAAATGGAAGGAGTATTTGTGTTTTTCTTTTTAATTTATAAATTGACAAGGTGTTTCATTTAAGTGCATTAGTACACACCTTAATTTGATTCATTGTTTTCAAAGAAATCAAATAATACCCTACTTTTTGACTTATAGAACAGGAATTTATCTCTTATATGTGTCAAACAATATCTCCATTTTTCACTAATGCAACAATAATTTATGGTCAAATAATACCCCAATTTTTGACTTATGAAACAAGAATTTATCTTTCATGTGTTGACTATGAACATAAAAATTCTTAAAGTAAAAAAAGTAAAATCTAACATGGTTAAACACCTATTTATATGTATATGTGGGTAATGCTACGTGTACCTAAAGTGTGTATCAAATGTACACCAAAAGTCCTTATTGACATCTTTTAGTTCATTAGAAGATTATTAAATAGTAGGACCCACAAATCATTTAATCAATCAGAGGATGCCAACTGAGATTTTGGTGCATATTTGATACACACTTTAAGTAAATATATTATTACTATATATATATATATTATTTTGAGAATTATGACAGTGAAATTTGTAAATGAGAGGTCATCAAGACATGACTTAATATATCTAACTTCTTAACATATATCTTTACAACACATGTTAAATAAATTTTGCTAACAAATGCACAGATAACACTTGTTAATAAGTTATAAATAAAAATTATCTATATTAGAAACTCTCTAGTGTATGTAATCCCTAATGGACTGAGGAGGTCTCCAATTTGAATAACTTTTATTTATGAATTATTTCCGTCGTTCCCATCACATAGTACACTTTTTTTATTTCAAAATATTTTATTTAAATAGTCTATTTCCAAAAATTATCCCAACCAATTCTATAAATTTCAACTTAATTCTCTACCTATTAAATAATCATCTTAAAAAACTTAATTTTTTTATATAATTATGAACAATTCTAAAAATAATTAATTAATTTTTTTAAATATTGACTTTTTAATTGAAACTTAAAACGATACTGTAGTATTTACAAACGCCATCATTTGTGAAAGGATAGATAGTTTTCTTCGTGACCAACAAGATCTAGATCCGACCGTCAACGGCGTTTATTGTCGCTAACACATGAACCTTCATGCTACAGCAATCCAACGGAAACTTCCTCAAAACTTCATCACTCCGCCCAAATTTGACTTCCTTCTGGCTCTCGGCCATATTTCTTTAACTAAACTCTACGTAATCAAAATCAAAACGCGCCGACCCGACCCGACCGACCCGACCTATCAAGATCCAGTTCATATATCTGCATCCATTAACGCATGTTCACATCTGCCTTGAGTAATTTGGCAGTGGAGAAGTCGGGGAAAGATGATGGAGTCAGTACCGATCCGCGTGCCGTACAAGAACCTGAAGCAGGCGGAGCTGGAAATGATGGGTGCAGACGAACCTTACCATCGTCGAACCGATGCCGACCATTCTAGGGCTTCCAATGGGGCTGATTCGAATTTGTCTCTGAATTCTCCTTCTTCTTCTTCGTCGGCTCCGGAACCGCCCAAGCATTGTAGTTTAATTACGTTGATTTTGAGTTGTACGGTCGCCGCCGGCGTCCAGTTCGGTTGGGCCTTGCAGCTCTCCCTTCTTACTCCTTACATACAGGTACTGAATTACTGGTTTTGATACGTGCAGTTGTGTTATTTGGTTTTGAATTTGCTGTGTTTGGATATTATGGGTTGCCTCAGTTTGTGTGGATATTAGAAGTCTTTGTGATTATGAAATTTTGTGAATTCACGAGAAAGAGGCGAAATTGGGCAATTTGGGAAATTTTTGTGCTAGTTGGATGAATATGTTTTTGCATTAATGAGAAGGATATGGATGAGTGTGGCTTTATTGAGAGATCTTATATTGGACCGAGAAATGATTCTTGTAACCCGTCCCAAACAATTGGGGCAAACACTGAGTTGAGTTGACGAATTCTAAATCTGTACTAACATGGAGAAGGAGGGGTTTTAGAAAGGATGGCTAATGCGAATTTAAATTTTCATGTTATAGTGTAGATTCTGGAATTGGATTGATTCTGGAAATGTATTGCCATTTCTTACTTCACTTACTAGAGTAGACTTAAAAACGGAATTATGTACAGAGTCAAAGCCGTTAGTTTAAAGCTTGTTGAAATGAGATATTGACTGAGGTACTAGACTCTAAAGGAGCATTTGTCAATGCAGAGTGTGCAAGGGAAGTAGTAGGACTGGTTCCTCAAGCATGGTTCAAGATCACCATAGAGTGGTAGATAATGACCAGCATATAACTTTTGAAATTAAGCATCTTTTCATAATGGGTACTAAGTGTCGTTTAGGTTCGCTTGACAAGATTACAAAAAAGATAAATGTATCAGAACCCAAAAAGTTGGTATAAACGTTTGTAAAGTTGGGTTTTTGATTAGAGTACCGAACAATTTATTCATGGAGAGTACTAGAAGTTTAAAAAGTTACAATTATTGACACTTTGTAATTATACTATAAAATAAGGATACCAGAAACAGGCATATGATATGGACACGATGTAAATCACGTTCATATAGTCAAAAGTAAGTTTTTTGACATCTCCAGTTATACGTACATATACTTGTAATGAAAGTATGAACATATACTTATCAAATAATTTTAAAACACAATCTCCATTTCACTTTATCAGCTCTATAACAATAGTTAATCATGTCGACTAAGAATGTGATTAAAAGTAGGGTGGGAAACAAACCGAGCTGAGTCAAGCTTTAAAGTTCCAAGCTTGGCTCTCTAAATGGTAAAACTTGAACTCGACTCTAGCTGAGTAACCTAGGCTCAAGCATGGCCCATGGGTCATTTACATCACTGGTCTTCGAGCTGATAAAATATATATAGTTTGGGTTTATTTTTCACTAATTGTTCTTATTAGAGTGGGGACATCTAATTTATTTCATCGAGCCTAATCGTGCTCAAGCTTGCCACATTTACTTGAAGTGCTCGGGTCGATTCAAGCAATGAAAGAAGCTGAACAAAAATTGAGCCACTGAGCTTTTATTTACGAACCTGATTAGAACAGAGCTCCCAGAGCGTGACCTGGAAAAACTAGGATTCCATTTCAATTATGATCACTAGTTAAATACAAAGTACAAATGCCAATCAGTCTGGCTCTTCAATTACAAAAGTTCAAAAAATTACCCTGCATGGATCAACGCTGAACATCGGCATATGCTGCGGGTGGAGGAGAAGATCATCTTTCAGGCGGGAAGAAATACTTTTGATGTTTTAAGAAGTTAGGAGAAAGATCGTATTGTTTTTCAGTTGCTGGAAAGATATAGAGGCAGAACCAATGCCGTTGTTCTTTCTGTTTGGGAGTAACTGTGGATTTGCGAATGGATGGAGAATGCTACAAGAGCCAAAGGTTCTTTTTGGAGGAAGAGACTGGAGCAATGGCGTGAAGTGTTGTTGGCTAAGGAGAGTAATAGATCCGGCAATTTTTTTTTTGGAATTGTAGTCAAAGGAAATGGGGGTTACGGGATGATATGTATCCCTGAGATTGTGCCGGACTCAGGTTGGGACATGGTGACAGCAAAGCTTAAGAGATTCTCTCAGGCGAACTCTCTCGAGAAGAGGTATGGTAGAAAGTCTTAAAGAAGCGGCCAAAATTCCCCCGTGGCCGAACTCAATTCTCAACATTTCATCTAGCAAAGATAAATCAGTGGCAGACTTTGAGGTAGATGAAAGTTCTTGCAATGGCAATTTGCAATTTATGGAGAGATGCCTGTTGTGTAGAGTGGGTAGCCTCGAATGCCCTATACCTTCCAGATGTGAGCTTCAGAACTCGTGGGTGAATCTAAGGTGGAGGACGGCTGGTGGTGTTAAAGTTGTGGATATGAACGGAAACTATTTCTTGTTTGAATTCCCGTCAAAACAAGAGGCCTGTCATATCTTGAAGGAGAAAAACTGGACATTCAATCAACAGCCTTTATTTTTGGATAGATGGGATTCCATAGGATATGCAATCATGAAGGTCACAAACCTCGAAAAGTATGGATTAGGGCGCTGGGTCTACCACTGCACTTATGGAGCAAAGCAGTTTTTCAAGGAATTGGTAAGAAGTGTGGAGGTTTGATAGCAGTAGATGACGATAGACGATACAGAGCACAAAGGGGATTTGAGATGGGCTTGGCTATTGGTGCTATTCAAAGAAGAGATGCCAGCTAGCGTCAAGATTGGAGTTGGTAGTAGAATTTTTGTCGTTTCGATTTGGGTTGAATCCACAACCTTTTGTCGCCCAAGGAAATTCCACGGCAACTATGGTG
Source organism: Platycodon grandiflorus (assembly GCA_016624345.1). Classification (NCBI taxonomy): domain Eukaryota; kingdom Viridiplantae; phylum Streptophyta; class Magnoliopsida; order Asterales; family Campanulaceae; genus Platycodon; species Platycodon grandiflorus. The sequence continues at coordinate 39,314,943 of CM028364.1, forward strand.
GTGGTGGCAAAAAGAACGCGGAATAAGGGGGAGAGAAGAGAGGTGAGGAGGACGAGGGGGTCCATGCACACGTCTCCTCTCCCCCCCCAATCCCCAACTCCAGCAACCTGTGGAAGCCTTGAAATTTTTGGACGGAAAGACATCTTCATGAACATCTATTGCCACGTGGAGGTTGGTATTGACATAACACCAAAATGAGTGTGGAAACACATGCTCCTACATATTCAATGGCTGACCACCACAAGACGTCAAGATGTCAGGAAGGTCATGTTGCAGTTTTCAGCCCCATCGGGTAAAAATGCTATCTCAAATACGAGTGATGTATGATGGTATGGAGAGTTCTATGACTACATAGAGAAGGATGTGGGGAAGAATAATGAAGAAAAAGGGAAGAAGAACGCTTACCCTCACAAGGCATCAGCGAAGCTCTAAGGCCTAGAGCACACAAGCTCACAATTCTCAAATATTATCCAATCTGTAATTACATAACAGGGCATTACATTGCTATCTATAAGATCCAAAGGATATCCTCGCTCTCCTAGAAGTACGACTAGGACTAAGAAATTAAAATACCACTATGATCCTGGTAATATAATCAAACTCAAAGCTCCAGTTGTAGATTCCAGCATCAACTAAAAATACTAGGCTTTGGGTTGATTTTTTGTAACCAAGAGTTGCAACAATGGAAAACTAGACTATGAAGCAACAGGAATCAGATATGAACTTGCAAGTCACAGGCATATGTAGGGGCAAGAATTTCAATTATATGCTCTAGCATCTCCATGGTTCCCATAAATTTAGGTTTTAACTTTTTTGGAGATTCATCGAAGGAGGAGGGGGTCCATGCACACGCCCCACCCCCCTACAGTCCTATCATAAGGAAAAAAAGCCCAACTCTCCAATACCCTGTGGAAGCTTTTTACTTTCCCTCCTGGAGAGTCCAACTAACTATTGTTATTAATATTTTTAGAGTTCGGTGAAGCCCAAAAAGTTGAGTTTCAACTGGATGATTATCTCTTTTCTTTTCTGCTTACTGATAGCAATGACATTGATCAACTGAAAACAGTTCTTGATTTGGGATTGTGCTGGCAGATGTTTGTGTTGCTTAACGTAAATTTATGTGATATATCCAATAACTCAAAATAAGAATCCCCTATTGACTTACATAAGTTTTAGAAACTATTTGACTCTATGGTGCATTTCGTTTAATACCCTCAATTTATCTTCATGTGGTGTCAAATCAATGGACCTATTCAATATTCTATCTCACTACTAAAATGTGTACTAAAGACAATTGGTTTAAAGGAAATTTCTATAAAAGGAAAGGGGATTCGCGTTTTGGGACGTCTCAAAATTGGAATAGTGCACTCTAACTTGGGGATAGAGGGGGTAGATTTTTCTTGTGTAAATGGTACAATGGGATTGGCTCAACTAAACCTTATTGACTACTTGAGTTTTCTGTGTGATTGTTGTCTGACATTCAAATGAGGAATTTCAATAATTTGCATTTTAGAGGTATATCTGCAACAGCATGTAATGCGCGTAACACATCTCTTGCAAATTGCAATTGCTATTAACTACATGTTTTGTAGATTGCTTTCTCTTTAGTGCTTGTACTTCTAGGTGACTGCTATATTATCCTGGTTGCTTGGTGGATTAACTGTGCTCTTCTTATATCTGCTGCAGACACTTGGAATTGGGCATGCCTTTTCTTCATTTATCTGGCTTTGTGGTCCTATTACAGGCCTTGTGGTAGGTGATAACAGCAACCTTATTCTCTGTGTCACCTGAATATTGTTCAGAATCATGTGCGCTTTCTTAGAGATTACATTTCATTTTGCTGTGTTAGTGTTTCTAATCTGCAATGTTCTTTTATGGCTTCACATTTGAACATTTTACACGGAGAAGTAAACGCTGATGGTACTGTGAACTTTTTCCTCTGGGGTACACTCTGCATGGGTGATAGTCTATGACGTGGTCTACAGACCATCAATGTGCCACGGCCTAAGTTTTGATCTGATGGGATGGAGTCACATGATTATTTGAGTCTTAGTCTTCAGTTCTGCCTTCTTCCAGCTTATCTTAGATGCTAATCAACAAGATGATGTGCATTCTCACCTGAATTGCCATCATACCTGGCATTCGTTACTCCATTGCTCGAAATTGAAGAAGAGTGTACTCTAGGACGTCCTAGAGGTCATTTCCCTTAATTGCAGGTTTCCAGTGGAAGATACAGAAGCAAATTGGTACCTCTTTATGTAGTCGGTTGAGAAACTCTGTCATTTGATTGGGGTATTATTGATGTAATTTCTGTTAACTCTATATGGCATCAAGTCATCTGGCATGTTGTACCATGGTTCTCAACTTTTTTATGTCTGATCAATTACTACCAGTATTATCATTGCAGTTCATCTGTTAATATCCAAATATATCTGCATCTTTCAATCTTTTCTTTTCCTCCAAATGGTTACCTTGTAATTGGTTTGACTGCTAGACCTTCTGGTATATTTAGTAAAAGGGTTTTGCTAACAAATCCCTATGGCACTTCTTAAGAATCTGTTCATAGAAACATTTGGCATTGGAATTCATCTTCAATGCATTGAAAACACCCTGAAGTCATTGGAGTTGGTTCCCAATGCCAAATATTTCTTAAGTTAGATTTTTAATAGGTCCATAAGGGGCACTTCTTAGCGCGACTAGTAAAATGGCTGAAATTAAGGGAATATATAAACTTTAAAATGCTGGTATATCGTCATATCAGTGATTTATTTATTACTATTAATGCTTTATGGTCAGTGGAGAACTATGCTGAACCTTATCTCATTGTTTGTCTTTTAGGTTCAACCTTGTGTTGGCATTTGGAGTGATAAATGCACTTCTAAGTATGGAAGAAGACGCCCATTTATTTTGGTTGGATCTCTCATGATATCAGTTGCGGTGAGCATCACAGAATTTCCATTTAGCTTTTAGTAGTTGTTTCACTGTGCTTCATATCTGCTAAACTAGCCCTTGTGCTTTAGGTCTTAGTGATTGGGTTTGCTGCAGACATCGGGTACTTGTTTGGGGATACAAGGGAAAGTTGCAGGTTCTTGCTTCCTTTTCTTTTTATTCTTCTTCTTCTTCTTCTCCTGGATACCTTTCTGAATATAAAACGTTTACAACCTACTCATATTATGCAGAACATTCAAAGGTACACGCATGAGAGCAGCTATTGTCTTCATCATTGGATTTTGGATGCTAGATCTTGCTAACAACACTGTGCAGGTAAACTTCATAGATATAATTTTGTCCCACTACAACTTGATTAACAGCTTTTTAGCTATCAACTATGTTCGTGAACGTTTTAATGAACACAGGGGCCAGCCCGCGCTCTTCTGGCTGATCTAGCAGGTGCACCCCCACTTCTTATCTCCATGCGTGAAGTTTAAGGATCCGTAGTTCTGCTGTTAATACCTATTGTTAGTATTTCTCTATAGAAGAGGTCTCTGTCTTTATAAAGTGCTAAATTGTGTCATCATTCAATAGGCCCTGATCAGAGAAATGCAGCAAATGCTGTATTTTGCTCGTGGATGGCAGTGGGCAATATTTTAGGATTTTCTTCTGGTTCTAGTGGAAATTGGCATAGGTAATATGTCTTGGCATTTTCATTCTATAGTTTATATGTGCACATAAAGTTTGTGTAATTTACAGCTTACAGTAGTTATGTTGGCAACCCCTTATTCTCAAGCTGTTTTCTTTATTTAAAATTGTCTCATGATTAGATTTACATATCAAATTAAATTTTGCTTCGTCTATGTTTCATCACTCATATGTTACTGGCTGATAGAGTCAATCTTACCTGATTCTCTTAAGCAGGTGGTTTCCTTTCTTGACAAATAATGCTTGTTGTGAAGCATGTGGAAATCTAAAGGCAGCATTTCTAGTTGCAGTGGTGAGTTTTAGTAAAGTTCATGTATACATGGGAACAATCTGTTGTTCTTGGGAGGATTCATAGAGTTCATGCATGTCCTTTGGATTTTATGCTGGGCAAGTTTTTCCATTCTTCATAGGATGTTTGATTGGTTGATAAGGCTTTAAGTATATTTCCATATGGCATATAGCATATAATTCTGGAAACTTTGTTGGTTTGTGCACAGGTCTTCCTGACTTTATGCACATTAGTGACACTATATTTTGCAAAGGAGGTTCCGTTGACACCAAAGCAGCCTCAGAGTTCATCAGATTCTGCTCCTCTTTTGAATGATCCTCAGCAGAATGTTTTTGACAGTCAAGAAACAAAAACTGGAGGGCAGTTCGTAGATAATACATTGGGAAAAAAATATGAGACTGTCTTTGATATGGATATAAATTTGAAGAAAGAAAACCAACAAACTGAGGAAGATCAAGTTGAAAGTTTCACTGACAGTCCTGGAGCAGTCTTGGTCAACTTATTGACCAGCTTGCGGCATTTACCGTCAGGGATGCATTCAGTGCTCGTTGTGATGGCTCTCACCTGGGTAATTTCAACATTATTAGCCAAATTCTTTATACTGTTTTGAGCTTTTATTCAACTCTCTTAATGCTTTTATATGTCGCTCTCACATGCAGTTGTCCTGGTTTCCCTTTTTCCTTTTTGATACGGATTGGATGGGGAGAGAAGTTTATCATGGTGATCCAAAAGGGGATGCTTCTGAAATCCGAGCGTATGATCAAGGTGTCAGAGAAGGTGCATTTGGTTTGCTATTGAATTCAGTAAGAACTCAAATTGAGCTCCATTTGTCTTAAGTTTATTAGATGACCAATGTCATACAATCTTGGATCGGAGAGCTCCAGACTACTCACTGTGGCATCGTGTATCCTTTCATTGCAAGTTTGGGAGCTTCTAACTTACATGTGAGTAGCTGGAGTGACAACCGGACAAATCTAAAGGGAGAAAAGGAAGAGAAAACCATAGAAAAGATACGTATTCTACATAGATTCGTCATATGGAGTAGAATGAATACAAAGACCTGCACACAATTAAATATTGGGATTTTCTTCATGTTTTGGCTAATTCGGTCCCTCGACATACATTCTCAATCACATAAGTTTTCTTGTGACAGGTTGTTCTTGGAATTTGCTCTTTCCTCATTGAACCAATGTGTAGGTGGATGGGTTCAAGATTAGTTTGGGCAATGAGCAACTTCATTGTGTTTGCCTGCATGGTAGGCACTGCTGTCATCACCTTTATTTCTGTCAGAGAACATTCAAACGGGAGTGAACATACTGTTGGAGGGAATGAAACAATTAAGAATGCATCCTTGGTAGTTTTTGCCATTCTTGGCCTTCCTCTTGCTGTAAGTATTTATGATAATCTCGATTAGACCCTCTAATTTAGCTTCTTAGGCTGGTGTTGTAGTTGATTGTTATGAACTCTTTCTGTGAAGCAAAAGTTGTGGTGCACTTTCTTCTTTGTGGTGCTGCCTTTAAAAGTGTGTCTGACATGCGTTAATGTATGGTTGTTGTAGATTACTTACAGTGTTCCATTCTCTGTCACGGCGGAACTGACCGCGGATACAGGAGGTGGCCAAGGTCTGTATGGACTGTTATAAATGTTGATTGTGTCCATTTTTTTTCCCTCGTTGGAATCTCATGAAGAATCTTAGTTCTTACTATACAGAATTTATCTATTGTAGGATTGGCTATAGGAGTTCTAAATCTTGCAATCGTTTTACCGCAGGTAATTCAATTTTATCTACTTTTATTTGGTTGTTGTTTTTGTCTGAAGATGGATGGTTTTCTACGTAAAAATCTTCTTATAATCTAATTTTGAGCTTATATGATGCCCCTTTGCCTGTCTGAAAGTCAAACTTTTTGAGGAAATATTTTCTTCTAAAGTTGGGGAATAGAACAACCTCACTGCTCCATAATGCATTGTCATTATATGTTACGTTCACTGACGCTACTTTTCATGAAAGATTTGGTTGCTCCAAATTGGAGGTTGATTATGTCAAAGAAAGAAATGCGGCTGTTTAAGTGTTTTATGTATACTAGGAAGATATCTTCAATTGCTCGTCTCTTTTTTGCGATTCCCAAATCTGGGCATCTCAAGAAAGAGATGTCTCATGGGACGTTCTCATTTGGAAGTCAAACTTCTTTGTTGAAAAAATTGCATTGTGCAAATTTATACTTGGTCAATTCGATACCTTGAAAACCAACACCATGCATTGTTAATTTGTGTGGCATCATTTCCAAAAGCAGACTACTTGTTAGGGCACCCCAGTACAGTGTTAAGATTTGTTTACCAATGTTCTCTGGAAGGCGAATGCTTTAATTTGCAGAACATTTGATGCTACTGCATCAAGTGTCCTATTGACTTTGCACGGGTTCTAAGAAAGATTTCAACTCCTTTCTTTTTCTTTCTAACAATTATAAAGGGAAACATAGACAATTGGTTGAAAAAAAAAATGAGAATACAAATTATTTTTACTGGTTGGCTGTATCTAGTGTTTCGGAATGTGTTGAAAGGTAGTATCACTGGGGGTCTACAAGATGACGCGGCATTACACACAACCAACAAGGGTAGGAAAGGGAAGAGAGTGAGGGCTACGACACCGCACTTTGCACACCATTGGATCCAAAGCCGAGGTCATTAATGATCTCATCATAAATGAAGGTATTTATAGTGAATAGTAGCCGGCCTTACGTGAGGGGCCGTATGCGAATGTGTCACTTGCACATTGGTAGCGGACCTGACATGTACTATGCTTATGGTGTGTATTCCCCTCGCAATCCTAGCTAGGCCACGTGACCCTCAAAAGGTGCATGTGATGAACCCCGCACTCCAGCCGCCAATCCAAAATCTCTTGAAGGTCCCAAAGTGCATGCGGGGTGGGCACCCCGCAAGCTTCTTGCAATTTGGCATTGTCCTAGCCAATTTGATATATGCCGGCTCCCCACATGGGGGTGACCTTCCCTCGGGAGAGTGTTTAGCCGTCGGCCAAGCGACTTAGGTGCAAGGTGTTCCTTTGCAAGGGCTTTGTGGGGAGGGTGCACTTACACTTGGTAAGTTTTATCAGGCATGTGCTGGGCACATGAGTATGAGCATGTGCAGGGCACATGAGTATGAGCATGTGCGGGGCACATGAGTATAAGCATGTGCAAGAGCACGTGACCACAAAGGGTAGCCCACGGTACACTCGTTTGGTAAGTGGCAAGGTTCTCTCTACAGAATGGAAGGTGTGTTTTGCAATGTTCACATAGAATTGCTATTTGCTAGGGTTGTATCACTTTTTGTTACTCAAGCTATGCTTAGGGAATGTTTATTCCTTGTTAGTAACTTTTGATTATGGCTTTAATATGTAGAGGCCTAGCAGTTCATGTTTTGGAAATTGTTGATGTATATACTTGTTCATCTGATTCATTTATACTTTTTGGTCTTTTTAGATGATTGTTTCCCTTGGTGCCGGTCCATGGGATGCTTTATTTGGTGGAGGGAACATACCAGCATTTGTTCTTGCTTCTCTGAGTGCCCTTGCTGCCGGTGTTATTGCAACTCTTAAGCTACCAACTCTTTCAAGCAATTCATACAAATCAACTGGTTTTCATTTTGGCTGACTTCCTTCCCTCGGCAAGCTAACTAAACAAACTCGACTTGTATATGATTACACTGGAAAGGCAAGAACACTCGCGGTTCATAAAGCCACACCAAAGGTTTTGCTGCAATTCCTGCACTTTGTACTTTACGCCATCACAGAGAGCTGCGAATTCGAGATTCAGATTCATTCTTCTGCGAATTCGAGATTCAGATTCATTCTTTCTTCCCGATATTCGGGATTTGTACCCCATACAGAACGTAAAATATCATTTATACCGAAAAATAATATAGTGATATAGTTTTAGGTGATCCAATCAAATATGTTTCTGGCATTTTTCATTTTTTTGACAATCGTGTATTTATAAATAATCAAATTTCGCCAATATTTTCGTTAGTCTTTATCTTTCTGTGATTGTACATCATTTTCTGTCTTTTCACAGTGGCCAGTGATCTGTTGCATCAGCTTATCAGGTAATGTGTTCCATTTTCAAACGGGATTATCTTGGAGATTGTAAGTGGGCCTGGTTGATTAGATGCCCAATCTTTTTGTACTCTGCAGGGTTCCTGGACTACAAGTGTTGGGTTAATTTTTGAGCATTATATTCTCTTGAGATTTGACTTAGAGATTGGGGTGTAAAGTGTAATTTACCTTCTCCTTGTGCCCAATAAGCTTCTCCATTTCTTTTATCGTCTGTGACTACTGCAAAGCATTTACAGTTGTTCTCCCTCCTAAATCTCTGTCCTCGAACCTGCGATCACTTTGGGAGAGAATATTTTGCACTTAACTAATCTTCTTTTGGTTTTCATTTCAATATCCCAAACTTAAATGTCACCTTTTTGACTAGAGTAATAGAATTTATCTACATATTTCATTTACGCCCAACTTTAAGTGTTGTAATTTTTAATCAGAGTATAATACTTTAAAGCTTAATGTATGTGAAATCTGTAAATAAATTTTTAGATGTACCAGTTTCCTTTTGGTAACCCAGATGTTTGTTCGGCTCTAGATCTACCTAGATTAGCGGTACAAGCAAGTGTACAGGAGATGTACCGGGGGCACATTGTGTTGGTACAGGAGATCTGAATTCTCGTTACAAGATTATCTTTCATCCTAAATTAGCAAAGTAAAAAAAAAAAAAAAAGAAGGAAAGATAGAAGACAAATTTTGAAAAAGGAGGAAGATAAAGAAACAATTTTGATGACATTAAACGAAAATATAAAATATGCTTCCCTATATATTTACTTAAAATCAGAATTGCAATTGCATTGGCCGTTGGGTGGTTAAATTTCCAAATGTCACTATGTCTGCCCAAATAAGGCCATCAAAAATTCCAGTTTCCAGTTTATTAAATGAGGGAATCAGTTCTTTTCAGTCTCGTGGTTTTCCAGGTTTCTACTTATAGATAGCTTTCTATTCAATTTTTATCGTTTTTTATTATTTTATTTTTTTATGAATACTACTCCCTCCATCCCTAAATTATTGTCTTACATTTTTTTTATCTGTCCCAAAATAATTGTCTTGAAAACTTTTCTTTTTAGGACATCACTTTTACCATTTTACCCTTACTTTTTTTCTTACTTTAATTATGGGTCACATACACACGAGCATTAAAGAAAATTACACATTATACTAATATTAATAATCAAGTAAATTGTTCTTTCTTAATCCGTGTGCCGGATCAAATAAGAAAATAATTAAGGGACGGAGGGAGTATGACTTAATTTTGCCAAAAACATTCGCCACAAATAATATATGTGTCGGAATTGTTATAAACATTCAGTTTTTCAACTGCAACACTCTTGATTGTTGGAGATTTAAAGCTCGTTTGGTGTAGTGTTTTTAAAACGGAGCGTTTTTAAAATACAGATTTTTCAAAACGCAGTTTTTTTTTCTTATAAATGCGTTGAGATATCGCTTCAAAAATGAGTTTTTTTTTTCCTCTCAACGTTTTAAAACCTGCGTTTTGGGAAAAACTGTGAATTCTAGCATTTTAAAACACAGATGCGTTTTAAAAATGCAAATTTTTTTGCCGCACCATTGAAACACAACTTTTGCAAATAAACTGCGTTTTATCCTTGAGTTTTCGCCAAAATACACGACTAAATGAGCTCTTAATACAAACAAAATAAAATATCAATTGCGTGCAATAATTAAAAAGTAAAGTGCTAATAGTGACTCCCATTGTGTTATGTACTTCTAATAGGAATCTAGAAACGCGGAAATTTTAAATTCATGTTCCTAAAATTATATGATTAGTTTTTATTATGTGTATGTGTTTCAAGATTCTAAGGCATTATAGATTATGAATTAATGAAATTAAAGTAGCATGAATTTTCGATTAAAGTTTACATGTGGTATCAGAGCATAGGATTATGGAGCCCATAATTTTTTTATTATGATTGATAATTTAATTTAATGATTAAAGCATATTCCGCCGAAAATTATTGTTAAATTGAATTGCTGAGCTAGTCTAGGACGGTGAGACCTAGAGCTGTCAATACAGGTTGGACTCGCCGGATCAGCCCAACTCGCCACCAAAATAGGTTGGGTTGAGTTGATAAATTTTGATCCCGTCTAGGAGGCGGGTCAAATGGGTTGAACCCACGCGGGTTACAGGTTGAAGCGGGCTGGGTTGGGTTAACCTGCCAAATCGCTTGACTATATAAATTTAGTTTGACTCTTTGATTTTAAAAAAAGTGTAGTTATATTTCCCTTAATTTTTTTGGCTTTAATTTGTTAGATTCTTTCTTGGCCTTTTGTTTGATTTTTTATTTCATTAATTAGAAATTAAAAATAGTTAGTGATATGTTTTTTTTTTACTTTAATTTTTAGACATTGAGTTTAGGGTGAATTACAGGCCGATCCCTTTTTGGACATTTGTAATCGCTCCAATCCACCATACTTTTTTAAAAATCGGAAAAAGTCACTTTTGGGGCAAAAAGATGATTATACCATTAATAAAAGATTTACCGGAGAAATTTCATCGTCGCGATGCCTAATTTCATCATGCCCAATTGCGATGCCTAATTCTATCATCGCGATGCCTGATTCTATCATCGCGATGTTTAATTTCATCATCGCCATGCAGCCAAATAAAAATTTACCGGAGGAATTTTAGTCAGTAAGATTCGCTAGAAAAATTTTAGGACTCGATGCCTAATTACGATGCCTAATTTCATTATCGCGATGCAAAGGAAGATTTACCGGATAAATTTTAGTAAGTAAGCTTCACTAGAGAAATTTTAGGACTCGACGCCCAATTGCGATGTCTAATTTCATCATTGCGGTGCCTAATTTCATCATCACGATGCAGCCAAAGGAAGATTTATCAGAGAAATTTTAAGATTTACTAGAGAAATTTTAGTAAGTAAGATTCACTAGTGTTCTATTGGAATGGAAACAGAAGCTATCCACAAAAATTAATTTTCTTTGCTACGAGCTATTGGAATGAAAATAGAGATTCACCGGAGAAATTTAGGAAGGGAGATTCACCAGAGAAATTTTAAGAAGAATGGAAGATTCACCGGAGAAAATATTAGTAAGAAGTTATCTGGAAGATTGGCCGGAGAAATTTTAGAAAGAAGCTACTGTATATGTTATTGCGGGGCATTTTAGGAATAATTTTATTAAAGTACCTTTTAGCGGTTTAAAAAAATAAAGGGTGGACTGGAGAGAATAAAAATTTTCCAAAGTGGATCGGCCAGTAATTTTTTGTTGAGTTTATTTAAGAAATTTTTTCAGAAAATTGCTGGCCGGTCCCCTTTTCAAAACGTTTAACCCCTAAAATCCACAATTTTTTTTCTTAACCGAAAAAAGACATTTTAATAATTTTCTTTCTAAAATGTCCCTATGCAACATGAGCACTCTTTTATTTTAGAGATTCGTTAAACAAAAACACACACGCACAAACATAAAAAACATTTAGTTATATCAGAGAAATTGAAAACTTGTAAACGATTTCATATTGTTAATATAGTCTTCCTTCATGTTTGGGGATCAATTTTCATGCCTAGAACACGAATTTGATCAAATTCGAATTTTCTGAGTTCATTCCGTTTTTCCTTGTTCTTGGGCTGTTTTGGGCACTTAAATCTATGTTTTAATCTTCAAATTTGTTTAAAATTAATTACATATAGTTATCCTAACTTAGTACTATATTTGTGCACAATTTTTCTACCAAAAAAAAAATACTATTTTCGAGATCCAAATCGAGCTTGGCAGTGTACTGTCAAAAAACAGAGTGAGATGTTCTTTGACTGATTTTGAGACTTTAATCAATGATTTGAGTTTTAATTCACCAATTGCAGTATGCTGGGCAACACAACGGGGATCGACTTGCCTAGTTAGGTTGCAGGGGTCGAGGGGACAGCATCCCTCGTGGGGGTTGAGGGGCAACGCCCCCAAAAGGTAAACAAAAATCAAGTCCCCTCCAGCAGTTGAAATTCAAACGGCGCCTTGATTGCTCATCGCGATGCCTTGGTTTGCTCATCGCGATGCCTTGGTTACTCATCACGATGCCTGTGTTGTTCATCGCGATGCATTGGTTGCTCATCGCGATGCTTGTGTTGCTCATCGTGATGCCTTGGTTGCTCATCGCGGTGCCTGTGTTGATCATCACGATGCCTTGGAAAATCAAGTCCCCTCCAGCAGTTGAAATTCAAACGGTGCCTTGGTTGTTCATCGCGATGCCTTGGTTATTCATCGCGATGCCTGTGTTGCTCATCGCGATGCCTTGGTTGTTCATCGCGATGCCTTTGTTGCTCATCGCGATGCCTTGGTTGCTCATCATGATGATTAACCCACACGATGTCTTGGATTACTCATCGCGATGCCTTGGGTTACTGATGCGCGCGTATTTTTCTTTCATTAATGGAATCATTGTCTTTTTGCCCCAAAAATACCTTTTTTCGGTTTTTAAAAAATATGACTGGATTGGAGCGATTACAAATGTTTAAAAAGGGACCGACCCGTAATTTACCCTAAATTTTTTTGGCGAATTGACCCGTCCCAACCCGTAGCCCATAACGAGTTGGGTTGGATTGAGATATTTCAGCCCACTTATTTAACGGGTTAGCTCAACCCAATCGAAAGCCTGTGGTATATATCAAGTACAACCTTTTGACCCGATAAAACAACTTATATGACATTTGACTAAAAAATTAACACAAACTTCCTATAATACCCTAAAGCCCTTAAAACCTAACTCAGTCTCACTCTCTCTCAAATCTCGGCTTCCTCTCTCAAACCACAGCCGTCTTTCTCCCATCGTCGTCGTCTCCCCCTCCCATCTCCAACCACATCGTTGCCGTCTTCCTCCGTCTCCGACCACATCGTCTCCCTCTACTAGCATGGATCTTGTAAGTCTTCCTTCGTTTTCCTCCCATCTACTACCATGAAGCCCTATCTTTGTCTTCCTCCGTTTTCCTCTCATCGTCTCCCTTTGAATCAGTTAAACGATCCCGTGAATCGTTTAAACGAATCCGCGAATCATTTAAACGAATCCGTTAATCGTTTAAACGAATTCGTCAATCGTTTAAACGAATCCGTGAATCGTTTAAACGATTCGGTTAAACGACTCCGTGAATCGTTTAAACTATGTTTGAGTCATTAAAAAAAGAGGGTATTTTGGGGTTTTCAAATAAAAAGAGGCCATATAAGTTGTTTTGGAATAAGTTAGGCCAAATAAGATGTTGGAGAGTTTGACTAGGCCATTTGTGAAGAAACCCGATCTGCCTAGTGACGGGTTTTAACGGGTTACGGGTCAACTCAACTTGCAGACCCGTTTTGACAGCTCTAGACTGAGACCTCTCGCCCTCGTTGAATCGTTGGACTAATGGATATGCTAGTACGATCCATGGTCAACACGGTCAGATAAAGAGAATTCCTCTCATTCCATTATCTTTATGGTTAAGGTACCAAGGCCAGTATATGAATAATTCCCGTGAAAGGTGAACAATTGGGTGTATTTACCTATTAAAGTAACGCCCACGAGGGCCACTATCATTAAAGACAAAAATTGATATAGTGTGATAATAGTAACATTTATTTAATAATTTTTCTCCTTTTCGGTCAAGGCTTGACTGATTGTCCTTATATTTTATGCCTATTAATATTAAGGTTGAACAAATTGGTTAGTATGTTATTTTTTAAATAAAATTATATTTTGTTCAAGGCCTAAAATATAAAAAATAAAATAGAATGTGAAGATATTAAATAGCTTGTTAGTCACCAAAGTGGTCGGGCTGAATGAGATATTACCACATTAAATTAATAAAATTATAATTGTTCATGAGTAAAGAGATGCCCTTAATTAAAGAATGACAAGAATGATAGACTGAACAATTGGGCCTATAGATTATTTAGCTAGGAGGTCATTCAACGAGAGACTAATGCTCGTAATCTATAACATTAAAGGGATAAATCATCCTGCCTTGGTTAGATAGTCGTATATCTAAAGATAGAAAACTTATTTAATTAATGTATGTAATTAATGATTATACATTAAAGTATTTACTATTGACATCAATTATGTTTATGTATTTAATGATTGCCCAAATGTAAACTTAAATACATACTTAAAGTGTTACATAAAGATATCTTGATGTATTAAAGTTAACTCAAAGCGCTAAAAGATAAGCTTGTACAAATATTTGCAGTTTCTATGAATCTCTTCGCATCAGGAAATTCGGTTGTCAAGTTCAACGGGCTGAACTATGCTGATTGGTCTGAACAGATCCATTTTGCTCTGGGTGTTATGGACTTGGACGTAGCCATAATGACAGATGAGAAGCCCGTAGCCATTACTGAGACTAGCTCAGAAGATGACAAGTCGATCTATATGGCTTGGGAGCAGTCTAACAGGCTGAGCTTGAACCTTATGAGGATGACCATGACAAAAAATATCAAGCCTTCGATGTCGAATACAGATGATGCTAGGGAGTTCCTGTTGAAAATCAAAGAATATTCTCAGTCAGACTTAGCCGATAAATCTTGTGTGGGTAGCCTTATGGGTGAGCTAACTACAAAGAAGATTGATTAGTCTAAGTCAATTCATGATCACGTAACAGAAATGTCTAACTTAGCAGCAAAATTGAAGATTTTGGGGATGGATGTGAGTGACTCATTCCTTGTACAGTTTATCATGAACTCCCTTCCTGCTGAATTTGGTCGATTCCAGGTGAACTACAACACCATTAAAGATAAATGGAACTCAAATAAACTTAAGGCCATGTTAGTGCAGAAGGAAGGGAGATTAAAGAAGATAAGGGCATCAACCTCACAATCTATGATGGAAATAACAACAGTAAGGTTAAACCAGGTATGAAGAATAAGAAAAAGGACAAGCCCCCAATGAAGGTTAATGAGGGTCGAATCCAAAAAAGGTTAAATGTTACTTCTGCACGTAAAGAAAGATTGCCCTAAAAGGAGGGAATGGTTCGAAAAGAAAGGTATGCATAATATTTACTTATGTTTTGAATCAAACCTTATAGAAGTACCTAATAATATCTGGTGGTTAGATTCTAGTGCAACTACTCATGTGTCTCATGTCATACAGGGATTCCTTACGATCTAGCTCATAAACAGAACTGTGCAATACTTGTTTATGGGAAACAGGATGAAAGCACGAATAGAAGGAATTGAGGCGTATATATTGATCTTGGACAACGACTGTCATGTAGATCTTGAAGGGTGTCTCTATGTTCCTGATTGTGCTAGAAATCTTGTTTCAGTAGGGAAGCTGGATGTTTTAGATTTTTAATTTTAAGATTGGAAACAATATTTTTTCATTATTTGAAAACAAGTACTATTATGGTTCTGGTACTTTGTGTGATTCTCTTCACTGTTTTAATCTTAATAATGAATTTACTGAATCCATGTATCATATTGATTATAGTGTAGGCATGAAACGTAGTACATCTGATGAAAATTCTGCTTTCTTGTGGCATCAAAGATTAGGTCATATTTTCAAAGAAAGGTTAATGAGGTTGGTGAAAAGTGAAATCCTTCCTCAATTGAATTTTAATGACTGGGTTGTGTGTATGGATTACATTAAGGGGAAGCAAACCAAAACCACATTAAAAAGTCTGCCATAAGAAGCACTCAACTTCTTGAAGTGATACACACTGATATTTGTGGTCCTTTTGATAATCCTAGTTGGGGTGGTGAACAGTATTTTATCACTTTTATTAATGATTACTCACGTTATAGTTATATTTATTTACTGCATGAAAAGTCTCATGCGGTGAACATCCTTGAGGTGTTTAAAAATGAGGTGGAAAGGCAGTTAAATAAGAAAATAAAAATAGTGAGATCAGATAAAGGTGGTGAATATAATGGAAGGTTTACTAAAAAGGGACCATGTCCAGGTCCATTTGCAAAATTCCTCATCGCCGTGGCATTTGTGCATAGTATACAATGCCAGGTACACCTCAGCAGAATGGTGTGGCTGAGAGACGAAATCGTACATTAATGGATATGGTTAGAAGTATGTTAAGTAATTGTTCTTTACCCTTTTCTTTGTGGATGCATGCATTAAAGACCGCTGAATACGTTCTCAATCGGGTTCCTAGTAAGGCAGTTCCTTAGACACCTTATGAATTGTGGACAGGTAGGAAATCGAGTTTGAGACAACTTCATGTTTGGGGTTGCCAGTGGAAGTAATGTTGTATAATCCACATGAAAGGAAACATGATGCTGGGACAATCAGTGGTTATTTCATTGGCTATCCTGAAAAGTTAAAGGGGTATAGATTTTACTATCCTAATCATAGTACGAGAATCGTTGAGTCAGGCAATGCTTGGTTCATTGAGAATGACGTAGTTAGTAGGAATAGGGAACCACAAAAATTTGACATTAAGGAAATTCGGGTTGAAATGCCTGTACCCGATATTCCTTCAGAAGTTGTTGTTCCTATTGTTGTATCACAGTCTCGCAACTTACCAAAACAACAAGTTAATGTTGAAATCCTACTGAATGAAAATATAATCGATGAACCGGTTACTGTCGAGAAAGAGATTATTGAGCCACGAGAGGAAATAGCTTTGAGAAGGTCTAGAAGGGAGAAAAGACCTGCTATTTCTGATGACTATGTGGTTTATAATCTTGAGCATGAATGTGACTTAAGCATTGATGATGATCTAACCTCATTTAGTCAAGCGGTGAATGGTACTGACAATTCAGAAAAGTGGTTAGATGCTATCAAAGAAGAAATTAAATTAATGTATGACAATCGAGTTTGGGACTTAGTAGAGTTGCCTAAAGGTTCCAAAAGAGTGGGTTGTAAATGGGTCTTTAAGACTAAACGTGATTAAATGGTAACATTGAAAGGTATAAGGCCAGACTCGTTGCAAAGAGTTATACACAAAAGGATGACATTGACTATAAAGAGACCTTCTCCCCGGTATCTAAGAAGGACTCTTTAAGAATTGTTATGGCTTTGGTGGCTCATTATGATTTGGAGCTTCACTAAATGGATGTTAAAACTGCTTTTCTAAATGGTGAATCGGAAGATGAGGTTTATATGGATCAACCTGAAGGGTTTGTAACCATAGATAAGGAAAGTTTAATTAGTGTGTAAATTGAAAAAGTCAATATATGGACTAAAACAAGCTTCCCACCAATGGTATATTAAGTTTAATGATACCATTACTTCTTATGGTTTCACAGAAAATACCGTTGGTCGGTGTATCTATATGAAGCTCAGTGGGAGCAAGTTCGTAATTGTAACACCCACTTCATTTTCATCCTATATATCATTCATATCATTCGTGTATATTATATGTATCACCTTGATTAATACTATTGACATTTCTTGAGCATACTACATTAAAACATAACACGCTCATGTTGATTATCATGTGTTTCGTATGCCTTGCATTGTTGCTTAGTTCTTGTAATTGATCGTACTTGAGATGTGTTGAACTACTAGCATTATTATAGGTCATTTCGAGAGCTTTTCTCGAGTGTTTCGACATTCCCATAGACTTACAATCATATTGGGGTCACTTAGAGTCTTTTCGGGAGCGTTTACGAGCATTTTCGGAGAGATCAAAATTTCAGAGGACTGAGCGGCCGCCCAGGCGCTCGCCCAAATTCCAAAAAATATCACCCTAGAAATCCTGAGGATGAGCGGCCGCCCTAGGCCCAGCCCAGTTACTCGATAAAATTTTATCTTCACCTAACTTAAAAATGTGATTGGTTCTTAGCTTGCCACGTCACTAGGCCGGATGCTCCCCATTTGGCAGCCACTTATAAGCCTTTAGAGAGTCTTAAAGACTCTCATTTCATATCCTTAGGCCATACAACTTAGAGAGGGTTTGAGAGATAGTTTGTGGAGTAATCTTGCCATAATTTGATCTTTCGGCGTCGTAAATTACGATCCGTCTTCGCCGGAGTGTAGAGCACGACTAGGTAATCATTTCTAACCGAACAAAATCTTTATCTCTTGGTGGATTCTTAAGTATTTACTTCTACCCACGTTTTTAAGGAGTGTTGTGTTGATTTCTCAAGTTTCAAGCTTGGAAGTGAGAGAATCGACCTTGGAAAGCCTTAGAGACTTGAGGAGACTTCATCTTTGGTTTGATTTCTTCCTCCTTCGTTTATTTCTGCAAGAGGTAAGCTACTATTCTCCCTTCTTCTCTATTTATGTCTCATTTGACATCTTAAACTTATAGTATATGAAGTTGCTATGATTGAGTTGTGAATGTGTTGATCGTGCCATGAAATATCATTGTGGGCTTGGATATATGTTGATGATAAATGTTCTATCATGTTGGGTATTCGAGATTGGGCGTTAATGTGCTAGGTTTAGGGTGTAAGACCACTTTCATAACATGACATCATTAGAAACTAAAAATGATTCTAACGGAGTCGGTTAGGGTTCGATAATGCATGTGACCACGAGTGTGTTTTGTGAGCCCTTGAGGATTTGAGATACCAGTGGGCTATTGGTTACACGATATACGATTACTGGTATTGTGTTATTCTTCAAAAAAATTGTTGATTAAATGGTTATGTGTAGTAGATTCACTTGACCTGCATGAGTATGTTGTTGTGTCGTGTACTCCCTACTTTGGAGTATGACACATTTTTATTAAATATTGAGTAAACATCTACTTGAGCATTTTGATTTGTTATGATAATGTGTCGAGTAAACATCTACTTGAGCATTCGTTAAGTCCATGGCATATTTGTTGGAGGTGTATTGACGCTTGATTATTGTATGAGCCGGGGCTACGTAATAACCGAAGGCCAATACACTGGGCCTCACCCTACCGTTGGCCATGGTAGGGGTTATAGCACTAAGAGTTGTACGGAATAAACGCGACCTTGGCAAGCTATACCGTGATTGTTTTTCGGGTCATATGGACCAGGTCTTCACGTCGATGTGAATACATAAAATGGTTCACTATGACACTTGGTTATGAGTTCAATGATCGAGAACGACACCAACGGTTTCTACCTTAGTATTATTGGTTGGTTGGTTGGAAGTTTGTATGTCGGAGGTGTACCTCGACGGTATCCTTTTATAAGTGTTTACATATCGCTCTTACATGAGATGCATGATATGTGATTCATGTTACTATGAGACACCTGTTACCTATTATGCTTCAAGATTTATCCTGTTATGACAAATATTGTTATACTTGATTCTTATTAATGTTCATATCTCGCATGCCATATTGTTGCATTAGTAGCTTATTGAGTTTTAAACTCACCCCGTCCATTGTTTATTTGTTTTCCTTAGCTCCCGAACCGGCGAGAAACCCTCAGTGATCGTGCGTTGTCTTCGGTGAACTCGACAGTTGTTCTTTTGGGTAGTTGCTCCTTGAGCCTCTATACTTAGATCTTTTGGTGAGGTCGAGGGTATACTTGTTAACTAAACAATGTAAAGTTGGGTAGATGTCCCACACTTGATATTTGGTTAATATTCTTTCGTAGTTGCCGACATGGTTGTCAGGCTTGTGTATATTATTAACTCTTATTTTCTGCGCACTCTGAAATACTTATTTTGTTGTTCCAAGCTCTTTAGCTCATGGTTTCGTTGACTAATTTATTTTGTTCTTCGGCTTGTTATATGCCGTTGAGGTTATATTTTTCTTTTAAAAATCATATACTTGCATTACAGGGTTTTCGCACGAAAATGACTTTTGATATTATGCATTTTGTGTTCTTGTTTCACGCACCGGACGAGATTGCACATAGGATCCCGGGTTGGGTCAT
The DNA here is from genome assembly GCA_016624345.1 of Platycodon grandiflorus. Taxonomy (NCBI): domain Eukaryota; kingdom Viridiplantae; phylum Streptophyta; class Magnoliopsida; order Asterales; family Campanulaceae; genus Platycodon; species Platycodon grandiflorus. The sequence goes on from CM028364.1 coordinate 39,334,721, forward strand.
TACAGTTATTATCAAAGCATAAGTTAGCTCGCTGGGATTGAATCCTTGGCTTAGGAGGGGTTGGTTGTGTGTTTAAGTCGTTAACGTCAAGTGTTTGTATGTGTAGGTCTACAATGGTTGAAACACGTTTTGGTATTAGTACAGCTGGGGCTGGTTCGAGTAGAGCTGGTGGAGCTGGGGGAGAGAATCGTCATCTCCCCGCCACTTAACCCATCTCCTAACTAACCTGTAACCCAACGGACATGATAGTCGAATGTGAACCTAGGAATACATGTGAACCAGAACGTGGCCTTCATGCACAATATGCAAGGATTCATGCAAGCTATGATGGAGATGAATCGTCAGACCATGGACATGAATAGACAGGCCATGGATGGACAGGGAAAGACAGGCAGACACAGAATTGCACAGTCGAATGGGGAAAATGGGGACAACGATCGCAGACTTAAGAGGTTCTTAAAAACGAAACCTTGCAGCTATGATGGTGAACCCGATCTAGGAAAGGCAGAAAAATGGATCGAGTCGATAGAAAAGATCTTCGCAGAAATGGGATGCACAGACGATGACAAGAATAAGTTTGCCACATTCAAGCTAGAAGATGCAGTAGAGCACTGGTGGAAGGTGTTGGAAGAAAGTTAGATTCAAGACCGAGTAGTGAGAACATGGGGGATGTTCTTGAGATAGCTCAGAAATCAGTTTGTGCTGGAAGTCGTACAGGCCAAGAAGGAAGTTGAGTCCTCAGTATGGAGCAAGGGAGTTTGACAGTAGCTCAGTACTCTGCAAAATTTACCGAGCTATCCCGATATTGTACCCATCTACCTCCAACAGATGAGAAGAAGGTTTACCATTTCGTGAAGGGTTTGAGGACTAAATACTGCAAACAACTCATACCACTCGAGTTAACTAGTTATCAGAGGGCAGTTGACAAAGCCTACAAGATCGAGCATGACATTAATGAGCACCGAACTAAATTGGGAAGTACAAGTGTGACACAGCAGAGGGCGCAGTCAAAGTGGAAGAATCAGAACACTAGTGGGACCAATGTTAAGACAGGCAATAAAAATCGTCGTGGTGGTCAGTTTCAGAAAAGAGCTGGGAATCAGGGAAATGCTGTTTAGGGGCAACGTGGTTTGGGAATGACATGTAATTTCTGTTCGAAGACTGGGCATACCGAGGATAGATGTTGGAAAAAAATAAGGGAAGTGTATAATTTTTGGTGATGGCACGCACTACCAAAGGGATTGCCCGAAGAATAAAGGGGTCAAACTAGGAGGTACGCAACAGAATGTGGCGTCAAGAGAGATAACAAGGGACGTCCTAGAGTTCAGGGTCGGGTCTTCACCTTAGATCAAAAGAGAGTTTCCGAGACTAATAATGTTATAGGAGGTACCCTATTTGTCTCTAGTGTTAAAGCCTGAGTACTTATAGATCCAGGGTCATTGCATTCATATATCGCATCACATTTTTCTTATGATCACTTGCATTCCATGCCTGAGTTATTGCCATATGTGTTGGAGGTGTCTACTCCGATGGGAGAGTGCCAAGTTGCGTCTGATATTTATTGTGAATATGATGTGGTTATAGATGATCATCATTTACTTGCGGATTTAGTTGTTTTGCCTATCCGTGACTTTGATGTTTTAGGAATGGATTGGTTACATGCACATCATGCGGTAGTTGATTGTCGTAAGAAGTTTGTCACTTTTGAATTGCCGAATATGTCTTCCTTGGTGTTTTTTGGTAATAAGTGTTTGAGTGGTGTTCGTCTTATTTCGGTTTTGAAAGCTCGAAAGTTGTTGTTGCATGGGTGTACGGGTTATTTGGCTTGTGTGGTGGATAAGTCGAAAAAGGTAGCTGTGTTGGAGGATGTACCCATTGCACGAGAATTTTTGGATGTATTTTCGGATGAGTATGATTTACCCCCGGATAGGGAGTTGGAGTTTTGTATCGAGTTGTTACCGGGTACCGCACCAATTTCTAAGGCACCTTATCGCATGGCGCTGGCTGAATTAAAGGAATTGAAAACTTAGTTGTAGGAACTACTTGATCGGGGTTTTATTAGACCGAGTGTGTCACCTTGGGGTGCACCGGTATTGTTTGTAAAGAAGAAGGATAGCTCTTTGAGGTTATGTATCGATTATAGGGAGTTGAATCAAGTGACAATTAAGAACAAATACCCTCTTCCATATATTGGTGACCTATTTGATCAACTTCGGGGTTCTGTAGTGCACTTTAAGCTTGATCGTAGGAGTGGTTACGATCAGTTAAAGGTTCGGGCGGAAGATATTCCTAAGATGGCATTTAGGACTCATTATGGGCACTTTGAGTTTGTGGTTATGCCCTTTGGTTTGACCAACGCACCGGTCGTGTTTATGGACTTAATGAATAGGGTGTTCTTATTGTATCTTGATTGTTTTGTGGTGGTGTTTATCGACGATATTTTGGTGTGCTCTAAATCTCGTGAGGATCACGAGAATCATTTATAGATTGTGTTGACGGTTTTGAGGGAAAGGAAATTGTTTGCTAAGTTTAGTAAATGTGCGTTTTGGCTTGAGGAAGTAGCATTTTTGGGCCATGTGGTATTGGGTCAAGGGATTTCAGTTGATCCGACTAAGATTGAAGCCGTGGTGAGTTGGAAGAGACCCGAGACAGTAACAAAGATTCGTAGCTTCTTGGGTTTAGTGGGTTATTATCGAAGGTTTATAAAGGGATTCTGTAAGATCGCAACCCCATTGACGAATTTGACTCAAAAGAATAAACTGTTTGTATGGGGTGATAAATGTGAAGAGAGTTTTCAGGAATTGAAAAAGAGGTTGACTACAGCTCTTATTCTAGCATTGCTGAATGGACATGATGGGTTTGCTATCTACAGTGATGCTTCTAAAGAGGGTTTAGATTGTGTCTTGATGCAGAACGGAAGGGTGATAGCGTATGCCTCGCGAAAGTTGACTCAGTATGAATAGAACTACCCGACGCACGATCTTGAATTGGCCGCGATTATTTTTGCCCTTCATAAATGGAAACATTATCTGTATGGGGTTAAGTTTGAGGTATTCACTGATCATAAAAGCCTTAAGTATTTATTCTCACAAAAAGAGTTGAATAACAGGCAGCGTAGGTGGATGGAACGGTTGAAGGACCATGATTGCACTATACTTTATCACACAGGAAAGGCCAATGTTGTAGCAGATGCGCTTAGTAGGAAGGCCTATATCTCTTGTTTAATGACTAAGGAGTGGAAATGCTTGAGGATCTACGTGATTGGGACCTTGTGAATCGAACCATGTCGTGATTTTTGCCAATATTCGGGCTACTCCGGTGTTGTTTCAAAGGATTAAGGAGACCTAGGAGAGTGACCCAATTTTGAAAAAGTTGATTGATGAATTGCATGAGGGTAAGATGCCGGATTTTTCAAAGAACAGTGATCGCATTTTGACATTTTGAGGTAGAGTTTGTGTGCCGGTGATTGAGGAAGTGAAACGACAAGTGTTAGATGAAGCCCATAAGTCTAAGTATATAATCCACCCGGGGAGTACTAAGATGTATAGGGATCTGAAAAAGAATTTTTGGTGGAGTGGAATGAAAAGGGAAATAGCCGAGTTTGTATCGAAGTGTTTGACTTGTCAAAGGATTAAAGCAGAACATCAAAGACCGGCAGGTTTGTTGCAGCCTTTGGAAATTCCAGAATGAAAATAGGAGAACATCGCAATGGACTTTGTGACAAGATTACCACGGACTCGACGAGGTCATGATGCAGTTTGGGTTATTGTCGATAGATTGACCAAGTCAGCTCATTTTCTTCCCATTGCGATGAATTATTTATTGGAGAAGCTTGTTTCGCTGTATATTTAGGAGATCGTACGGTTACATGGGGTGCCAGTGAGTATTGTATCGGACAGGGATCCACGGTTTATTTCACGGTTTTGGCAGTCACTGCAGAATGCATTTGGTACGAAGTTGACACTTAGCACGACTTTTCATCCGCAAACCGATGGACAGTCCGAGAGAACGATTCAAATACTTGAGGATATGTTGAGGGCCTGCTCGATGGACTTTAAGGGCACTTGGGATTCGTACGTACCGTTGATTGAGTTCGCCTACAACAACAGTTATCAGTCTAGCATTAAAATGGTTCCGTATGAGGCACTCTATAGGAGGAAGTATCGTTCACCGATTTGTTGGGACGAGGTTGGTGAAGCTAAATTGTGGGGTCCCGATATGGTTTATGAGTCGGCGGAGAATGTAAAACTTATTCGGGAAAGGTTGAAAACGGCTCAGAGTAGGCAAAAGAGTTATGCGGATAATAGGCGACGAAATCTCGAGTTTGAAGTTGGCGATCATGTATTCTTGAAAGTTACGCCGCGAACCGGGGTTAAGAGATTTGGGAAGAAAGGAAAATTGGCTCCGAGGTACATTGGACCGTTTAAAATTTTGGAAAGAGTTGGGAAGTTGGCTTATAAACTTGCCTTACCGCCGTCGATGTCAGGTATTCATGCGGTGTTTCACGTGTCGATGTTGAGGAAATACTTATCGGATGCTTCGTGCATCTTGGAGTATGAGCCAGTAGACTTGACAATCGACCTTTCATATGTTGAGCAACCCGTGAAGATTCTAGATACCAAGGAACAAGTGCTAAGGATGAAGACTATACCCCTTGTGAAGGTGTTTTGAAGGAACCACAATGTCAAGTAAGCTACTTGGGAGATAGAACAAGAGATACGTGAGAAATACCCTACTTTGTTCGATGGGATTGGTAAGTAAATTTGTGAACGAATTTATTCTAAGGGGGTGAGAATGTAACACCAGCGTCATTTGCATCCTATATATCATTCATATCATTCATGTATATTATATGTGTTACCTTGATTAGTACTATTGACATTTCTTGATCATATTACATTAAAACATAACACGCTCATGTTGATTATCATGTGTTTCGTATGCCTTGCATTGTTGCTTAGTTCTTGTAATTGATCATACTAGAGATATATTGAACTACTAGCATTATTATATAGGTCATTTCGAGAGCTTTTCTCGAGTGTTTCGACCTTCCCATAGACTTAGAATCATATTGGGGTCACTTAGAGTCTTTTCGGGAGCGTTTCGGAGATATTGGAGCATCAGGGGACTGAACGGCCGCCTAGGCGCTCGCCCAAATTCCAGAAAACATCACCCTAGAAATCCTGAGGCTGAGCGGCCGTCCAAGCGGCCGCCCTATGCCCAGCCCAGTTACTCGATAAAATCTAATCTTCACCTAACTTAAAAATGTGATTGGTTCTTGGCTTGCCACGTCACTAGGCCAGATGCTCTGTTAGGTCTCAGGGTGCTCAATATAGGCTAGAAGGGGGGGGGGGTTGAATAGCCTATGTCCAATTTTTGAAATTGATTCAAAAACCTACTTCACTTAAGTTAGAAAGTTTTATAGGCGGAAGACTTGTGAAGTATAGGACAAGTTGAGAATGGCTGATCTTCACAGGACAAGATCAGCAGTTCTCAAATGTATGGAAATCTGGAAATTTAAACAACACAAGCAATTCACAATCACACAGAAATAGACAAGGTATTTAATATGGTTCACACTTATAAATAAGTGCTACGTCCACAACCAAAGTGGTCAACTTTGGATTTGAAAATCGTGTACTAAGTTTTCCACTAGAATCTTTACAAAATAAATCTCTAATGGATTGTGTACAAAAATTTTGTTGATCAGTGTTTGTGGGAGAATTGATATCTATAAGATACAATTCTTGTGAGCTATGAATGCTAGGTGTTGCAATCAATGAAGAGCTTTTATGGACTGATCGTCTTAGTGTGAAGCTCTTCAAAGAAGGATTTACAGATAGGACGTTTAAGCTTTAATGCATTTGAAGAAGAAGATGAAGATTCAGAGTTGTAGTTGTTGAAGAAGGTTAAATGCTGCAATGAAGTCTCCTTTTATATGCAGGGGAGGTCTTGGAGCCGTTGGAGATCTTCACAATTTGAATTTAAGAGCATTCAATGCTCTAATGTGGTTGTTGATCTCTGATAGGCGGTCCTGCAGAATTCAGTCTGTCCCCTGATACTTTGCCAAAAATAGGTAGACTGCGTTTGCAGACAGAATGTCCTTTTCTGAGTTGTATGCCAAGAATGGAAAGGCTTCATTGAATGCGTTTTGCAGGTTAACGTTGTATCGAAGTCAATGAAAGCTTCAAATCAGGACATGTCTTCGGCAGTTCTCTATCGGACGTTCTTGCGGTCTTCAACTTAGCTGATGAAGCTTGGTTGAGACGAGCTTGTCCGATATCTCAAGGAACTCTGCTGATGGACACTTGGGCTGATAACTCAGAAGACGTCCGATGTCCTATAGGCTATCTTCTTCAAGACATTTTACAATAAGCAACCCTAGACTATTCAAGCTATGTCTAAGTACAAGTTGCCATTCTAACAGACACGCAGGCCCATTAGTCACCTTGTCTTAGAATTAGGTTATGGATTCAAGCAAATCTATACTAAATACAACATGCTCCCCCTTTGGCAGCCACTTATAAGCCTTTAGAGAGTCTTAAAGACTTTCATTTCATATCCTTAGGCCATACAGCTTAGAGAGAGCTAAGAGAGGGTTTAAGAGAGAGTTTGTGGAGTAATCTTGCCACAACTTGATCTTTCGGCATTGGAATCACGATCCGTCTTCGCCGGAGTGTAGAGCATGACTAGGTAATCATTTCTAACCGAAAAAAATTCTTCATCTCTTGGTGGATTCTTAAGTATTTACTTCCACCCACGTTTTTAGGGAGTGTTGTGTTGATTTCTCAAGTTTCAAGATTGGAAGTGAGAGAATCGACCTTGAAAAGCCTTAGAGACTTGAGGAGACTTCATCTTTGGTTTGATTTCTTCCACCTTGGTTTATTTCTTCAAGAGGTAAGCTACTATTCCCTCTTTTTCTCCATTTATGTCTCATTTGACATCTTAAACTTGTAGTATGTGAAGTTGCTATGCTTGAGTTGTGAATGTGTTGATCGTGCCATGAAATATCATTGTGGGCTTGGATATATGTTGATGATAAATGTTCTATCATGTTGGGTATTCGAGATTGGGCGTTAATGTGCTAGGTTTAAAGTGCAAGACCACTTTCGTAACTCGAAATCATTAGAAACTAAAAATGACTCTAACGAAGTCAGTTAGGGTTCGATAATGAATGTGAGCCCTTGAGGATTTGAGATACCCGTGGGCTATTGGTTACACGATATACGATTAATGGTATTGTGTTATTCTTAGAAAATATTGTTGATTAAATGGTTATGTGTAGTAGATTCACTTGACCTACATGAGTATATTGTTGTGTCGTGTACTCCATACTTTGGAGTATGACACGTTTTTATTAAATGTTGAGTAAACATTTACTTGAGCATTTTGATTGGTCATGATAATGTGTCGAGTAAACATCTACTTGAGCATTCGTTAAGTCCATGACATATTTTTTGGAGGTGTATTGACACTCGGTTATTGCGTGAGCCGGGGCTACGTAATAACCGAAGGCCAATACACTGGGCCTCGCCTTACCGTTGGCCACGGTAGGGGTTATAGCACTAAGAGTTGTACGGAATAAACGCAACCTTGGCAAGCTATCGTGATTGTTTCTCGGGTCGTATGGACCGGGTCTTCACGTCGACGTGAATATAGAAAATGGTTCACTATGACACTTGGTTATGAGTTCGATGATCGAGAACGACATTAACGGTTTCTACATTGGTATTATTGGTTGGTTGGTTGGAAGTTTATATGTCGGAGGTGTACCTCGACGGTATCCTTTTATAAGTGTTTACATATCGCTCTTACATGAGATGCATGCTATGTGATATGTGTTACTATGAGACACTTGTTACCTATTATGCTTCGAGATTTATCCTGTTATGACAAATATTGTTATACTTGATTCTTATTAATGTTCACATCTTGCATGTCATATTATTGCATTAATAGCTTATTAAGTTTTAAACTCACCCCGTCCATTGTTTATTTATTTTCTTTAGATCCTGAACCGGCGAGAAACTCTTAGTGATCGTGCGTTGTCTTCGGTGAGCTCGACAATTGTTCTTTTGGGTAGTTGCTCCTTGAGCCTCTATACTTTTCTTTTAGTGAGGTCGAGGGTATACTTGTTAACTAAACAATATAAAGTTCAGTATAGCCAAGCCGCTGAGAATTTATTGTGACAATTCTGAAGCAGTCTTCTTCTCAAAGAACGACAAGTATTTTAAGAGTGCTAAGCGTATGGAATTGAAGTACCTGTCGGTCAAAGAAGAAGTGCAGAAACATAGAGTGTCTGTTGAGCATTATGGTAGCGGATCCGTTAACAAAGGGGTTACCACCTAAGTCATTTCATGGACATGTCGAAAGGATGGGTATTATGGATAAGTCCTAGTTAGCATGATAGTTTGTATGTGTATACGTATGCGTAACAGTTATTTGCTCCTTATCTTACGATACTTTGATATCATTTATGAATATGTTTTCTGCTTATTTACATTGTATTGTTTTAATGTATTATGGTTTAGTCCTCTTTGAAAGACTATATGGTTGAGGCTTATGGTTCATGAATGGTTAAGGCTTATGTTAAATTGATCTTGTGATACATGAAAGGGATCATGTCGATTGAATGATGTGTGACCGGCATGATCCAATCAGTTTTAACTTAATTAAAGAAAAGTCTAAATTGACATTATGGAGGATATAATAACATTGTTTACTTAAAGTTGTTATTAAATTATCAAGTTGTCATATGGGCCAAGTGGAAGAATGTTGAATTATTTCAAATAAAAGTGTCTCACATGACTTAATATCTAATTGAGCTTTAATATTAAGAGCCCAATTTGATGGTTTGGTGGGAATACAATATTATTAAAATTTTTGGAAATTATAAAAGGAAAATGATTTCCTCTTCCTCTGCCTATAAAAGACTTAAATTGCAAATCCTAAAAACATTTTTTTAGAATTTTTTTGACGTTTCTAAAAAAAGCCGTCAATAGAAAGAAAAGAGAAAAAGGCCTGGGGTTTTTCTTCTCGCCATCAAAACGACATTAAAGTAAATGCGAGGAAAAAAATTCTTACATCAAAGTTTTAAACTTCAAGCAAAGCATGGATCAAGGTTAATACTTAAATTCATGTTCCTAGAATTATATGTTTAGTGATTATTATGTGTTCTAAGATTTTAGAGCATTATAAATTATGAAATCATAAAATTAAACTAGTATGAATTTCCGATTAAAGTTTACAGATCTCACATGACTAATGCAATGTTAATGTAGTGAATTGGTCAAAATGACTCTGTAAGTAATATGGTCTCACAGAAGACCTACTCTACTAATTTTACACACGACTCGAATGAAATTGAAAACAACTTAAGAATATGATCGAATTGAGTTAGTTGCAAACACACACACACATATATATATATATATATATATATATATTTATATGTGATTTGTAATAGTAACTTAAACTCTAATAAAAATAGAAGATAAATTATGTCCATTTCGCCAATAAGATAGGACGTTGCTTGAAAGAGCATCCTTCCAAATCCACACAGTTGATCAATGGCCTACTTAAAATAGATAAATAACATAAAACCAACACAAAAAATCAAAATAAAACAAAGAAATATCAAGAAATTAGCAAGAGCAAGTTGTTGACAAATCACAATCAAAGAGAGGAGAGAGAAAAAAGAGTGACGTCAAGCAAAGAAAGGGCACATGGAGATCCTCAGTTTCTAAGCTGAATACACCAGAACCATGAGGGCATGCATGTGGTTGAGAAGATTCATCTCATTTTCTTTTTATTTAATTTTTTCCCCTCAATATGCAATCTTTTATTTTATAAGAATATATATAAAATTTATATATATATATATATATATATATATATATATGAGAAAACATTATCTCAATAAAGCTACATTAGACTTGTTGAAAGGACAATTTGACAACTACCCGTTACCAAAAGATTCAAACAAAGCCAGATATGTAACCATGCAAGGTTCGTTTCTACGTAATACTTTCTTCGTTTTGAATAAATATTTTTTATTGATAAAATATAAAAATTAAAAAATATAATTAATAATGAAATGCAAAATGTATTTGGACAATAAATATCTATAGCATTAATTAAGTTTTACTATTTTAAATAAGTGAGTAATTTTTTTATGATGTGAGATATTGATATTATGAAGATTTAAGGGTATATTGAGAAAGAATGATAGATACTTTGTACATCAAAACTCTTTAGAAACATTAGTTATGATATTCTAAAATAGAAAGTAGAAACATTTATTCGTAACTAATGTTTATATATATATATTGTATATATATGAGAGTTTTCAAAGATTACTAGTACATCTCACTAACCATTGATTGTTGCTATTATTATTATTATCTATTAGATAAAAATTAATGGCTAAGATTTAATGATCAGTTAGAAAATAAAATTAATGCAAGTAGGTGAATCATTTAATGCAATTAATCTAAACATTTAATTTTTGATCTAATGGTTGATATAACAATAATTATGAATGGTTAAAAAAATTAAGTAATCATTGAATATATATATATATATATATATACATACATATATATAAGTTATTTATATATTACATATATGAGCACCAAAAGAAGAGGAGAAGCTAAGAACATGGATCCACCCATTGCCAATGGTGTACGTATGTGAAACCCTTTAGCTTCTTCCAACTAATAAAGTCATGTGACATGCAGTGAGAATGGCTTTGTCTTTTCGCCATAAAAGAAAATTATTGAAAAATCACAGTTGTTGTAGGTCCCACCGTCCTCCCCATCACCACCATTAAGAGAGATTGGTGGGAGCCCACAATTTTCTTTTGAAGAGATGATAGCTAATAGATACATCCCCAAATGTAGAACAAGGCAAACTGATGATTTCTCCATCAAAAAGATGCATTTGACAACTCTTTTGAAAAAGGAAACCCTTCATATCATGTACATGATTCCCTAGCTCTAATTTTGGGATTCAAATCTTTTATCCCACCCGTGTCAGTGTCACGTTCTATGTTTCATTGAATTCTAGCCTTATATATATATATATATACATATATATATATTCTTGTTATTTACTCGACTTTCTTTTACAATGACACGTGTAGTGTTATTGAGATCAAACAAATATGCAGTGTGACAAAAGGTGAGATAAAAGACTTCGAGTCCTAATAAAGTCCATTCTCGTACAATTACACTTTTATTATTGACCAATATGTCGACCATGTGGATAACGGGTAACCAAAGCCTTAGCAAGCTAGTTAATATATAATACAGTAAAAAATATAATTATAATTTTTCACAAGTTAGTTTGAGATAAACTCATGAATTAGTTTAGTACCATATACTCCCTCTGTTCCACCCATAGAGTTCACGTTTGAAAAATTTAGTTATTAAGTGATATATTAGTGTCATTGGAGTTGGTTATAATTACAAAAATCTTAAGAACAACCAAGATAATTATAACACAAGTGGAGGATAAAAATGAAAGATTATAAAAATTGCAAGCATAATTTTTTGAAAGTGGACTCTTTAAGTGAAACATCCTAAAATAGTATAGTTGACTCTTTGCCTGGAACGGAGAGACTCTTTGCCTGGAACGGAGGGAGTAGCAAAGAGTCCACTATACTATTTTGGGATGTTTCAAGTCTTATTTAGGGCCCGTTTGGTACAGCGTTTACAAAACGCAGTGTTTTAAAAACGCAGCGTTTTAAAAAATGCAGTGTTTTAAAAACGGAGGTCTTTTCTTATAAATACGTTTGGGATATCACTTCAATACGCAGCTTTTTTTTCCTATGAGCGTTTTAAAACCTGCATTTTGGAAAAAAACTGGGAATTCCAGCGTTTTAAAACGCAGCTGCGTTTTGAAAACGCTGCGTTTTCTGCCGCAGTATTGAAACACATTTTTTGTAAATAAGCTGCGTTTTATCCCTGCGTTTTGGCCAAAACGCTCGACCAAACGGGCTCTTAAAAAAATATGCTTACAATTTTCATAATCTTTCATCTTTACCCTCCACGTATTTTTGTAATTATGACCGAATCTAATAATACTAATACATACCTTAATAATTAAAATTTTCAAACGTAGACTCTTTAGGTGGAACGGCGGGAGTATTTTTGTTTTGTAATTTTATTTGTTTGTGCGTACATAGCCTATGATGAGTGTCAAATGGTTCTAATTAATGATTCTGTATGTATTTGTATTAAGACGATTTATTTGAAATAATGTTTACAATGAATATATTTATCGTTGGACGTTAAGTATTCTACCTAAAGTTGTTTCTTAAATCGCTTTGCTCTTTTACATGTTTAGACTGAAGTGTTTAATTAGTTTATTTGGTTACTTTGGTAATTTGGCGGTAAGGGTTTGTATAAACCTAAACGATAATTAAACCCAACCTTTAACCCTAATTCCTAAACTCTATCCTTAATTCCTAAACCCTAAACACTAAATAAACCCCTAATCCCTAAATCCTAAACCATTAACCTTAGGCTCCGTTTGTTTCACGGAAAATGATTTCCGGAAAACATTTTTCTCATTTTCCGGTGTTTGGTAACATTTGAAAAATGTAGTCAATGTAAAATCTTTTACAAGTTAACAAAAAATGAAGTCTTCTTTTCAGGAAAATGACTTATGAATTCAATTTCCGTAAGTCATTTTTCAAAACTTGTTCATTCCAATTTTCTTCTAATATCACCTTTGCACATATGTTTTTCGTGAAAATTTCATGTGTTTGCCAAACACTGGAAAATGTTTTCCGACATATTTTTAAAAATTTACCAAACGCCTGAAAATTGAACCTTTTCATTTTCCGGAAGCCATTTTTCAGAAATTATTTTTCGGAAGTTATTTTCCTTGAAACAAACGGAGCCTTAATCACTGTATACAGATAAAACCCTAAACCCGGCCTATAGCATAAACATAACCCCTAATTAAACGTTGTAAACCTTAACCCCTATTGAGAACAGTCTAAGTCAGAAGTTAGTGAACCTAACCCCTAATTAAATCCTAATCCTTAAATCTTAAATCCTAAACCATAATCTTTAAATCCTAAACACTAAATAATAAACCATAAGTCACAAACCTAAACATTAAACCCTAAACCCTAATCAAACCTTAACCATAACCCCTAAATCGTAATTAAACCATAAACCCTAAACTTAAACCACAAACCTGAACCCTGACCCTAAACCCTAAAACCTAAACTATAAACTCTTAATTCTAGTTAAACCTAACCCTTAATTATATTAATGTGATCCTGAGGTCCAATGATTGTTTCCTACAAAGTGAAGGAGCTAACGTGAAAATCTGAAGATTTTTGAAGCATTGGGACCTAACCTGACCTTAGTGGACATTTAACAGGGCTGCGAACAACTACTTGGGGCAAATTGTCAAAACTGAAAGTGCAGAGTGACATTGACGCTGCGCCAAATTCTGGCTATCCCGGGCAGATTCGGAAAGTTGTCATATTCGAATTTTTATGACTTAATTTCTTTGTTTTTCTTTAGGATTTGGTGTTTATATTATTTTTAGGTTAAAGTTTGATTGTTTGCCTATTTCTTTTAGGGTTTTTCGACTTTAATTAGTTGCTTTAATTAGGGATTTCTTTTCTTTTTGGATTTCTAATTAATTTCCTTGTTGGAAAAGGCTTAGGGTTTACTTTTTTCTCAGTTTTGTAGGCTATATAAAGGCCTTCAAAACATTGTTATATTTTAGATTGATTAATATTATTAAGTTTATACACGTTTCACATATATTGTGAGTTAGAGAAATTCCTTGAATTAGGGCTTCTTGTTTCTTTCGATCTCATCAGGTTTGTTTATTGAGTTGCAAACTTGTGGGTGATTACGTGCTTTTGTTTCCTAATCAACTGCGATTAGTGGGTCGAAAGTTATCCCAAGGTTCTAGAGATTGGTTTATCCGCCCTAGTGTTGAGGAAAATTCATGCTATCGGCCTTATCTTCGTTTCAACTCGTTGTTTCCACATTCAATTCGTTATCAAAGTTGGTTCTTCTTTGTCTTCGATCTTGGGTTCACATCATAAATCATGTAAATCCTTTTACTTAGGCAGAAGTTAATGAATTAACTTAGATATACACTACTAGCTAGAAACACGCGTATTAGTGACGAACGTCGCTAATTAGCGACGGAAGATCAAAATCAGCGACAGAAACCGTAGCTAAAGTAGCGGGATTTTAAATTAGACACGGAAATCCTTCCATCGCTAAATCAAGGAATATTTGAAGAATATTCTATTTTTCCGTTGCTAAAAATAGCGGGAAAACGAGGGAACATTAGAGACGGAGCTTCCGTCGCTGATTAATTACTTCGTTGGTAATTAGCGACGGAAGTTCTTTAGTCAACCCTCCTTTCCCCTTCCCCAGACGCCCCCTTCCCAGACAAACCCCCTTCCCAAAAAAAAAAAAAAAAAAAAAAAAGGATCAATTGAAGCTCTCTCTCTCACTCCCTCTATTCTCTTCTCCGGCAACCAACCTCCGCCGCTTCCACCGCACCGTTTCCACCACAACAAACACTAAGAAACTTCCCCTACCCAATGAACCCCCCACCAATGAAATCCTCCCCCCCATTTCACTACTCTCTCTCTCTCACCCTCTTTATCCTCTGACCGGCCACAGCACCGCCAACCACCACTCCAGCGCCACCGCCAACCACCACTCCAGCGCCACCGCCACTTCCCTTTTTCTAGATTCCCCCACCCAATGAAACCCCCCTCCACCAACTAAACCCTCCCCCCATTTCACTACTCCCTTTTACCCTCTCCAATGCCACTGCTATCGCGGCTCTCACCACCGCCACATTCTCTCACCCTCACACGGTAAGTCTACCCTTATTTTCCCCTTATAATTTAATTTTTATAAATTTATTTTCTAATTTTGATTTGTTTGTCTCACTGTGAACAAGGTCGTCACCGCCCCACTGCCGTTCGCCCCTTCTGCCTCTCTTTCTCTAGCACATTAACAGGTAAGTCCCTGAATTTTTAAATCTATTTTTTGTTGTTGCTATTTATGTAATTATTTAATTGCAAATTTGTTGTTTTTAAATAATTTGTATTAATTTTGTAATTTTTGTATATATATATATATAGTTTTTCTATTTTTGATGTAATTAATTTGTATCTTTTTGTAATTAATATGTATTTTTGTAATTAATTTTTTGTAATTATTCTGTAATTAATTTTCTAGTAATTAATCTGTGTTTGAGTACTTAATTTGAAAATTTTGTAAATAATCTCTATTTAGTGTGTGTACTGTGTATAGGGGGTTGTATTATGACTAATTAGTGGGGGTTATAGTATTTGTGATCAATTTTGATGAACTTGTGATTTACATGTGATTTTATGTTATTTGCATGCTATTTATGTTTTAAATGCTTTAGTTGCGATATTTATGATATTTTTGTGCTAGTTATGATTTAGTTTGGTTATTTTTGTTATTTTTGTAATTTATATGCTAGTTTTATATTATAAATGCCTTAGTGTATTAGATTTGTATGCAATTTATTAGGTAGGGATGTTTCGTGTTTTAGCACATAAGAAAATAAAATGATCGAATAAGCGTATGCGAACAAAATAGTTCTAAGCACTTGGACTTGTGAATAAACAAGACTAAAAATACTAGGTTAGTTCAATTATTTATGGAATTGAACATTAGCTGCATAGTGATCAAGATTGTTAGGTTGAATTAGCAAATCCTAAACCCTAAACAAACTATAACCCTATCTAAACCCTAGTTAACTCTAAACCATAACCCTAATTAACTCTAAAGTATTACCCTAATTAACTCTAAACCATAACCCTAATTAACTCTAAACAATAACCCTAATTATCTCTAATCATAACCCTAATTAACTCTAAACCCTAACCCTAATTCTAATTAACCCTAACTAATACCTATACCCTATACTCCTTATACCCTAAACCCTAATTAATCCTAAACCTAACCCTAAACTTAAACTCATACCCTAAAACCCTAAACCTTAAACTTAAACCATAAACCCTAAAAGTTTTAGATTGACAACCTAAAGCATTCTCTCAAACTATATATATATATATATATATATATATATATATATATATATATTGAGGTGTCACTTAATAGATCGATCATCCAAGTGAAAAAGTGAAAGCCACTTGAAGAAACTTTTGGATTCGAGATGGGAGATCCTTCAAACCCTAAATGTTTTGGATTCACAACCAAAGGCATTCTTACAAACTTAATATATATATATATATATATATATATATATATATATATATTGAGGTGTCACTTAGATCGATCATCCAAGTAAAAAAGTGAACGCCACTAGAAAAAAGTTTTGGATTCAAGATGGAAAATTCTTCAATTGAAGTACTTTATGAAGAGGCAGTTGTAGACACCCAGAATTCGTACCCCTATTATGTATTGTCCAATAAATATTTAATTATTTACAAAATGAACTAACATAAGTTTTAATACAATTACAGGGTGCAAAATGTAAAAGAAGATGATTCTAGGTTGAAACGTAAAAGGAATAACTTCAAAGCATAAAGATTAAATAAAATTGACGGGGGACCTAAAACATAAAGAATGAAAGATGAAGATTCTAAGTGTAAATTCATGGTTTGGTTCGCTGAGACCTGTTTCAATGCACCGCGACACCAAAAACATTGTTTGATGCGCGGGGGCACCATTTGGTGCACCGCGCACCAAACCTGGCATTCTTCAAAAATATCTCAAGCACTGCCGACATGGTTTGAATGAACTTGGAGGCCAAGACGGAGGAAGCTTCCTTGAAGCTCACCCAGGCAAATATCCAGAAAATATCCCACCAATTCCACCTATAAATAGGATCCTCAATCTTTGAGAGATGGGAGGGAAAAACTCTCAGATTCTCTCCCTTTCTCTCACGTACACACACACACATACACAGCAGACACACATATACACAAACATACAGTGTTCTTTTAACACACCCAATATCAAAATATAAGTTTTCCTTTCCTCATATTGGAAGCAGGGGAAGCACAATGATCAAGCTACGGACTAGCTTGATCAAACCGAAACAATAGCCTAGAATTTGGCCTGAATTCTGTAAAACGACAGAAGGTAATCCCTTCCGTTCGTTAGTTTTATTTATCCGTTTCGATATGTAAATAATTTGAATGATTTGTAAATGATACATAAATTAGTTTCGATATGAATACACGCAATATATCCGTTAAATTTGAGTTTCGAAGCATTCGTTCTTATTTATGTAATTGATGTTATACATATGTATCTATTGATAAATATGTAATATATATATATATATATATATATATAATAGATACTTTTAACTAAAATTTTATTTTAGTTATTTTCGTTAAATATAAATATATATTATATTTATTTTATTTCTTTTGTAATAAATAAAGCATGTATACATTTTATAACGTAAACGGAGATATAAATCTCCGTGATCCGTTTTCCTCCCAGATAGTATAATAAACCCGTAGCATTTAAATTCAATTTGAGCATGCAACCATAAGAGACCGAAAGGGCGAGTTGGGTCTGTAAAACCTTTCCAACTCGTAACTTAGCCCACAAACCCATAATCTAGTTTTTCTCTCGTTTTCTTTATAAACAAGGGTGTCGACTCTATTTTTTATATAAATGTGTTATGCACATTTATTACTTTTTATTTCGGAATCTAGAATGTGGCCCAGGATGAGATCGGGGTACTCACAGTGACGACTCTGCTGGGGATATGATTTTGTTCTTGTTTTTTTTGAAAAGAAAAAAAAGTGGCTAAACTCATACATTTATGCTTTGCATGCTATTTTGTTTTATTTTTATAACATGTTTATATGTTATCAGTTTATGATATGTTTGTGACATATTTAAATATTACATGTTTTATTGCATTTTTCTTTCATAGCATGATTAAAGTTTTATGTGTTTATTTTATTTTGTTTTTATTTCTGTGACATATAAGTATTGTGTGTTTATATTTTATAGCATATCTTTGTTTTACTAACATGTTAAATGTTACATTTTTAAATTTTATTTTATTTAACATGTTAAATGTTATTTGTTTGTTTTGTTACGTGATTATGTGTTACGTGTATATACTGCTCGTATTAACACTTGCATGTACAAATATATTAATTTGTTTGGGCGATGTTGCCAAAATTTATTATTTATAATACTTATTTATTTATTTATTCATTCTTTATACTCTCGGGGCTTAAGTCCCACATTTTGTTGCTTTCCTTAAATTGCTAACAAAAAAAAAAAAAAACAAACAAAAAAAAAATGGAAAATTCGTTTCAAACAGATTGAAAAAACAAGTTTTCAAAGACATTCTTTACAATTCCTGTTATTCTATCAAGAAACAACAAAAAGAAATTAAATATCAGCTTTTATAGAGTTGAACTACGGTGATTTGACCCTCGTTTTGAGGGACGTAGGTAGCCTTCGGGTGCGGTTATGTTTTCAAAAAAAATTGAAAAAAAAAGTTTCAAACATCTTTATAGTTTTGATTCTTCTTTAATCTTGGTAATCTTTATCACTTTAAATTCTTTCATTCATTTATTGGTTTGTACTTTTCTCGGGGCCCCAAAACCTCGAGTTGTGGGTATGTTTCTTTTCCTGCAATTTTTAACTGCTAACAAACATAAACCCACATCACATGAATCAGAAAAAAATGGACATTAATTCTTTTAATTGTATATACTTGTTTCACTTTTTCATTTCATATAAAATGCAAAAAAGAAATTCTTAGCTACGGTGCACACACACACACACACACACACACACTCATTCAGTTATTCCGAAGTGTTACCAAGCTTCAAACCCTGGTATAGCCACGTTGGAGTGAAACTGGATAAGTTATGCGCCCAGCATTCCTCCAGCCGACACTATCCCTTTCCGCGCGATTACTGATTGTCCCCCGGGAAGTAAGCCATCCTAGCCCTGCATAGCCACACGTAATTCATATAGATTTTTAGGACACTTCAAAGAACGATTGATTTTTATTGTTACCAACATGCTTTGTCAATCTCGTGCATAAAGACAAAAGGAAATCAAATAAAAAAAAAGAAATCAAAAATAAAAAAAGAATCGTCGACCGACAAAAGAGTCTGTTTGATCACAGTAAAAGAAGAAATAAACACAAAAGAGATCAAATAAAAAAAAGATTCATACTCTCAATAAAAGAAATCAAAGTGAAAAGGTCAACAAACAAGCAAAATCCTTATGCACGGGATTGACAAAAGAGTTGATGACATATGCCTAGAATATTCGAATGGTGGATCCTGAAGAGAATATAGTTCCTTCACCTGAGATCTGTCCAATCTTGGGAAGTCGAAATACATGTGGAATACGAAGGTCCTATATTTTGGCGAGAGAATCCACTATTTCAGGAACGGTTCACAAGTAGGTTCCACAGCTTTCTTGTCACTGATGTTGGTTTCTCCTGCATGCTGAATTGCATTCACCCTCGCCTAAGGGATTACTTCGAATACGCTCAAAAAGATGCCAGTGTCATCGTGCTCAATCTCGAGAATAGGAACATCCCCTTTCTCTTTTGATTCCATGAGTTTGTCTGCCAAAATGATGACTATATGATCCTCGTGGATAAACTTCACACATTGATGGAGTGATGAAGCCACTCCTTTCACGCCATGAATCCACGGGCGGCCTAACAGTAGACTGAAAGTAGAAGGGATATCCAATACTTGGAACTCAACGGGCATTTCCAACGGACTAATGGTTAGTATAAGCGTTACCACCCCAAGCACACATCGACTGGTGTTATCATAGGCTCGCACTGATTGCGATGATGGAGCTAGGTCCGAGATCTTCATTTCCAGCTTGGCTAAAGTTGTTGTTGGACAGACATTCAAAGATGAACTGTTGTCTACCAAAACCTTTGGTACCCTCTTTTCTTGAATACCGACAGTAATATGTAATGCATCAACATGGTCGACACCTTCCTTTGGTAAATCAAGGTCAGTGAACATGAGAACGATCCCAAAGTGGATGTTTCCAATCATTTAAGTCAACTCGTCGGGCGAGGTCCCGATTGGAATGATAGCTTGACTTAATGACTTGGCCAGGCTGTCACGGTGGGTCTTGGAGGAACATAGAAGGCCCAAATGGAGACATTGGCTTGGGTCTTCTTCATCTGCATGAGGAGGGCGTCTTCAATGTCTTTAGCCCCAGTATCCTTGGTGCTGGTATCAACTTCTTTATCTTTCCCTAATAGATCACCCGTATCTTGAGCTGCTTGGTATGCTCGACCAGATCGGGTGAGATGAGAGACGTCGCCTCCTATCCATGAGGCCTTTTCAATGTTGTTCACTTCTTCTTGGGAAGTATCCTGGGCACTGGACAAAATGTTGCTCCAAGAGAGCATGTTGCATTCAAAATTCTCCTCCTTTGAAGGCAAAGGGATTAAGAAGTATGATAATGGAGCACTGCTGATTTCAAATCCGGTGGGGGAGCTCTCATCTTCTGTTTTAAACTGGGTGATATTAACATGGTTAGCTGGCAGAGGGTTTTTTACCACATTAGGCATGGGCTGTGGTTTTTCAATGATGTTGTCATCGATCAGGTTCTGGATCGCTCGCTGGAGCACGAAGCATTTGTCTGTGAGATGTCCACCGGACTGATGATATTCACAATATTTTGCATGGTCCCATGTGGTAGGCAATGGGTTGGGAGGTCTGTAACCTTCGATAGGTTTGAGGACTCCTTGTGCTTTCAGCCCCCGAAAATCAATGACATAGGAGCATGCAGTTCATCAAACTACCTATCATTTCTGCGAAAATGTTAGGCAGTTCATCAGGTGAATAATTAAACGACATATTTCTATAATTCTGAGCAGATGGTACAACTGGCAAGGCCATAGTTGGCACGTTCCCTAACATATTTACAATAGGTACAGATGCCACTGCTTTTTCTTTGGAGTATCAAAATGATCTTGGAGGGGGATCGACCTTGATCTGTCTGGTACGAATCTCCATGTCGATGCGAAATTCGACGTCTAAGATTACAGAGAAATCAGCATAAGGAAGGTAACGTATGCGATCCAGATAAATCGGCTGAAGATTTCTCAAGAAGATCCTAACTTGTTCAGCTGGGTCAGGCCTGTCCAGGGTTTGGGCAATCTTCTTTCTCCATCTCTCGGCATACTCTAAAAATGTCTCCTTTTCTCTTTGGGTGCACGAATCAAGATCTCTCCTGTGATTTTCCTAATTACTGTTATCTTTGTGCCTCTTCTGAAACTCATCTGCGAGTTTATCCCATGTAGCAATCACAGTGTTGTCTACAGATATCAACCATTGCTTGGCAGACCCGATTAAAGTTAAGTGAAAATTAGAGGTCATTGCTTTGAAACTTGCCCCTCTTTGTTGCATAACATGGGCATAAGACCTCAGATGGGCAATAGGGAATCCTGTCCCATCGAATTTCTCGATATCAAGCATTTTGAACTTTGGTGGTAGGATGGCAGCAGACTGCAGTGTCATTGCTCGTAGGGGTGTAAGTCCGAACCGCCGAACTGCCGAATCGAATCGGCCAGTTCGGTTTGGTTTGGGTTAGGACGGTTCGGTTTAGGTTTGAAAATTTTATAAACCGAGCGGTTTAGTTCGGTTTACGATTTTTGGTGCCAAACCGAACCGAACCACCACCATTTAATTTTTAATTTTAATTTATATATATATATTATTTAGAAATTAGTAATTAATTATTGTTGTTTGCCTACATTTTGATTGAATTATTGTAATTTTAAAGTTAATTTTTTGACTTTTAATTATTTAGTTTGTGTTAAAAGTATTTTTTTGATATTTAAAAGTTTTTTTTTATTTTTTAAATATTTAAATAATTAAACTGCAGAACCGAACCAAACCAATCGGTTCAGTTTGAAGTTTGTGGCGGTTCGGTTCGGTTTGAATTATGTAGAACCGTTAGGGGGTGGTTCGGTTTGCGGTTTTGGCTCAAACCGAACCGAACCAAACCGAACCACCTTCACCCCTAATTGCTCGGGCGGTGAATTCTCCTTTGTTCAAAACTTTCAGAACCATGTCCTTCAATTCTCTGATTTCTCCTTTGTTTTCTAGTTCAGCATCATTGGTATCAACCATAGCTGTGCCCGAGAATTGTCCTACTGGAGGAACTGGATAAGGTGGTGCATAGCCAGAAAATGGATATATTGGTTTGGCTGAAGGCTGAGGGTTGTAACTGTTTGGGTTTAGATGTGGTCTATCCTGGATTGGATTGGTCATGTAGAATGGGAATGCATTTGGATTAGGGAAAGGAATGTTGGTAGGCAGAGAGGTGATGCGGGTTGTAGAAGGTGTAGTAGTGTTTGGGATTGGGATTGTGGTAGTCTGAGATTGGTGATGGATGTTTGGATTGGCATTTGGCTGAAGTGGAAATGTATTAGGGTAGGATGGGTAAGTGTTTGGATATGAGAGATATGAATATGGAGAGTAGGTATGCGGGTATGTGGGATATGTGTTTGGATTGGGTAGACTTGCATTCACGCTTGAAGGTGATGGGTCAACAGTTCCTGTAGAAACGGGCAAAGTCCTGTTATCAGCCCCTTGACCTTGGATAAGGGCTGAAAACCTATTGATCATAGCTTCCATGTTCTGATCCATCCACTGTTGCATTGCTGGGGTTTGAGTGTATCCTGGAGCCCCTGTGTCATGTCCCGCAGAAGTGCTATCTTCCTAATTGGCCATCTGATTCCAATGCAGACTTTCTGTACTTGACTCTGAATCCCAGCTTGAAACTCTTGTCAACCTCCCAGTGTTAGTCCTCCTCCAATTCAAGGCCAGGTTTCTGAAAGGTTGGGGTATGGGTAGGAGTTAGGTTCTGGAAGTGTTTCTGGGTATAGCACAATTTATTGTTCCTTTTTTCCTTTTGACACAACTCACCTTAAGATGGTTGGACAAGCGATAATGCTTTGTTTTGACTTATGAACCGTTCCTGGAATAGTGGATTCTCTCGCCAGAATATAGGACCTTCGTATTCCACCTGTGTTTCGACTTCCCAAGATTGGACAAATCTCAGGCGAAGGGCCTATATTCTCTTCAGGATCCACCATCCGAATTGTCTAGGCATATGTCATGGACTTCTTTGTTAACCCTGTGCATGAGGACTTTGTTTGTCGACCTTTTGATCACCGTGATTCTCTGTTGGGATAGTATGAATCTTTTTTTTTTTGTTTGTTTTGATTTGATTTGTTTATTTCTCAACTTCTTTTTTCTTTTTTTTCCTGTGATCAAACAGACTCTTTTGTCAGTCGACGACACTTTTTTTGATTTTTGATTTCTTTTGTCTTTATGCACAGGATTGACAAAGTATGTTTGTGACAATAAAAACCAACCGGTCTTTTGAAGTGTCCTAGAAACCTATATGATTTACGTGTGGCTATGCAAGGCTAGGATGGCTTACTTCCCGGGGGACGATTAGTAATCACGTGGAAAGGGATAGTGTCGGTTGAAGGAATGCTGGGCTCATGACTTACCCAGTTTCACTTCAACGTGGCTATACCAGGGTTTGAAGCTTGGTAACAATTCGAAATAAATGAGTGCATGTGTGTCCGCGGCGTCTAACAGACTCTTTTTACAATTTATATGTAAATGAAAGGTGAGACAGATATGTACAGAATAAGAGGGAAATATGTCCATTTATTTTCTGATTCATGTGATGTGGGTTGTGTTTTGGTTAGCAGTTGAAAGCAGCAGGAAAGGAAACACATGCACAGGTCGAGGGTTTAAAACCTCGAGGAAAGAGAAGAAAAGAAAATGGAAAATTTGGGAATTCTATCCTATTTCTAATTATTACATTTGTGTCATATTTCCCAAAATAAAAAGAACATAAATAAATGTACAATCGAATGATGGGCATTGGCCCTAATAAATGTACAAATAAAGAATAAACGAATTTGTTCCAGCAGAGGTGAGTATGACAGAGTAGTATATGCTACCAAAAACATTTTAGTCATGTTATACAGATCAAACAAATTCGCGATAATTAAATATGTAAGCATGCAATTGTGCATAAAAAATTAGTCTGTCTCTCTTTTTTTATTTATTTAAAAACAAACATCCCCTGCAGAGTCGCCACTATGAGCACCTCGGATCCGACCTTCGGAAAAGATTGCTTCCTTTGGGCCTTTTTCGCTCTTGTCTTGTGGTTTTCCTCTATTTGATTTTATGGTTTGATAAACATGAAAACATGTTTATCTTTGAAAATAGAGTCGCCACTCTCGTTTATAAAGTAAACGGGAGAAAAACTTTAGATTATGGGTTCGGGGGCCAAGTTACGAATTGGGAAGGTTTTACGCACCCAACTCGCCCTTTCGGTCTCTACACATTTGCATGCTTATTATCACAAGTTTGTTTATTAAAGAATATATACTTTACATGTATTGAAATAATTACATATAAAAAAAGTATTTACATATCTAAATGAACTAACGAATTGAATGGATTACCTTCTGTCGTTTTACAGAAAATCGGGCCAAGTTCTAGGCCGTTGTTTGTACTGGATCAAGCTAGCTCGTAGCCTGACCGTTGTGCTTCCACTGCTACCAATCGAGGAAAGGAAGACTTACGTTTTGTGTGTGTTGAGATAGAGTCAATACTCTTTTCTCTTTTCTTTCTCTCTTTTCTTCCCCAAAAAGAGGCTTGATAGAGAGAGAGAGAGAGAGAGAGAGAGAGAGAGAGAGAGAGAGAGAGAGAGAGAGAGAGAGAGAGAGTTGTGTGTGTGTGTGTTGGTTCTGAGGGAAAGAATTTCTATATGTTGTGTGGGAGAGCTGAGAGCTCTATTTATAGGAGGGGCCTGGGAGATGAAACTCTCGGGGCCAAGAAAAGAGGAAGCTTCCTCTGCCTTCAAAGTCTTCAGCAGCCGGCGGCTTAACTTTGAGGACAAAATGCTGGTTTGGTGCACGGGCACCTGGCATGGCGCCTATGCACGAAACCCTGTTTGGGTGTATCAGCACACCAGAAATGTCTTCAGCACACCAAACCCTGGTTTTTTGGCTTTTTCAGGCTTTGCGTCTTGCACTTTGGCCCTTCTAAGCTGTGTATCTTCAGTCTAGACCCTTGATGTTGATCTAACGGAAGGTTTGTTCGTGTGTTGGACGTCGTTAGTCCTGTTGTATCTTCGAGTTTGACCCTTGATGTTGATCTAACCAAAGTTGTTGTATTTGTTGGACATTGAAAGTCCGTTTGTGTATGTTGTTCCCTGAAATAATCATAGAAACAAATGTTAGTCCATTTGAAAATAAACAGTTGTTTATTAGACAATTTGTATAATATAGGTGTACGAATTTTGGGTGTCTACACTAATAGTAATACATGCTGATTGTAGGTGGCTACACATGGTGATCATGGGCAATTCCCTAATATATTTGTGAGTATGCACATCAGGCAGGATGGATTCGGTCAGTGGGTTGATTCTCGGGCAGAGGCTGTGTATGTAAGTATTAAAATTATTGTTTACAATTAAATTGATATGACAGTGTTTTCATATTTGTCATTTTTTTAATGACAAACTGAATACGAGGGACGTATGAGGAACGAGCCTAACAGGAATGAGTGGAACCAAGCATTATGGGAGGAGATCACCTCCCAAGGACGGGCGAAGAGGGGCGATAGGGTCTACGGGATGGGTGCACACGGGGGATCCTCGCACGTACCAACCATGGCTTCACGTTCTTCTGGATCGACAGCACAAAGTTCGTCAGCCCAGCTAAACGTTGACCAGGTGCACATGGCAAGGTTGGAGACTGAACTCGCTGAAACCTGACAGATCGTGGCCCAGATGCAGGCCGTCATGGAACGATTTTTTCAGTCAACCCCGTCCATCTGGTCAACCATCTCCTGATCATATCCAACCTTAAATTTTATTTCATGACAATTAGTTTGAACATTTTTAATTTATATAGTTTAAATAGTTTTAATTTATGTAAATAATTATGTAATTAAATTGTAGTAATTTTGTAATTTGTAGAGTTTTTACTAATATTATCTGTTGAAATCAGGTACAAAAAAAAAGACATTTTTTGATTATATATTTTTTTATTTTTAGCGACGGAAGACTCCGTCACTAAAATTTATGTCGCTAATTTCTATATCCTATTTCCGTTGCAAATTCCGTCGCTGATTAGAGACGGAACATTCCGTGTAAAAAAATTCGTTGCTAATTAAAGACGAAATTTAGCCACGAAATATTCTGTCGCTAATTAGTGACGGACTATAGTTAGCGAAGGAACGTAACCGTTGTTAAACTCCGTCGCTGTTTTAGAGACGGAAACAGTCTCCGTCGCTAATTTTTGACGGAATAGCCTTCGTCTAAAATTTTCGACCACTTTTTTTCGACAGAGTTCTGTCACAAAATTCCGTCGCTAAATGGAAACCGTGATTTAGCGATGAAAATTTTCGTCGCTAATACACTCTTTCCCAGTAGTGATATAAGAGGTGAAGGTGGGATTGACTTACTAGCTTTAGTTATGCAAAGCTGGTCTATTGGTCATGTTCTATCTCATGTTTATTTATTAGTAGGTC
Source organism: Platycodon grandiflorus (assembly GCA_016624345.1). NCBI lineage: Eukaryota > Viridiplantae > Streptophyta > Magnoliopsida > Asterales > Campanulaceae > Platycodon > Platycodon grandiflorus. The sequence goes on from CM028364.1 coordinate 39,361,320, forward strand.
ACTTATTTATAAGGTTTCTTATGTTCATTTCTTGGAGTACTCTCATGTATTACAAAAAATGAGCATGAACAACCATACCGATGGTAATCAATAGGGTTTGCGAATCAATAACATGTATATATACTTACTGCTTTCTTGCACGATCTAATAGTATATATGGAAAGCGCATTTAAAATTTGTTATGTATGTACACAAATGTGTAACATTTGAAGTTTCTTAGTTTGGCCCATGTCCGATAGCTAGGAACTTCTCCATGACTGTACAATGTACATATAAGAATTCATTTGTTCGGCAGTCAACGACGATCACGTCATTTGTGAAATAAATGACACGTTCATGCAACTCAAGAGCTTATAAAACTGTTTAAGTATTTTTAGTAGGTGTTACGGTTAACATGTAGTACTATTGTTTTGTATTGTGGTCAATATGTACTATTGGTTTTTGAATTATCCGTAAGACAGTTTGGACCAGTCGTAACCTCCTTGGTGGATTGATGATAAATCTGAGACTAAATTTGTTATAGGGGTATAAATGGTTCGGTCTGTTTCAATTTAAGCCAAAATCATGAACTGAATCGACCACAATCGATTCTAACAAAGTCAAACCAAACTGAAATGGTGACTCTTCAAAACAAAACCGAACTATTCGATTTGGTTCGGTTCCATGGTTTAATTTTTTAATTAATATTTTAGCCAAAAAAAAACTTTTAAATAACTAAAATACATGGTTTTAACACAATATAATTAACTAAAAGTTAAGGATTTGGCATATTATATCCAATACAAGTACTTGAAACCTATAACAATCCATTTTCCAAATCAAGGGCTTAGATTCGACAGACTATATCCAACGACTCACAATAGTTAATACAATTTATAAAATATATAATAATATGTATATATATATATATATATGCTGGTTCGGTTTGGTTCAATTTGGTTCGGTTCAACCCTGCAACTGGTTTGGTTCAACCCTGCAAACTGGACCAAACAGATCGGTTTTTGAATTCTTGGAACTGAGACCGAATTACCTTGGACCAAAACCAAACTGGTTGGTTCAGTGGTTGGGCGGTTCGGTCTTCCCCTCCTACTTTGTAAGTATCAAAACGTTTAATGCTAGTTAATTTGAATATGTATATATGTATAGTGTTATTAATGTATTTAGTGTTTTTATGCTAGAATAATTATTGGACAACTAAAAAAATATACAAAATTATCGAACAACTATGGTAGTAGAGGTCGCAGAGGGGCGGGCGGGTTGAGAGTTTTGGCACGAGTGTACATTAGAACTCTAGGGTATGACTAGATGTCACTTCTCAAGGACGAAATAAGAGGGAACACTTAGTGTATGGGTTCGGTGAGCATAGGGTAGTTATGCTCAATCTGCTATTGAGCCGACCCTTTACTTAGAGTTCTCTATCAATGACATGATCTCATCCTCTGCAAGACCTGTAATGGTTTGATCTCGAGGGGGTTAGTATTGAATTTACACTTTAAAGAGTTTTTGGGTGAAGATTGGAGGTTCAAAGGCAAGATTGAAGGCGTGGGGGATGTTTTTAGAGAGTTCAGAGACCTAAATGTCAATTTTAGTAAGTTCAAAGGCGCACTCGCCCTGTATGCTCAAAGTACTAGGGCTGCCTTAAAAATGGTGCTCTCGCGCTACCTTTATGTTAGGAATATGCCTGAGAAACAGCTGATATTATATGTATGCATATTCCAACTCAGTGATTTGCTTGTTCACATTACAACGCATGTTCACAAGTGGCTAAAAGGGCTGCGTACCGGTTAGTGTGGCAGCTTGATGAAACAATGCATAGGTCATTAGACTAGGAAGTCTTTGTACATATCCGAGTCTTTGTCCTACCAAAGTGAAGACAAACTTTCATATGGATTAGCTCTTCATGCGCCAGCAGACATGTCCATCAGCAATGTCTCACCAACATACATTTCTACCAGCCATGTCTCATTAGCAATCTTTACACCAGCAGTATTATATCGGCAGATCCAAGTATCAGCCATGCCCTTCATCAGACAACTGTAAAGAAGCTGATTATTCATAAGAGGAACATCGGTCGTTGCTTAATACTACACGTCAAAATAGATCCGTTACAAGATCTCTCTGATAGTTCAATATACGCATCAATGTCTGTGCTTTGACTATTATTCAGAAGACATTTCCTCTTTCGTGTATTGGTCCCAGTCTCCAAGGCTACATTCCTTAAAAGGCCAAACACAGTGCGTTACATCCCAGGCATGTGCGACAAGTCCAAATTCTATCAGCCTGATTCACGGACCAACTTCAAGACAAAAGCTTAATGGAAGGTCTTTGCCCAACAGTTTAAATGACGCACTCTGATGCATTAATGATTCAGATTTCCAACGGGCAGAAACTCATCAAAGATCCAATGACTCCTTCATCTTCTCCAGCCTATATAAGAAAACCTCTCATTCTCTCATTTATATGTATGCATGAGAAAGGTGTTGGTGGTTGATATTGTTCTTTGTTCTTTCAATCTGAAACCACACCAAAAAGTGAGAAAACAGAAGTGTAAGAACAAACACTTTGTAGGAGAGAAAACAGAAATTCCAAAGGCTAAGAAGTCCTGCTTGATCAAAAACTTTGTTTTTGATTTGAGTTCTTTCTTCCTTCGAAAGACTCAGTCTCTCCAATTGCTGTACTTCAAATCCACAGCTAGAGACCAAGCATTCTGCAAGTCGTTGAAGACTGATCAAGCTTGAAGATGTCCGATGAAGAAACAGAGCATTATATATAATCCATCTTTCATTCATGTCGGCAGACTTATACTACATTATAAGGGCTGTCGATTGTGCTAAAAGTTATCATCACTCTTGGCCGAGTGCTTAGCACTTAGTTGTTCAAATACCAGTTATTTGAACAACGCCTAATATTCTCTTCTCACATCACTCTAACTCTAGCACTTCTCTTGTCCACCTTCCTAGGAGATTAGGAACTGCTAAGGTTAGAGTTCTAGTTATGAGTCATCTCGGCTTCCCAATTGACTTTCCTTCTACCCCCGGGGAGATCGCTAGGTTAGAGAGTCTAGGTTGATGTACTCAGCATGTATGTTTTAGAACAAACCTCTGCTGAATTTTAATATAAATCATATTTTGTTACATTCAGCCTTTACTTATCTTTCCTGTAATATTTGATATATATTTTGTGCAATCGGGTTGTGGAAAGTAATTGATGCATCTAATACAAGATTTTAGTTGACTGTTATGATGAACTTGTACGCATTTACTTACAGTTGGTTTAATCTTGTCTGCTATACTTATGCTGCTTATTGTTCCGCTGCTTAAACTCTTACATACCAGCTAAGTATAACAATATCTTCCTATCAGCTATCCCTCAAGACGGCCGATGCACATCAGCTGATACAACTATATTGGCTGTGTTGCTTGAACTAGGAAGATGACCTATTCATGTTAATTATTTTATCCATGTTTTCCAACATATAATTTAAAATAGGATGAAAATTTTAATAAAGGTCATATAGGCTATTCACCCCCCTCTAGCCTATATTCTGAGCACATCCTCATGGACCTAACAATTGGTATCAGAGCAAGTACTCTGTGAGTTTCATTACAGGCTTAACAACCTGAGAGTCTAAATCCAGTTGCTCAGATTTGATGCATAATAAAAAAGTGTCATTTTCAAAAATCTTTTTGACTGAGAGACCTGGAAGCCATTTGAAAATGCCATTACAAATCAAAATCAATTTTGTTTTCAAAAACGTGTGAGAAAAAGAGATTATTGTGATGACTGTGTGATTACTATAAGAAAATCTTTCATATATCAGAAATATATTTTTCAAATTGATATTATGAAGAGAAGTACTATAGTCAAATAGAGATTGACTTGCTTAGGATAATGTTCATTTTAAAAATAATCTATTTTTAAAATCATGACATATCCTCTAGCAAATGTGTCAATTTCATACTTGATGGATGAATTACTCTGATATACTTCTGAAAATTTGCTATCTTGATATAAGGCTAACGATTGTCTCAATCCAACACGTTTTCAAGAGAACTTCTTATGAAAGTTTAAAGAAAATGAAATAAGAAGAGCTTCAAAGGTAATTCAACGGAAATCAGATTTATGTCATCTCTAAATCACTGTGATTATTAGCTCTTGGTCTAAGGACATCGATGATGAAATTGTTCTTCTTCAACGGAAAGCTTCTGCTTAAAAGATACACTCAATGAACTATGGCTTAACATCAGAACAAGTTCTTCAACTACCATGAGCAAAAATGTTCAAAGGGTATAGTGAGAAAGTAACCCTAGCTCCTAACTTCATGATGTCTTGGGTTACACTTATAAGCTATATTTTGAGTAATTATTCAATTATAGTGCTTAATAAGTCTCATTTGTATTGTTGAATTTCTGGAGCTACTTTTAGCTCATAAATGTTGCTAATAATTTTTCTATGAGTATTTAAGGCAGGAACTCATATGACAAAAAGGTCAAAGATGCAACATAACTCTCCATCTGCAGACATCAACTTGGCTGCTGATTTATGAAGGATCGCTGATCACTTATGAATAAACTTCCTATGTCCTTCACTCACTCAATGTCAAATCAATATCTACTGGACTATAGTGCTGCTATATGAGAAATCTAGTGATGAGTCCAAGATATTGATAATGACCACCTCTCAATTATACACAAAATAGGTCAGCTACTGCCTCATTAATGGCCTGTATCCATGTCTGCTGAATTAATTTTTAATATTGATTATCAGACATGCTGCATAAATAAAGTCTTGTCATACTGTGCTTATATTGATATATCTGTATGCTTGTATGATTTGCTTTATGTAAACGATTTTCAAAAACTTATCAGCACTTTCCATATTGGCTGATTTAAAATGTTTTAAAAACTTCTAGTTGGTTGAATTTCCATATCAGCCAACATACACTTCATAAGTTCAGTTATATGTGTTGACTTATAGGAGTAAAACCTTTAAATGACTTGTCTTCTTTCTAAGTCTATTAAAGGTGGAGGCTCACTTTACGAAGATTGACTACTTTGTTTAAAGTAAAGACTGGTCTCAAAAGTTTTTGAAAAATGACAAGTCTGTTTAATAAAACAAAAATACTTTCGCCTTCGAAAATCTTTTCAAAGAATATTGAGAAAGTCGAGACATCACATTTACAGCCTAATTCTGCAAAGGCATGTAAAAAGGACAATTCTACAATAAATCTCTATTATTATAAGTCCTTTAGTCTAGCCTCCGTGAGTATAAGTAGAGCCCTTTTCTCATTCAAACTCTACTATAAAGAAACTCACAAACTGCTTACAGATTATACTTGATGCTAAACACTGATTCAAAATTTTCTCAAAATGTTACTAAGTACAAATCCTAGAAATCGATCAAGTCAACACTTCAACAACTTGGTATGACTCTCCCATATTCTTTCAAAGTTGTTTTGGTTTATTTCTGTCACTTATGATGAGTTAATTTAAAATTCTCAAAGATGCATTCTAAAAATCTATAGTCCTCATAACTGTGAAAATTTTTGGGCACAGTTATAATATTTGAGAGAAATTTTATCAACTCATCCGTTTCAGAAATTATTCATTATTAATTTTCAATCTTACGCCTTGAAAGTAGCTGATAAAAGAATTTTCTTTTGTCTCGTCTGATAATCTTAAAAGTTTGTAGGTAAAAGATAAACTATATGCTACAGACCTTTGATTATCAGAACACTTAAGAATGTCCTTAATCAGTTATGTTAAAAGATAAGATAGAAGATTATTAATGTATGTTCTTAAAGTGATTTCACTCCATTTCTAACATTTGGTTCTCAATCTTATTGATACTCTAAAATGATTTCAGATGAATCACTGTGAAAACCGTTAGCATATACCTGTCCAACAATCGTTAGACATGCCCAAACGGTTCGGAACCGGCGGTTCGAACCGGAACCGAACTGCCCAAAAAACTGCATAAACCGGAACCGTGAGGAACCGGAACCGTCCCTGAACCAGAACCGCCAGTTACACAGTTCGGTTTCGGTTTTCAATTTCTCAAAACCGTGAACCGCCGGTTTGGAACCGGGAACCGGAATCGCCGGTTCCAAACCATGAAAAATCGCCAAAATTTAAATTTTTTATTTTGAAATTGCCTTGTTTACTCTATAATTTCAAAAATGAAAAGTTTACAAAGTTTCAAAAATTCAGAAAATGCTTTGTACAAAGTTTTAAGATGAAACCTTTTTAAAAAAAAATTATAAGAAAATATTAAAAAAATAATTAAAAATTACGGTTTGGAACCGGAACCGGACCCGGAACCGGCTAAGCCGGTTTTGGAACCGGAACCGTAGCCGTGATTTGTCGATTCGGTTACGGTTTGTTGTCTGGCGGTTTTTGGAACCGGCGGTTCGGAACCGGAACCGGCGGTTTGAACCGTTTGGGCATGTCTAACAATCGTAACTCTGCATGTATACATGAGCATCTCTGAGAAGATCCCAGATAAGATTTATCAAATGTTTGGAAAGCGTCTGATAAATCGTTGTGTCAAACAACTCGTCTGGTTATATGTAAGTATACCAGCCATCACCCCAAAGATGGCTGATGCAGATAATTCAGCTTGACTGGATTAGGTAGCTAATAAGGTGTTGATAAGGATGACGAGCTGCTAACCATTATCATCCATCCTTGTGCATATCAAAGGGGATTCATGGCCAAAGCCGTAAATCCTTGATGGCTATCACCCTTAGGTTCTTTCAGAATAACCTATAGGTGTGAACGTGTTCTTCCTCCCCCCAGAGTTGGAGGAGATCAAAAACGGACACAACCATCTTGATCCATTCCGAAATTCATGACTAATAACCTCTCCATATGTCATCTGGACTAGGATATCTTGGATAAATCTTTGTAACAAAATTTTCTATTCAAAATTGAATCATTGTATATCTTTATCCTGTAATCTGTAGTTTAGTCAAATTCCTGTTATATTGTTCTTGTAATCAGCTGATCCCTAATGTGTATTATTCAAAACCGCTTGGATTATTGAATACAAGTTCTGCAACCTTCCTTCATGTCCATCTACTTGTCTGAATTCTTCTGATAGCATGAATTAATGTGTTTTAACTGTGTTGATCTGATATACTGTTCTCCTTCATAATATTATCTATATTCTTTTGATGATTGGAAAAATTGACCTCAAAGAGACGATCACACATTTCTTACACAAACTCTGCTGAGACCCCATCAGCAAACCCGTCCTATAAAATTTGCAATATTGAGTTCTGGTCTATTACTGAAGAGATAAACTCTTTTCTTTAACCATTCTGATAATTGCCTTTCTGAATTAGATCATCTCACCCTGATCAAATTCAAGATCTGCCAAATGCCTAATTGTTCAATATAGGTAGACGTACTGCAGTTACTTAAAGGATGACTTATTATGTCTATATCCCACCTTCAAGTAAAGGAAACTGCATATTTATTACCTAATCTCTGACTCTCCTGTTCAACCTACAAGATTACCAGTAAATCTACTTTGAATCAAATTGTCTGTTATGTCAACTTAAAGACTGCTGAAAGCTTTTGAGTTTACAAAATTTTTATCTTAAAAACAGATGCTTTTACTCTCTTTTAAACCACTCAACAGCAATTTGTATTCTCAGTCTTGACAACTACAAAATCTTGTGTGACTATTGAGATTATAGTAATAAAAGGCAAGGCTAGTTGTTCTTCATAATGATGGACTTACAATTGGTATATCTATACATAACAATTGTTATCATCTTGACTAATAGCTAATTAGCAAACAGACTGAATTCAAAAACATTCTGTTATACTTTATCACATGCTTAACTGACAAAAATTGAGGGTAAAATTCTCGTAACTTGACCTATCTCAGGAAATAGCTAGAAATTTTAGGATTCATAGGAAGACCGTAGTTTCCAAAAACTAGTTTTTCCTCAGGAGTGAATGGCTGATATAACCCCTCTTGTATATATTCTATGCCTCTCTCGTCAGACATCAAAGAACAGGTTAATAAAGAAATTCACTTCAACAGAATTCTTTCTCTGCTAAGGAATGATATGACCTGTTGCAAAGAAAGAAGCTCGGACATCACTTTAGGTACGTATTCAATATCACACTTGTTTGTCTTCTCTTATTAGGTGTTCAATAAATTTATCTTGATTAGTAGAACTATGTCTCTCATAAAAATATATGCCTTTCTACTATTTTCGTGAACATCTGCCAAAGACACTTCGCTAATGTTTCTATGTTTAAAATTTTAAATATCTTTTCTAATAGCAATGATTGTCCTATTTATGTATGAATATATGATTAGTGTTGATATTAATATTACTAAACCTATCAATATCCCCTAAAATTTTAATCAAACACTTCTCAAGGTAAATACCAGACAACCATCTTCGTTAGCAGTTCTCACATCAGCAAATACCCAACACTGACTGCCGATAAAACCCTAAATCCTTGAAGTCCCAACCAATTCTCCGTATTTCTATATATAAAATTTCAATTGGTATGAAGACTTAACCTAAATACACAATGTTCCTAAAAGCTAATATTCTAAATCCAATCCATTGCTCTTCAAATGTCTTTCTTACAATTTATAACATATTAACATTCTAATATTCATCCTAACAATTGGTGTCAGCTAGACACTGCTAGAAAAACGGTCATTACCTACGGAATTTTCCGTAGGTAATTTCATATTTCCGTCGGTAATTTTTTTTACCAACGGTATTTTCCGTCGGCATTCCGTCGGTGACCGAAAGACGGTAATTACCGACGGACCACTTTCCGTAGGTAATCACCAACGGAAAGCTCCGTCGGTAATTACCGACGGAATATTCCATCGGTAATTACCTACGGAATTTACCCACGGAATTTCCGTAGGTAATTACCGACGGAATTTACCTACGGAATTTCCGTAGGTAATTACCGACGGATTTTACCTACGGAATTTCCGTAGGTAATTACCTACGGTATTTACCCACGGAATTTCCGTCGGTAATTACCGACGGAATTTACCCACGAAATTTCCGTAGGTAATTACCTACGGAATTTACCCACGGAATTTCCGTAGGTAATTACCGACGGAATTTACCCACGGAATTTCCGTTGGTAAATTACGTAGAGATTACCTACGGAATTTACCGACGGATTTTCCGTCGGTAATTCATTAAAAATTTTAAAAAAAATTAAAAATAAATAATAAAAAAATTTACTGGAAATTTTTTTGGTACCTAATTGATCAGTTTATATACAATTTAAATCATAACCAACTAACAATTCAAAACAAGAATTCAAAAGTTTCATAACTAACTAACAATTCAAAAACAACAATTCAAAAGTTTTACAAATTTAAACACAAGTAACAATTCAAATACAAATTAAAAGTTACAATAAACTAATAGTTTTAGTTTAAAAGTCTCGAAATAAATTGCGGGCAAGTGATTCAGGGGAGGGGGTTTGACTTTGGCGGGTTTGTTGTTGCAAGAGTTGTTGGATTTGTGCTCGCAACTCCGCCATTGTTTGTTGACGCCGATTCTCTCTTTCTTCCATCTCGCTATACGCCTATTCTCCCTTTCCCGCATCTCCAACAAGGCTGCTGCGTCGAGTCAATTCTCTTTGTAAATTAGCCACGTTGGGGTAGTATCCGAGGAGTGAGATCGAGCCGTGGATGGAGAATCAACATCAACCGAAGCTGTAGATGGCATGATCACAGCTGCACCATGGTCTCCCAACCCATATATCCTCTCCCCCCTTTTCTTCCGCCCCTTTGAGGCCACATCACACCACACAGGAGGGCTCCACACAATATTTGAGGACGAACTCTCTGTCCGAACCTTGTCCTTATATTCATTCTGTAATAATAAAAAAGGAACAATATTAAAACTCTATGCATATTTAATTTAAAGTTACAACAACATTAAGCATTGCAATACTTACATATACCGCCTCAGCCTTTTCATCAACCCACTGAATGGGTTCATTGGGACCATCACCCTCGTGTGTGTGCTCACAAATACATCTCGGTACTCAATGTGGGGACCATATGTTTCCATCTACACAATTATTATTATTATTAGTTGAATATATCTAATTAAATATGTAAGAAGCATAATTATAAAATTATAACCTGGAAGATTTCATATAAACACAAGTATATAAAAATAATACTATAACATTTGATCATATTTCCAATTGAAATCTTTTGCATGATCACTTGCAAGTTAAAACATTGTCAAACAAACAAGATGACAAACATGGATTAAAAACTAATACCAAGGAATACATCGACTATATAATCACACCCTCACCGAACTAAAACATGGAGTCAAATAACAATTATAAAAACAACTTAAACAAAACTAAACCATGGATTTCATAGCATCAACATGGTTACCCAACTAATTTAAACACAAGTATACAAATTAAAAGAACAGAAATTTACACTTTAACCCCTTTATTTGAATGTTCACTCTAATACCCCCACCCACCCACCCAACCTTACATCGACTATACAAAACCACACCCCTCACCGAACTAAAACTCTTCAAGTCAAATAACAATTATAAAAACAACTTAAACAAAACTAAACCATGGATTTCATAGCATCAACATGGTTACCCAACTAATTTAAACACAAGTATACAAATTAAAAGAACAAGTAAATTTACACTTTAACCCCTTTATTTGAATGTTCACTCTAATACCCCCACCCACCCACCCACCCAACCTTACATCGACTATACAAAACCACACCCCTCACCGAACTAAAACTCTTCAAGTCAAATAACAATTATAAAAACAACTTAAACAAAACTAAACCATGGATTTCATAGCATCAACATGGTTACCCAACTAATTTAAACACAAGTATACAAATTAAAAGAACAAGAAATTTACACTTTAACCCCTTTATTTGAATGTTCACTCTAATACCCCCACCCACCCACCCACCCAACCTTACATCGACTATACAAAACCACACCCTCACCGAACTAAAACTCTTCAAGTCAAATAACAATTATAAAAACAACTTAAACAAAACTAAACCATGGATTTCATAGCATCAACATGGTTACCCAACTAATTTAAACACAAGTATACTAATTAAAAGAACAGTAAATTTACACTTTAACCCCTTTATTTGAATGTTCACTCTAATACCCCACCCACCCACCCACCCAACCTTACATCGACTATACAAAACCACACCCCTCACCGAACTAAAACTCTTCAAGTCAAATAACAATTATAAAAACAACTTAAACAAAACTAAACCATGGATTTCATAGCATCAACATGGTTACCCAACTAATTTAAACACAAGTATACAAATTAAAAGAACAGAAATTTACACTTTAACCCCTTTATTTGAATGTTCACTCTAATACCCCACCCACCCACCCAACCTTACATCGACTATACAAAACCACACCCTCACCGAACTAAAACTCTTCAAGTCAAATAACAATTATAAAAACAACTTAAACAAAACTAAACCATGGATTTCATAGCATCAACATGGTTACCCAACTAATTTAAACACAAGTATACTAATTAAAAGAACAAGAAATTTACACTTTAATACCACGAACCCAACTAATTTAAACACAAATATAAAAACACATACCATACGCGCTGGTGCTCAAGAATGTTAATCGACCCGTTGTGTGCTTTGTACCCGACCCGACCCGCTAGCCTTGTTCTTTCTTGCCCTCTCCGAAGCCGCTTTAGCCTCGTGGCTGTTCCAAGACACCATGTACATTGCCCAAACATCGTCGGCGAAGAATGTTGGCTTTAAGCCTCCATGTTTGATGAAATACTTGTCCTTGACTTCATATATGAAATCCTTGTATCGATTTGACATCAAAACCTTGAAGGCCTCCTTTGCTTGGGCTTGAATTGTTAGGCCACGAATATTTGGCCTGCAAAATATAACCAAACTTATATTAATATGATGAAATCTAAACAACAATTAGTTAAATATTTCGATAATCTAATTATGAAATTAAATATTATAGAAAATTTAACGTTTAACCTTGAATTCGTCCACCATTCCTCTTTTTTCGTTTGACACCATTTTAAACTTGGGCCAAAATCATCGTGGCTCGTTTGACGAAGGATCTCGCCAAACCAACGAGCCGGACTAGGGGTGGCTCCAAATCGCCAAAGAGGAATAAGTTTAACTAAATAAAGATAAATATGAAAATCATTAATTAATAAAACGAATAATACATAAAGAAGATAAGTATTTTTGTGAAGGGACTTACTGTTTTAAAAGAGATATGTTGACAATAATCCTACCCTCCGAGTCTAGCACGGACGGCTCGACGGGGTCGCTACGCCGACGATGACGATGGTACGGTATGTGGGCTGGGTCGGAGAACCTACATCTTCGAGAGGTGTCGAAGGTGCGGCCGTGTCCCAAGAATGGATGTAACTATACGCCGTACCTTCCTCCCAACTCTACTACGACCATCACCTCTACCGCATGTCTAGATACAATAATGTAACCAACAAACAATATAAGAATATATAACAATGTAACAACCAACAAAAACTATAAACTAAAACATTACAATCAAACAAATATATAAGAATGTAACAAATGACAATCAAATGAATAATACAATATTTAAAAATATTCATGAATTGTTTGTAGGTAATACATAACCCAAAATAAAATACATCTGTCCCTATTACAAATTCATGAAATCATAAATAACTATTCATCATCCGTCTCATTTTCCTTTTCTTTTTCCTGTTCATCATCGACTCGAGTCACTACTACAAAACTCAAGTTCATCTTCATTATCGTCCTCCGATGATTCAAAATCCTCTTCCTCATCCTCTTCCACTTCCTCTTCCTCTTCCTCAACGGCTTCAATTATTGCGAGTTGGCTGAGCGAGGGGAGGAGGTGGCAAATCAACGGTAAAATTTCATCAACTTCTTCTACATTTCTAGCCATATGAGTAGGATCGTCGAAGAGATGATTAGTGAAGAAACATTTGGAGGCACGGGCATTTCATCCTCCCGATAGCATCCCTCCAATGATGATTACGTAGGTGGGTCGACTGGACCGGTATGCTATGTCAATCGTGCTTCTAGCTTTAGTCTTCCAAATGACCCACCATCCGCTAAACTCGGTCGACGATACGGATAGGGTGTCATATATACTGTTGAGCTTGAGAAGCTAAGATGAACACGTCATCCCACGCATGTCTAGACGACTCCTTTACATCAACGAGGTCAAAAATCTCATGCTTTGTAATACCTCGAACAATCTCGCCATCACAATTGAAAAGGACAACACTATTATTCCCTATATACCTCAACTCGATCACTTCTTTCAAGACACCATAATACTCAAAGTTTCCTTTAAGATTGACACCACTATTCCATGTTAATCTTGTCTCCCCATATGTTTTAGTATGGAAGACATAGCCATTAACGAAATAACCGTTGTATAAATTAACTTGCATGTACGGATTTGAAGCTAATTCTTTTAGCCGAGCAGCTTTGGCATCCTCGGGATGTTCCGAGATCTATAAAACATGAATAAATTTATAAGAATTTGAAGATTGAAATTTTAATATAAGTGTACTATATAAATAGTGAAAGTGTTATGATTTTATACATATTTTTTGAGCCATGAAGGAAATTCTTTGTCTGTCCTAATTTGGAGTAATTCATTAGATATATCATCTCCACTTCATCTTCGAAAGCTCTACATTAGGAGTGGACAATGGATGAATGTTAATACAAATAATATCTACTTATAATTAAACATGATGTAAGTGGATTTTTAATCAACTTACTTGAGATAATCCTCAACCTCGGGACAATTGAGGATAACATAGAGTTTTGCAAAGATCAAACTCCTTACGGGTTAACATTCGCTACCAACCCGTTTGCCGAGGAATCGACTGGGGAGAAAAACCGAGATCCCTTCGGTAGAGTCGGGTTCTCCACCGTCATAATTGCGGCCTACCCTAGTCAATCTCGTCTCAACATCGGGATGGAAATATGTTCTTGCAAAGGCAACGATTTCATCTATAATGACAACTCGAGATTGAGGCCTCAACCTTGGCCCCGTTGCTCATCTTCCTTTTAATGCCCCTAGATACCTATTTGTAGATAAGAGCATAAATGTTAAACAAGTTTTGATTGATCTTTAAGTATTTAGTGCAAATAATATGAAAGTAAAATCAATTACCTCTCAAATGGATACATCCATCTGTATTGAACGGGACCGCCAACCCTAGCTTCGTATGCCAAGTGTACCGGTAAATGCTCCATAGAATCAAAAACGAAGGAGGAAATATCTTCTCAAGCTTGCAAAGTGTCACTACAATGCTTTCCTCCAACTTTTCATGTCATCAACACGCAGAGTCGAAGATGATAATGCTCTAAAAGACTCGCTTAACTCTTAAGGCAACCCGGATATGGTCAGCAACAGTCTCGAGTGCAATAGGGAGTAGTCTATCGAGTAACACATGACAATCATGACTCTTCAATCCCTGAACTTTCCCTCTTCTAGATTCACACAATTACCGATGTTAGACGCGTAACCATCCGGAAGCCTCAAATCGTGGAGCCACTTCAAAACTTTCGTTTGTTATCCTTGGTAAGAACATATGTGGCGGTTGGTTTCACTGTCTTACCATTGACCTCTTTCAACTCCAAGGCAGGCCGCTTACAAATGTTCTTAAGGTCCAGACGAGCTTTGGTTGTCTTTGGTGGTTGTCTTAAAATCCATGACCGTGTTAAAAATATTGTCAAACACATTTTTCTCGATGTGCATGACGTCAAGGTTATGGCGTATCAAATTTGTCTTCCAAGACGACAACTCCCAAAAATACTCTTCTTAGTCCAGTTATGAAAAGTCCCGTACCCTTGAACTCTATCTTTCTTAAACTTCTTTCCCCACCTAATATCGGGCAGTTTAGATACCTCTCAAAAACATCTTCACCGGTCAAACGAATAGGCGGTTCATCTTGCTCAACCCTATTCTTAGTGAACTGTGTCTTCGAGTCCTAAAAGGATGGTCCATTGGCGAAATTGTCGTGGCAATCGAACCAACACGGTTTTCTAGAGTATTGGAGAGTGAAGGACTTCGTGTCGCCCATACAATATGGACAGCCAATTTTCCGTGCGTGCTCCAACCCGATAACATCCCATAAGCGGAAGTCATTAATCGTCCACATCGGCAGCTCTCATGTTGAAATTCTCTTTTTGAAAGCATCCCGTGTTTCAACTCCGTCATCCCAAAGCCTTTTCAACTCGTCCATCGAGGTCGGAGATAAACATCAATGTTCCTACCGGGCGTTTGGTCCAGGGATAAATAGTGACAAGAACATGTAGGGATCACTCATACACAACCACGGAGGAAGATTGTAGACAGTAGCTATAACCGGCCAACAAGAGTAAGACTTTGCCCCGGCCCAAAAGGAGTAAAACCATCGGCGCATATGCACAACCTTATATTCCTAACTTCGGCAAAGAAAGTCGGGATAGGTTGCATCAAAGTGTTTCCAAGCTTCTCCGTCGACGGATGAGTTAACACGCCCTCTTCACGCAAGCTTTCCTTATGCCATCGCATAGCTTCTGAATTAGCTTTAGATGCGTAGAGGCGTTGTAGTCTCGGAATCAAAGGCATGTAACGTAGCCGCTTATAAGGTATGTTCTTGCGTTTCGAGCTACCCTCCGTTTTGGCCTATATCTCGCTATGACCACACACGTAACACTCTGTCTTGCTTGAATCCTCCTTGTAAAATAACATGCGTCATTCTTACACGCATCTATCTTCTCGTACCCTAACCCAATGTGCCCTACCAACTTTTTGTCTCATAAAAGTTCTTTACCGCTTTATTTCCCTCGAGCAACCATCCCTTAACCGCTTTAATTATACGATTATAAGCGATTGGCTAATATTGCAATCGGACTTGATGTTTAGGAGCTCGCCACGCCTCTAACACCGTCTTCTCACAACCAGGATAAAGCTTCTCCTTTGCCGAGTCCATAGCATCAATGAACTTCTTGGGCAGGATTTGGTTCTTGTCGAGCATTTTCGACCAGTCAAATTCAGGACCAGCTGCATCCCTAACCATATCTTCCATACACTGGAATGGTTCTTCGTCAATAATCATATTTTCAGGTATAACTTCAGCATCTGGTTCAATTACAGGAGCACGATTCATTTGGGATCCACTAGAGCCGACATTTGGTCGTACTTGAATTTTCTCACCGTGAGCTATCCACCGATTATACCCGTGAGTGAACCCGTGTGTTAGGAGGTGTCTCGAGTAACTATTACGTGATGAAAATTTCGATTATGACACTTAACACATGGACACCTAATTTTTCACCATTCATATATCGAGGGTTCGCCAAAGCAAAGTCAATAAAACTCTTCAAACCTCTTCGAACTCATCGCAATACCCTCTCGGTTCGGCAATCTCCGATTATACATCCAACTACGATCGTGAGCGACATCACTCCTACATTTGAATAAATATATATTATACAAGACCCCAATTATGACTCTTCTCAATTTAATCTATCATAAATGGTTTACTCCTACAAATACGTCGTTTCCATCATTGGCAAGTCATTTGATTTCGTCGTCGCTATCCCATTCAAAACCCACGATTGTATGTCTTGTAATTCCATTATTGTCTATATGCTTTGTATACGATACCCGAGAAAATTTCGGCGCACCTCCCTATGGCTCTCCAAGTGCACGACGTAGGGTCATTCCAACACCGTCGACTATACACCAACAAGATTAGATCAACCCACATCTAGTATACACCCGAGAACAATGGATAATGCCACCAAAATATCTCGGATATCAAATACATTAGCATTTATATAAGACAATAATGTTTTACAAGTACACACGTCGTGAGTTTCCAAACCGTCCAAACGGACAATTCAAGAATCAATAGTACATGTTCACCGCAACACGAACTTTATGTTTGTGTTGACCACAACATCTGCTAAAGATTCTCGAACGGGTTTCTAAGCTATTTTAAGTTGCATGACTGAATCATTTAACCAATCGTGGGTAAAGTGACACAGTCAATGAAGGAGGAGAATCAACTAATTAATTTAGGTTTGGCCTGAGTAGCCTATCGTCAGGGAAAGAGACGATGAAATGGCCAAAAGAATTGGGCTTTACCTTATTACTGTCTTTTAAGTTACACCCCATTGGGCTAATGTAAAATTTCAAGGATAAAAACTAGAAAGATGAGCTAACTCGGTTACGCTAACAAATCATCAAAAGATAATATTTTGTCTCTCCAAACAATAGTCCTAAACAAAAACAAATAAACAGAAAAAAAATAAACTGTGAAACTTACAAGAGCATATCCTAAACAAATCCCACCCATTGGATTCATCTAAACTTATTCCTTTTTTTTTTTTTTTTTGTTAGTATATAAAGGTAACTAAAAATGACATGCTAGCACACAAACATGCTTTCCTCTTTCTTTATTAAATATTGCCTGGATCTGTTGGACAACTGTTCTTGCTTGGTAATAAGCCGTGGATTAGCGTTCTTAAATATGAATGATTTTATTGTCAAATTATTGAGAGATTTTGGGCATGGAAAACATTGAGATTCTTGGGAGTTGTGGGATGATAAAATCTCTTTATTTCTTTGTCTTTTCATTTTCCTTTTTCCATGTTGGCTATTTATTTTGGTTATTTTCTATTAAAAAGAAAAGAGGCTTGTTTTTTTCCAAATTTAAACCGATTGGTTTCTTTTCGTTACAACTCTTCTTGCTTGTTCTTACTTTTTACTTTATTTGATTAATTAGTTTTAGATTAGATTTTGCTAACTATACTTCATGTGGGCACTTATTAATTATTTAATAATAAAAAGTTTTAATATTTAGATGCTCCATTTGGCCTTTGTGATGATGTGTTGAGCTTATCACATTTATGTATGTCCTACCTAGCTAGTGACATAGCTTGACTTTTTGTCATAAATTGAGTGGTCAACTCTAATTTAGATTACTTGTCACCTTGTTAGCAAGTCTATCAAGTAATAGTTTGGATCCTTCCAAGAATGTCACCATTTGTGTCACCAAGTGGTTTAGAATTTAATATTTATGTTACCTTTTTATTTATTTTTTCCAAATGTAAGCATATGTATGTATATAATTTACTTAACTTTCTCATTAGTGTTATGCATTTGTTTAGTTGCATAATTTGTACGTCGCAACATAAACTAATAGGAAATATAATCCCTGGCCAATCGTTTAGTGCGTTAACGTATAAGTTTCGATAAGCATAACATTTTGAACTAGTTACTCTCTTCTTATTCCCTCTATTGCCCTTTATATGAAGTCAAAGGACAAGCTTTTGATTAAACGTTTCCTCTAATTATTCTTTGTTGTCCGTTAGTAAGTAATTGGGACAAAGGTTGAGTTGGTTGATTATTTATTTCTTCTAAACTTTGTCTTAAACTTTCTTCTTGAATAGGATGAATCATTGAAAAGTCAACAAGAAGAAGGATGGAATCTCAACAAAACAAACAAGCCCACAGATTTCTCAATAGGAAAGGGTGAAACCAGAGTTAGCAGCACCCTCTACTCAAGTCCATTATCAACCAACTCAAGATTGTACAAATACACACACCATACATAAGTGTAACATGCTAGCACGCACAAATACACACACCATACATAAGTGTAACATTATAAATGAGGAAAGCATAACCACCACACTCATGATGGCATAATCAACTTAATCAATCTATGGTTGTCTCAATATCAAAATAACATTTATTAATAAAATTCTTTCATGCCACAATGTGATAGATTAGAGGATCGATTAGCTAGTTAATTAAAGGATGATCTGATTATGAATTTGAGACTTTACAAAACATAAGTACTCTTTGAGTTACATTCCAATAAGAGAAACACAACTTCCACAAATAAAAAAGGAGCACTTGATATACACTTTGGATTTTCGCACCCAAAAAATATACACCTTGGATTTTAATCAAGTAACTGAATTCACGATAATTAATTTGAAACCTTTGAGAGTTGGCATTTCTCCAAAGTTTCTAAATTAGTAATGGATGGTGATTTTAGTTTTACTTGAAGTGGTTGTTTTTTGTTTAAAAGAGTTGTTTTTTTGTTAGTAGTAAGTAATTTCATTAAAAGAAATTTTTTTGGACTGTTGGTAATTTATCTCGTTAATGTATTGGCTACATATATACATGCAATGAGTTGACTCATACAAATGTCACAAAAGGAAAAAGACAACTATACTAAATGTTTTTTTTTTGCTAAAGAAAATATCGAGTTCACTAAAACATCTTCAAATTTTTTAAAGAGATTTAACTCTAGGGGTTTTGAATCCATTGATGGTGTACTTCTTGCAATTTCTTTACCAAAGAATTCATAACTTTAGTATAAGTAAAGACATACTTATACTAAAGTAATTGAGACAACCATAGATTGATTAACTTTGGAATATCCATTCTATAGCTCGCCTAAAAAGTCTCATTTATATAGTAAACAAGTCCATATCCTTTCACTAGGGCATAATTTTATTCTCTACAATGTTTCACTTAAATGTTACCACAAATCTATAAGCGACATTAAGCCAAACAATCTTTTAAGACTAAACAATAGTATCAACAATGAAACCAAACAACAGTATCAACAATGAAATATATATAAACAATTTTCAAAAATTGTTTATATATATTAAGACCTTATGCTTCTATATATAAACAATTTTGCATCGAAATTCGGTGATTTGGACAAATGAATGGCGAAAGAGCATTGAATCTAACCATGTCGATCGCCGAAAACTTGAACAAGAAGCGAGATGTTACGATCGGTGATCGATATGATCAATTCGCAATGATTGTCTTTCTTTTAATTTAGCAGATGCATTTGTGGAATGAAAAAACATGAATTAATAGCATGGGGCTTTCCTTTTTAATTTTGTTAAGCATGTAATTAAGTATATTATTAAAAAAATATCTTTGTTAGTATTATTATCGGATTGTACACTTAAAAATTTATTTCATGGTGTAAGCTTTTCTTATCCACTCCAAATTTTCCGTTATAGAAAAAGAAAAAGGCATGTTGCTAATTTTCTTTCCCTCTTTATATAGTACAGAATATTTTTATTTGGGACATTAATTAGTACTCACAACGTAATGTAATTATATATATATATATATATATATATACTTTTTGTAAAAGAATCAGTTCAATAGCACGAGAATCCATTATAATAAATACTCCATTGATTGAGATAAATTAGTTTCGTGAATGTGATTTTCATTGCAAATCGCAATACTTTTGGGGACACGTTCTCAAAATGGGCGGTTATACGACGTCACGAGCACACTGTCCTCAAATTCTTTTTGAACTACTTTGAGAATGAAGCCCAGGTAGGTTTCTAGTCAAGCCCAAGAGGAAAGGGCAATGTAAAAATGAAATGTTCCATAATAAACTATGGCACAAAAACAGAAAATTCAGGTTATCTCAGTTTCATTCATTCAGCAAATCTTATTTACATGATACCCAGAAAAAATCATCAAGAATATTATAAACCAATATAAAAAATAATATGGAAAATAAATTTTCTAAAATGAATCGAATTCTTAAAGCAGCTCTAATTATTTCAAGAAACCCAGAAAAAGTCATCAAGAACATAAACCAAAACCAAAGATGATGGATAAAGCAGGAATGAAAAAAACATGAATTAATTGCATTCTACATATATATACAGTATTGCATTCTACATATATATATATACAGTATCAACAGTAGCAACAGTATCAACAATAAAATCCCAATTTTCAAAAATTAAAAATTAAAAATTTTCAAAAATTAAAATTTAAAAATAAAAACAAAACCAAACAAAATCGACGGGGGAGAGGGCTTACTAGTAGAAAAAGGGGGGAGAATGCTAGCGAAAGAGGGGCTGAGATGGAGAGACGGGGGCGTCCTTCGTGGGCGGGTCAATAGCGGGCAAACCCGGCGGCAAACCGGAAGAGAATGGCGGCGGCGGCGGGAGGGATAGAGAGAGAATCGTTAGCTAGAGACGAGGGAGGGAATGCGAGAGGGATAGAGAGTGCGGGAGGGAGAGAGAGTACTTCGCCGTTCGTGTTTTTTTGTGAAAAGGGGAAGGGAAAAGGGTTTGAGGGTTATTCTGACTTGGTCAATATGTAATTACCGACGGATTGTATTTCCGTTGGTAATTACCGACGGAACAAGTATATTTACCGACGGAATTTCCGTCGGTATTGTTGGCGCGGTTTTCCTGGGCATTTACCGACGGAATTATTGGAATATTCGGAGAATATTCTTAAATTGCCTACGGAAATTACCTACGGAAATATTCCGTCGGTAATTTGAAATACCGCCATTTTTCCTACGGAATTCCGTCGGTGATGTTAAAATTCCGTAGGTAATTACCTACGGAATTTCCGTAGGTAATATTTCCGTCGGTAATACTCCGCTTTCTAGTAGTGTAGTACCAAACAAATTTTCCATGAAAAACTAAAATTCTCAAAACGGCTGATAGCTCAAGACAAATATTACAAACATCAACTCAGCCAGTATAACCATTCTTGTCCCTTCCTGTGTAAGTCAATCCTTTTGACTAAATATTATTTTAAACTTCTTGTTTAAACACTCAATGTCTATCTCATCTAGACTGCCTATATCATAGCGATACTTACTCTCTGCACAATCATTAATTACAATACATCATTGCTATGACATTAAACACATTCTTTCTCCTAAGCCACCATTATGTCTTATCAAATTCCTTCACCCGAGGAATTGATATCAGACTCTTCACATCCTCAAAATCCTTCAGAAAATTGGTATCAGTCTCTTTAAAACCTCTCTTAAATCTTCATCTTCCACTACTTTAACAATTCTCTCCCATTGCATACTCATCTTCCAACAAAATGAGTAGCTCAAACTTTCCAAGACCCGCATCTTGTACTATCTCTTACGACGAATGGCTAACTCGTGTGATAACCTTTTTAGCATCACAGCCTCAAATGATTCGAAGACCTCGTCGAATCTCTTCGGCTGAGAAATTTTCTGCAAGACCCCAGGAACGATGTTTCAAATTTCATCCCCTGGACTCCCTCAAGAAATCTGGTATCAACGACAGAGCCTGATTCTCTCCCTGACCCCTCTTCTATCTCCTCAAATGTTCAACTTGAGGAATCACAAAATTAGGAGGAGCATCAGCTCGCGAATGCAAATTCTGCTCAAAACCCAGCAGTTAACATTCCCAATGATTAAGACAGTAGACCCACTTCCATTAATCTATTTTGTTAAGAAATCTCTCGTGCATTGTTTTACTGATGAAACATCTCTGATATCTCATTGTCATTTATGTAATTTATTCCTGTTGCATTTAATCATTATAACTGATCTTTTCTACTTTAATTGTTCCTACTTATCTTAACTTGTCTCACTTCATAATCTTTCATGGTTGCCATCAATATTCATAATGTATGTGCATACTTTTGCTTATGAGCGTTAATGTGTATATCTTATACATTCTGAGTCTCTTATATAAGGAAACAATATTCTGACCTTAACAATTGTCCTATTCATTAAAGAAAGAAAAATGTTCTATATATCATTCTTAGATGTATGTCTCGTACATTCGATCAATTTTGACATATTTCTCAATAACATTGTCCTATCAAAAGAAAGAGTACTTTAAATACCCCAGGAGGAAAGTACACCTCAGTAGGTATATCTTATAACATCATACATTATAGGTATCACAAAATAGAAATATTCAGATACACATATTCATAACACGTGACACATCTCTTAAAAGGACGTCTGATTGCATTAACTTCCAAAAACTCTACAAGAGACAACTCCACAATCAATTATACTAAAAAGACATCTAAATTAACCATTCAGGTGGAGAAATATACATTTCGACATCTACAACATCAACATTAATGTCCTTCTCTCCTGCTTGTGTACTTTAACACATATTTTGCTTGCAATATTAAAAGAGGAGTGTTTCATAATTTCACAAGTTTAATACTTTCATTAAACTCATCTGAGAACAACAAAAGCGACATCTCTGCATCTTTCTCAAATTTCTCAAGCACAAACTGTTCTTTAAAGCTCACTCGTGTAAAATTTCTTTACAAGCAATGGGACAAAATACTCTAGTCACATTTTGCATGTATAATTAAGGAGGAGTGTACTCACATTTTCACTCCCTAATTTTGATATGTATACCTTATACATCATAGCCATGCACTATACTATATTCGCATACTTATGTACTTAAGGAGGAGTGCTCTCAGTTTTCGTTTGTAACCATTCAGGAGGAGAGTTCGTCATAATTGACATATACACTAAGGAGACGAATGCCTTAACACCGACATTGAATCTTTTACAAGTCATAACTACGATTCATAGCTTATGAATTGACCTGTTAAGTCCTTATGACTTGTCCTATTCACTAAGGAGGAGAGTTTATATACAAAAGTCATCATATCCATCAAGAAAATTTCGCTTGTGACCATCAAGCAAAATTTAGCTTGTGACCATTAAGGAGGAGAGTTTATAGGGAAAATTGACATATATATACAGAAAAGTTGCTCATCAAGAGAAATATAGGAGGAGAGTTTATATAGAGCTCGACGTAATAAATATATACATAAGGAGGAGGAGAGCTAGTAAGATAGTCGACATATACAAATAGGAGGAGAGTCCTATCTAAAGAAAAATATCTTACACTCTGTACTAAAAATTGAATTGACAGAAACATGATCAACATGACATTCTTCACTGTCCGATCATCAAGATAAATACTTCAACAGCTATATCTAAATAACTATTCTCTTACGTTGATTTTAAAACTACCTTTGTAT
The DNA here is from genome assembly GCA_016624345.1 of Platycodon grandiflorus. NCBI lineage: Eukaryota > Viridiplantae > Streptophyta > Magnoliopsida > Asterales > Campanulaceae > Platycodon > Platycodon grandiflorus. Next base: position 39,385,252 of record CM028364.1, read on the forward strand.
CTTTATCAGCATCCTTTCTTCACTGCTTTTAAAAATTATCTAATACTTAATCATTTCGATTAAGTATGCTGATTCAAAACTCTTATGCTGATTCAAAACTCTTTCTTTCTCAAAAAACTTCAGCTCATACACATTATATTGCAAGAAAAACATCTTTATGGCCTACTTATCAATTATTTCTCATAATTGCCTAAAACTGTTTTGGTTATTGCTTCGTATTTGTACTTTTATTTATTGAGTCTGTAAATACTTAGCAATAGGTGACTATACATATGCTATCGCTTGTAAGTTCAACCTAGGGCATTCCTTGATATAAAATGATCATTCATTAGAAGGCATGTTATTACTAAGGATTGAACATTTGCTTTAAGAGCTGTATGTATAAGTCAATTGTAGTAATGACCCCAAGCAAATAGGAGGAGATTGTTAGGAATATGCTTGAGAAACAGCTGATATATATGTATGCATATTCCAACTCAGTGATTTTCTTGTTCCCATTAGAACGCATGTTTCACAAGTGGCTAAAAGGGCTGCGTACCGGTTAGTGTGGCAGTTTGATGAAACAATGCATAGGTCATTAGACTAGGAAGTCTTTGTACATATCCGAGTCTTTGTCGTCCTACCAAAGTGATGACAAACTTTCATATGGATTAGCTCTTCATGCGCCAGCAGACATGTCCATCAGCAATGTCTCACCAGCAGACATTTCTACCAGCCATGTCTCATCAGCAATCTTTACACCAGCAGTATTATATCGGTAGATCCAAGTATCAGCCATGCCCTTCATCAGAAAACTGCAAAGAAGCTGATTATTCATAAGAGGAACATCGGTTGTTGCTTAATACTACACGTCAAAATAGATTCGTTACAAGATCTCTCTAACAATTCAAGATATGCGTCGATGTCTGTGCTTTGACTATTATTCAGAAGACATTTCCTCTTTCGTGTTTCGGTCCCAGTCTCTAAGGCTACAGTCCTTAAAAGGCCAAACACAGTGCGCTACATCTCAGGCATGCGCGACAAGTCCAAATTCTGTCAGCCTGATTCACGAACCAACTTCAAGACAAAAGCTTAATGGAAGGTCTTTGCCCAACAGTTTGAATGACGCACTCTGATGCATTAATGATTCAGATTTCCAACGGGTAGAAACTCATCAAAGATCCAACGACTCCTTCATCTTCTCCAGCCTATATAAGAAAACCTCTTATTCTCTCATTTATATGTATACATTATAAGGGCTGTCAAATGTGCAAAAAGTTATCATCACTCTTGGCCGAGTGCTTAGCACTCAGTTGTTCAAATACCAGTTATTTGAACAACGCCTAATATTCTCTTCTCACATCACTCTAACTCTAGCACTTCTCTTGTCCACCTTCCTAGGAGATTAGGAACTGCTAAGGTTAGAGTTCTAGTTATGAGTCTTCCCGGCTTCCCAATTGACTTTCCTTCTACCCCCGGGGAGATTGCTAGGTTAGAGAGTCTAGGTTGATGTACTAAGCATGTTTGTTTTAGAACAAACCTCTGCTGAATTTTAATATAAATCATATTTTGTTACATTCAGCCTTTACTTATCTTTCCTGTAATATTTGATATATATTTTGTGCAATCGGGTTGTGGAAAGTAATTGATGCATCTAATACAAGATTTTAGTTGACTGTTATGATGAACTTGTATGAATTTACTGCTATACTTATGCTGCTTATTCTTCAGCTGCTTAAACTCTTACATACCAGCTAAGTATAACAATATCTTCCTATCAGCTATCCCTCAAGACGGCCGATGCACATCAGCTGATACAACTATATTGACTGTGTTGCTTGAACTAGAAAGATGACCTATTCATGTTAATTATTTCATCCATATTTTCCAACATATATTTTAAAATAGGATGAAATTTTTAATAAAGGTCATATAGGCTATTCACCCCCCCTCTAGTCTATATTCTGAGCACATCCTTATGGACCTAACACTTTCTCAGAGCGACTACGGTGGGCCGCACAGCTAGGGTTTTGACCCTTTTTTTTTGGTCTTATTTTTGTTATTTTCTTTGGGGTTTCATTTTCCTAGTTATTTTAGGTTTATTAACTGCTTTTCTAGGGTTTGTAAGCCTATTTAAAAGGTCGTTTAAACATTGTTTTAGTAGATAGTTGATTGATTACTAAAAAGTTTAAGTTTTCTCTTTCAAGTATGTGTGTCGTTCTTGAGCAAACCTTTTGATCCAATCAGTTGTGTGTCGGTGATTGAATCAAACCGTAGACTTATTAATTGGAGATCCATCCTGATTCTGGCGTCTTTCATAATTCCGTGGTTCGTGTTGCTTCAACAACGTCAGATCGAGGTGTCATCCATATCAAACCTTTCTAGGAGATCTTGGGGGGCAACACAAATTTGCATTAGTTGGTATAATAGCATCCTAGTTACGGTTAGCTTTTCCATACTATCTTTAATTCTTGTCATTTTGATTTTAGTTTTGAAAACCCTAATTCTGCTAGGGTTGTCAAAAAAAAAAAAAGAGTATATTGATTGTTGATGTATTTGAGTTTCTTGATTTGGTGAGATTGAGTCATTCACGAGCATATACACGTAAATGAGTGAATCACAAATATATATATATATATATATATTTATAATGTCAGAAAAAGTCTTTCAAACTCGGATTCGTGTTCAAGACAAGGTATGTTGTGTGATCATCAATGAACATAGTAGCGCTAATATTACTAGTCCCTATATGGTTGAGAAGTTAGGACTGCCAACAACCAATCATTCGCAACCTTATCAGTTGCAAGGGTTCCACATCATGGGGCAAATGCAAGTCATGCGATAAACACTAGTTCTGTTTTAGATAGGGAGATATGAAGACATGGTTGTGTGTGATGTGGTACCTTTACAAACTTGCCACTTACTATACTTGGGAAGCCATGACATATTGACCGAGGAACACATCACGAGACAGACACCAAACTATGTAATTTGGAGCACAAAAATAAAAAGATCACCTTGGTACCTTTCACACCTACTCAAGTTCAAGAGTGAGAGAGTGAAAAAAAGAGGGTTAAGAAAGAAATAACTGAAAAAGAGAGGATTGAGAAAGAAATGATGGAGAGAGAGAGAGAAGAATGAGGGAGAAGGGATTGAGCAAGAGAAAGAAAAAAGTGAGGATGAAAAAGAAAAGAGTGAGTATGAGGGAAGAAAAAATGAGAGGGAGGAAGAGAGAAGTGAGCGAGAGAAGGATGAGAAAGACGAAGAAGAGATTCAAAAGGAAAATGGAGGGAAATATCGTGGGGGGAAGGAGAGATTGAGAAAAGAGTTGAGCTTGTTCTTCTTAAGAAGGTTCCCATGGTTAATTAATTATAACCCCCCTTGACATCGATGTTCCTACTACATCATTTTCTTGGTTCACCGAGCAGATGATTGATGATCACTTCTTTTCAACACAATGGGCGGATTGGTTGGATATTACGTCACGGGCGGATCATCGAGTTCCTAATGCGGATTTGAGGTCAAATCCTTTTCAAGAGGGAGGGAATGATGTGATCTCAAGGGGGTTAATATTGAATTTACACTTTAAAGGATTTTTGGGTGAAGATTGGAGGTTCAAAAGCAAGTTTGAAGGCTTTGGGAGGGTTTTATTAGAGAGTTCAGGGACCAAAATGTCAATTTTATGAAGTTTAAAGGCGTGCTCACCCCGTATGCTCACGCAAAGTATTGAGGTTGCCTTCAGAGTGGCGTGCTCGCGCCACCTTTCTCAGATCGACCGCACAGCAAGGGTTTTGTCCGATTTGTTTTGGTTTCCTAGTTATTTTAGGTTTATTTTACTACTTTTTAAGGGTTTGTACCTATTTAAAGGCCGTTTAAACATTGTTTTAGTAGAGAGTTGATTGATTAATAAAAAAATTTAAATTTTCTCTTCCAAGTACGTGTGTCGTTCTTGAGCAAACCTTTTGATCGAATCAGTTGTGTGTCGGTGATTGAATCAAACTGTAGACTTATCAATTAAAGATCCATCCTAATTGTGGAGTCTTTCATAATTTCGCGGTTTGTGTTGTTTTAATAACGTTAGATGGAGGTGTCATCCACATTAAACTTTTCTAGGGGATCTTGGGGTGTGACGCAAATTCGTATCACGCAAGATGTCCAATAGGTGCTCGAGAAGAATCGGGCGATAAAAGAACAACTAGCCAGCAGCAATAGGTGATCAAGGAGTTACATGCATTCTTGTAACAGCAGCAACAACAACATCCCTCTATCTTGTCCTTTAACTCTTTTGTTAAAAAAATATTTGATAATGATGTGTACCTGTTAGGTCTCAAGGTACTCAAATAGGCTAGAAGGGGGGGAGGGGTTGAATAGCCTATGTCCAATTTTAAATTTTTTTTGATAAAATAACTTGATAAGAGAGTTAGAAAATAATTTGCAGCGGAAGTCTGGTGAAGTGTAGGACAAGTTGAGGATAGCTAATCTTGATGGGCCAAGATCACCAGTTCTTAGCCCAGTTGGAATTTATGGAAAACTTAAAATAAACAATCAAAACAATAAAGCAGAAAGTTTATAGACAATGATTTGAAGTGGTTCACAATACGAATAAGTGTTACGTCCACTACCAAAGTAGTTAGCTTTGGATTTGAAAATGTGCACTATTTTTACCACTAAAATAATCACAAGGATCACTAATGGATCATGTACAAAAATATTTTAACCAATTGTTTATGGTGAAAGTTTATATTTAGAAAGATATAACTTTCGTGTGCTATGAATGCAAAGGATTATAATTAATGAAGAGCAATAAAAACTAGGAGTCTAAGATTGGTGCTCTTCAAGGAATGATTGACAGATTTTTGCTTTGAAGTTTTGAATGCACTAGTAGTAATGAAGATGAAGATTTCAGAGTTTTAGTTGTTGAGCTCTATTGAATGCTTCAATGGAGTTTTCAATTTATACTTAAGGGAGTTCTTGGAGCCGTTGGGGATCTTGACTTGGGACGAGTTTGAATTAGGTGCATTTAATGCTGGAGATACTTGCATTAAATGATCTAATCTTGTTGTCCAATTCTGAGAAGAAGATCTGGAAAGACCAGGCTATCACTGGGTATATTCTGCCAATTTGCCAAAAATAGGTAGATAATAGATACAAGCAGAATGTCCTTTTCTGTGATGAATGCCCAAAGTGGAATGAACCATTAAATGGTACTTGCAGGTTATCGTTATCTCAAAGTCAATGAGGGACTTTAGCGATAACTGAGGCACATCTTTAGACAAGTCTTGATCAGACAATCTACAGGTCTTCAACATTGCTGGAACGTACTTTGCTGACGACTTGATGGACTTGGCTGATATAAACATGGCTGATATACAAAAGGCCATCTTCTGAAGACTAAGCTATGTACAAAAAGCAATTCTAAGCTATTACAAGCAATTGTCTAAGTACAAGTTTCCACTCTAATAGACACGCAGGCCTATTAGTCACCTTGGCTTAGACTTAGGTTATGGATACAAGCAAATCTATACAAAATACAACAATCTCCTCCTATTTACTTGAGTCCATGACCTTATGAATACAATGGAAGCTGACAATGTCTGAAACTAGTAATAACATGCTTTGAAGATATTATATTAAGTAAGCATGCCCTAGATGGACTTACAAGGCAGTCAATGTATTCAAATTACAATGTGTTTATAGATAATGAATTAAGCACAAAACACTTGTAATAAAACTGTATTTAAAGACAGATAGATAAGGCAATTATGGAGTATGTCTTTAAACCAGTGATTTAAATTTCGTGCACACAAGATAAGCAATTAATCATAATTTTTTTTTTTCAGAGAACCAGGAGCGGCACCCTGCTAGATTTTATTAAAGAATAAAAAGAAATACAAACTTGAGGGGGACAACCAGCCAGGCCCTTATAAATGGGAGGACAAAGGAGCCTAACCTCGAAAAAAGAATACAACTTAGGAAATTCTAACATACGGAGTGTCCCTAGAATCCAGAATAACAGAACCCTTAACAAACGGAGGGAGAGAACTAGAAGATAAAAAATAAAAGTTTGCTCTAGAACTACAAGCATAGTTGGCTAGCCCATCAGCTATAGAATTTGCTTCACGAAAACAGTGCTTGAACACAAACCTCTTATCTCTTTGCATACCACGAGAAGTAGACAAGAAAAAAAATAACCATTGTATATCAAAAAAGGAGTTTAATACAATGTTTTGACAAAAAAATAGCTCTACAAAGGACAAGGGATGGATATACCAGCTAAGTTGAAGCTTGTGCTTCTTGTTTTGAGCTAGCAGCAGCTTTGAGTTCTGCAATTTCAGCTTTGGCTGCTTCCAGTTCACTTTTGACTTCTTTCAGCTTTGATGAGAGATTTTTGTTTTTACTTCTTAAAAGGCAAAACACACAATTAAAAAAAAAACGGGCGTTATTTCGGCCGTTAAAAAACGGGCGTTATTTTGGGGTAGGTTGCAATTTGGCTACTGAATGTTTGAAAATGTTTTTTGGGCCACTGTACTTTAGTTATCTTGCAAACGAGACCATTTTTTAAACGGGCGTTATTTCGGCCGTTAAAATAATGTAAAATGTCTATTTTACCCCTGTTGTCATCTTCATCTTCCCCAATTAAAAAAAACCCTAAGCCTAACCACTTTCTTTCCCCAAATTCATCTATTGATTTCACGGCTAACAAATTGGGCAACAACAACAGTACGATGGGGCAACAGTACGATGGGGCAATGGGAGCCAATCGGAGAGTTCTTCTACATCTTCGTTCTATTTTTAGAACTGGAGAAAAAGGAAAGATGGACACTTTTTTATGAACGTGGGGAGTATGTTTTAAAAATAAATATCTACCATCTCTCCATTTTCTCTCTCTTCCTTTGCATCTCCCTCTCATCTCTTTCTCTTTTTTTAATAAATATGCCTTTGTAACCCTTTAATTCTTCTACCCATATATCTGTGGATGTGAGGGTGGGGACAACACCAACCTGTCGTGAGGTGGGGTGGTGGTGGCTGAAGCTGGTCCAAATCAGGTGATGTTTTGTTCGGCACTTCGTCTGCACCAAATCCACCTTAGATACTACCTTTTGTGGTCATATTGTGAAAATGTTCTTCCCTGGTGGCTGACTCACCTATATCAGTGCTAACACGAAGACATGACCCCATCCACCAATTTGCTGGCAAAGTCTCCGCCAGTGTTGTTTACGTTAACTACTGATTAATTCCCCGACACCACCTACCCTAGCCAATATAATGATGGATTGATGTCCTTGAATGTCAAAAGAACATTAATATTCCCCAATGGTAGCCAGAAAATGCTGATTTATCTCTTTTTTTCTTTATTGAAAAAATAAAAATTTATTTGAAAGAGGGGAGGATGCGAAGCAGGAGGAGAGCTGTACACTAGGAGAAAAAGAAAGAAAAGAAATAGAATGAAAATTTGTTCGGCCGTGGCTCCCATTGCCCCATCGTGCTGTTGTTGTTGCCCAAGTTGTTAGCCGTGAAATCAATAGATGAATTTGGGGAAGAAAAATGGTTAGGGTAAGGGTTTTTTTTTTTAATTGGGGAAGATGAAGATGAAGATGATGACAAGGGTAAAATAGACATTTTACATTATTTTAACAGCCGAAGTAACGCCCGTTTAAAAAATGGTCTCGTTTGCAAGATAACTAAAGTACAGTGGCCCAAATAACAGCTAAGTTGAAGCTTGTGCTTCTTGTTTTGAGCTAGCAGCAGCTTTAAGTTCTGCAATTTCAGCTTTGGCTGCTTCCAATTCACTTTTGACTTCTTTCAGCTCTGATGAGAGATTTTTGTTTTTACTTCTTAAGATAGCATTCTTCTTAAATAGATCGGTCAGCTGATCATTGCGAAGTCGACTCATCTCCTCCTTCATGGACGCAAGCGAGGAATCCATGTTAGACAATCAATGAATAGTTGTTGTATTTAGTCTAGATTTGCTTGAATCCATAACCTAAGTCTAAGTCAAGGTGACTAATGGGCCTGCGTGTCTGTTAGCGTGGCAACTTGTACTTAGGCATAGCTTGAATAGCTTAGGGTTGCTCTTTGTATAAGTCTTGAAGAAGATAGCCTATAGGACATCGGACGTCCTCTGCACAATAGGCAAATAATGCATCAGCAGTTTTCCTTTGGACATCGGACAAGCCCGTATCAGCCAAGCTTCATCAGCAATGTTGAAGACCTCAAGAACGTCCGATAGTCATCAACCTAAGACATGTCCTGACTTGAAGACCTCATTAATTGCAAAGCAACGTTAACCTGCAATTATCATTTAATGAAGGTTTCTATTCTTGGTATACACTCAGAAAAGGACATTCCTCCTGCAAGCGCAGACCGCCTATTTTTAGCAAAAAGTCAGGAGACAGACTGCAAGTTGCAGGACAGCCTATCAGGAGTCAACAACCAGATTAAAGCATTAATTGCTCTTAAATTCAAGTTTGAAAACTCCAACGGCTCCAAGCTTCCTCGTGCATATAAAAGGAGACTTCATTGCTGCATTCAATAGATCTCTGAACGCTTCAACTACTCCAACTACTGAATCTCCATTGTCTTCAAGTTCTTAAAAGCTTAAACGCCCTATCTATACTTAGTCATTGAAGAGCTTCACACTTAGAAGTCCAGTCCATTAAAGCTCTTCATTGATTGCAACACCTAGCTTTCATAGCTCACGAGAATTGTATCTTATAGATATCAATTCTCCCACACAAACACTTGGTCAACAAAATTTTTGTACACAATCCATTAGAGATTTAGTTTGTAAAATATCTAGTGGAAAAACTTAGTACACGATTTTCAAATCCAAAGTTGACCACTTTGGTTGTGGACGTAGCACTTATTTATAAGTGTGAACCATATTAAATTCTCTGTCTACTTGTGTGTGTGATTGTGAATTGTTTGTGTTGCTTTAAATTTCCAGATTTCCAAACTGTTGAGAACTGCTGATCTTGACCTGTAAATATCAGCCATTCTCAACTTGTCCTATACTTCACAAGTCTTCCGCCTGCAAATCTTTTCAAACTTAAAGTGAAGTAGATTTTTGAATCAATTTCAAAAATTGGACATAGGCTATTCAACCCCCCCTTCTAGCCTATTTTGAGCAACCTTGGACCTAACAATTGGTATCAGAGCTTAACTCTTTGAAAACTTGTTTTTCCGAGATTAACCTCTTGAAAGATTAAAGATCATGGCTACTCATCAAATGTTGGAAACATCAAATGTGAACCATTGTCCAGTTTTGGATGAAGTTCACTTTGACATCTGGAAAGATAAAGTCAAAAGACATATGAACTCAATTGACAAACGTTTGTGGAAATGTGTCACAGATGGACCCAGAATTCCCATGAAACCAAACACACTGGCCACAGTAGATCCAACTGCTGAACCTGAAGTTCCAAAGCCAGAAGAAGAGTGGGATGATGAAGATAGGAAGAATGATGCTCTGGATGGAAGGGCGATCAACATTATTACCAGCTGTGTGGACATAAGCACGTACCAGCAAATTATCAACTGGACACAAAGAAAAGAGATGTGGGAAGCCATCCTTGAATATCTTGAAGGTGATGGTGAGACAAAGAACAACAAATTATACACTGCATCCGTAAGTTTGACTCCTTCAAAAAGGATCCCAAAGAATCTCTGCGAAGCGCCTATGACAGATTCTATGAGGTAGTCAACTCTTGCTACTCCTTAGGAAAGAAGTATGAAAAGAAAGAAATAAACATGAGATTTCTAAATGCACTAGGCAGTTTATGGCATGTAAAAATTACTGCCATGAAAGAGTCAAAAGATTTAAACAAATTGACTCTTAGAAACCTTTATGCTAGTCTTTCAGTCTATGAGCTTGAGATCCAACAAGCTCAAGAAATGGAAAAGAGTTTTAAAAATTTGTCCTTACCAGCCATGTCTGATGAACCTTCCTGTTCAATACCTGATGAAACACCTTCTACATCCAATGATGGTGATGATATTCTTTTTGACGAAGCATTTGCTATGTTTGTAAAGAAATATCAACGTTTCAAAAGGTTCAATAAGTCATCCTCACACAGACAGTCTTCTCACAAGACTGTAGTTCCTCATAAAACAGTTGCTCAACCTAAAAGTTTTGCTCCTTATAAATCAGGAGACTATCAAAAAGATAATGAGCTTGTCTGTTTCAATTGTAGGAAACCAGGCCATTTTGCCTCACAATGTCCAAAGCCAAAATATGAATTTTATAAGAAACGTGCCGAATCCAAATTTCAAAAACAAAAAGGGATGGTAGCCGAGGACATTGATGAGAGCAATCTGCCTACATGGTGTGACACTGACACTGATGAAGAGGACTCCTGTGACTTTGCTGAAGAAGCAAACATATGCCTTATGGCCAGGAGTCACTACATGATTCAGGAGGTCACTACCATTTCAACAAGATGACAAGATGATGATGATGAGCTCAATGATCCATCAAAGGGAGAGCTCATTAAAGCAAACAAGGATATGCTGGAAGAATTTTTAAAATTCAAAACTGCCTATGTAAAACTAGCCAAGAAGCATGAACTAGCTGTCTCTGAGAAATCAACCTTGATGTCTAAGATCAAAGATCTTGATAGACAAAGAAGTCGAAAGTATCAAATTGCAAAAAGAGAACAAAGCTTTGACCGAAAAGTAGATTTCCTACTTGAACACATCAAGAAAATAAATTCGAGAAAGATGACCTTCAAAAGGTTGTCAATACTTGGAATAACTCTAAAGGAAACTTTGATACCATTCTTTCAAACCAAAAATCTCTTGATGACAAACCGGTATTGGTTTCCAAAGTGAGTTCAATGTAGGAGTTCTTCGATTCTCAAAAGGATGAGACATCTGTGATTGCCGAAGAATTGGTAGAAGTTTCTTATGACCAGCAGCTCCCAAAAGGCAAGGACTTGGCTTTAACAAAGTTCCTTTTGTTTATCCCAAGAATACAAAAGACAAGTCCAAAGGAAAGCACCGCCAAAGAATGACTCGCTAATAAGGAGTCTCGAGCAACCTAAACTCATTAGTCACCCTAAGAAAACAGGATGACTAATAGCAAGTCTAGGAATTCTCACTCAAACCTATTAAATTTGTCAAAGGCAAGACCGCTGATCCCAACACCGCCTATAAAAGAGTAAAAGGAGTGAACTCGCCGATAAAAAGCTTAAAGGACATGTGCTGTAAATGCAAAATCTTTTGATAAGAGGTCTACCTATGGTAAACCTTACATCAATAAGAAAAGGCATTATCAGCCTAAGTCCTATAGGCCAGTTATCAGCACAAAGGTCACTCCAAAGACTGCTGATAATAAGAAGCCTCAAAAAGAAATCATTACTCATGTTGAAGGATTTCACAAATGCTCTTTCTGCAAAGGCCATGGTCATGAGATTCATGAATGCCTTCTGAGATTCACACCTAAATCTAGAGGATTTACTCCTCCAAAGGTTAAACAGTGTGGATCCCAAAAGGTTGCTAACCTTGAGGACCCAAAAATAAAAGGGGACCATATTCTTAAATGTCTATATTTCAGAATGCTTCATGGTCATAATGAAGAAGAGAAAGATCTATGGTATCTAGACAGTGGTGCTCCAAGCACATGACCGTGATCCAAATCTTCTCTCAAACATTGTTGAAGCAAAGGGTCCCTCAGTCATTTTTGGAGACAACTCAAAAGGGAAGACCATTGGATATGGAAGTATAATCAGAGGAAATCTCTCCATCAAGAAAGTCTCTCTGTTGAAGGTTTAAAGCACAATCCGAGCATATCACAATTTTGTGATAAAGGATTAATCTGTCAGTTCTCCTCAAGTCACTGTCTCATAAAGGACAATGAGACATGTTCAACTATCCTGACAGGATTCAGAAAAGGGAATGTCTATGCTGTTGACCTTAATGCTGTTGGAAGAAAGTCAAATCTATGCTTGGTTGCAAGGTCATCAACTGACAACAGCTGGTTGTGGCATAAAAGGCTTAGCCATCTCAACTTCAAATATTTGGAGAAGCTATCAAAGGACAATCTAGTTGTTGGTTTGCCTAAAATATCAGCTGAATCACACAGCCTCTGCAGAGCATGTCAACTAGGCAAACTACACAAATCTTCATTCAAAAGCAAGCCTTGTCTATCAACAAACAGACCTCTACAGCTCTTGCACATGGATTTGTTTGGACCTGTAACTACTACAAGTCTTGGTGGTAGCAAGTATACCCTTGTGGTAGTTGATGATTACTCAAGATTTACTTGGGTAGAGATGATGTCCTCCAAAGATGAAGCATATGACATCATTACTGAACTCTTCGAAGACTACGCACTCGAAGCCGGATGATATCTCGATGTCGATCGACAATGGAACAGAGTTCAAGAACAATGGTGTTGCCAAATATTGTGATGACCATGGAATTGGTCACAACTTCTCTAGCTTGGCACACCTCAACAAAATGGAGTTGCGAAAGGAAGAACGTAACTCTCATTGAAGCAGAAAGACAATGATTGCCGAAGCCAAACCGCCTATGTATTTCGGGCGTGCCGTGAACACCGCCGCTTCACACAAAACATGTCTATCATAAACAAATTTCATAACAAAACTCCATATGAAATATGGAGAGGCAGAGCTCCCAACATTGGATTCTTTAAAATATTTGGTTGTAAATGCTATGTTCTTTACAATGGTAGAGAACATAGAGGGAAATTTGAATCCAAAAGCGATGAAGGAATTTTTCTGGGATATGCTAAATTTTCAAAAGCTTATAGAGTTTACAATAAAGCTTCACTTAGAGTTGTTGAATCTGTACATGTTTCTTTTGATGAATTTGATTTTATTGGGCCACATTTGGCTCCTAAGGTTACTAATGATTCTGATGAGTATGAGACAGGTACAGAACAGCCAAGTCCCAGATCTGTTAATCCTTCTTCCTCACAAGGTCATCCAAGAGTCAACTTGTTAGAATCCTCAAATGAGCCAACAAACGAAAACTCTGAAAACCCTGAATCCACTTTGCCTTCCGCACCAGAAGTCATACAACCTACCTTGGAATTAACCTATCCTTCAGAAAACCAAGCTTCAGACACTTCTACTTCTCAAGAATCCAACTCTGCCAATGCAACAATAGGACAAGTTCAACCTGCAGAAGTTAGAGAAGTAAAAGATCATCCTATCACTCAAATCATTGGAGATCTTAATGCTGGTGTTCAGACTAGACAAGCTTCAAGGAATGAATGCATGTATTCTACAGCATTTGTATCTCACATTGAACCCAAGAAGATTGATGAAGCTCTGGAAGATCCAAGCTGGGTGGAAGCTATGCAAGAAGAGCTAAACCAATTTGACAGATGCCAAGTCTGGACACTTGTTCCTAGACCAAAAGGACAAGCTGTTATTGGTACAAAGTGGGTTTTCAGAAACAAAATGGATGAAAATGGCAACATCACCAGAAATAAGGCAAGACTGGTAGCCCAAGGATATAGACAGGAGGAGGGTATCGACTATGATGAGACATTTGCTCCTGTTGCAAGATTAGAGGCTATCAGATTATTCTTGGCCTATGCCTCTTACAAGGACTTCAAAGTATATCAAATGGATGTGAAGAGTGCATTTCTGAATGGAGAACTTCAAGAAGAAGTCTATATCCTTGCTCAAGAAGAGAAGATGTCTACAAGCTGAGGAAAGCCCTTTATGGACTCAAACAAGCTCCTAGAGCCTGGTATGAGACCCTTTCAAAGTTCTTGACATCTCAAGGCTTTGTAAGAGGTCAAATTGACACTACTCTTTTCATCATGAAACATAAAGGTCATTCCTTACTTGTTCAAATTTATGTTGATGATATTATCTTTGGTTCTACTAATGAAAATCTTTGCAAAAGATTTGAAAAGCTTATGCAGAGTAAATTCGAAATGAGCATGATGGGAGAGCTCAACTTTTTCCTTGGTCTTCAAATTCAACAAAGTTCAAATGGTATCTTCATCAGTCAAGGCAAATATGCAAAAGATGTTATCAAGAAGTTTGGTCTTGAAAATGCAAACAGCTTCAGCACTCCTATGGCCACTAACTGCCATCTTGATAAAGATGAAAAGGGCAAGAAAGTGGACATGACTCTTTATAGAGGCATGATTGGTTCACTTTTATATTTAACTGCTAGTAGGCCTGATATCATGTTTGTTGTTTGTGTTTGTGCTAGATTTCAAGCTGATCCAAAAGAGTCTCACCTACAAGCAGTCAAGAGAATCATTAGATACTTGATAGACACTCCAAATTTGGGAATCTGGTATCCTAGAGATTCATCGTTTAATCTTATCCGATGCTGATTTTGCTGCATGTAAAGTTGACAGGAAAAGCACAAGTGGGACATGTCAATTCTTAGGAAATAGACTTGTCTCATGGGCCAGCAAGAAGCAAACCTCTGTTTCAACTTCAACAACTGAAGCAGAATACATAGCTGCTGGTAGCTGCTGCTCACAATTGCTGTGGATCAAACAGCAACTTGTTGATTATGAGATTAAGACCGCTGATTGTCCTATAATGTGTGACAATACATCAGCAATCTCAGTTTCTCAAAATCCTGTCATGCACTCCAAGACAAAGCACATTGATGTGAGATATCACTTTCTTAAAGACCATGTTGAAAAAGGTAATATCAGCATGCAGTATGTGCCTACAGAGAATCAGGTAGCAGACATCTTCACAAAACCACTTGATTCAACCAGGTTTGCTTATTTAAGAGGAGAGCTTGTTATGCTTGACCTCAATCCTTAACCTTTCTTGCAAATTCTTTAAGTTATTTTATAATCTGTCTATATAAAATTCTCTCTAAAAACAGTCAGTTACTATGCTATTCTTCATATCAGCAGTCTTCTATAAAATAGGCAGATCTAAGCGCGTAATGTGAACAGTTAGCATCGTAGTCATAAATGCGGACTTCAAAATTATCAAATGTCATTTAATGTCCCGACAGAGTACAAAAAGCGGCCGTGCACGTGACTCCTCACGCTTTTCAAAACCGCCATTTGCTAATTTTCAAAAACCTCTCGACTGCCAATCTGCAATCTTCCCAAATCCTCTCAAATCCTCAAATTTCTCTTGTTCTCAAGCTAAAATCATCAATGGTAATGATTTCTACACCTTTTTGATTCATTTAAATCAAGTTTTATGGTTTGTATTAACCTAATTTGTGTAATTTCGAACTGTACGCCATTGATGAACTGCGAAATCTTGAAATTGGTGTTTGAATCTTGTTTATGTAGTATAAAATTGTGATTTTAAGGTTTCTGTGATATTATGTCTTCAGCTTATGTCATTCTGTTTACTTAAAAGTGACAAAATATGTAGCCATTGCTAAACCCAGTTTATGAACTGCTCTTGCCGTTTTTTTATAATATGGCTATATTTTGGATTTAAATCTGAACAGTACCTGTTTGTGCTAATATCTGCTGATTACATGTTTATCGGCTGTTTTATGCATATCTTCCGATTTATATGCTGTTCTCACATCTACCGATTGTTTAGGCAAAATCTAAATCTTCCAAGTCTACTGCCACTACTTCATCCTCTGCCTCTGCTCAGCCAACCAGGGCTAAAAAGGCTGCAGAGCTTCCACTAAGAATCCTCCCCAGGTCAAGTTATCACCCTGGGATGACAATCGATAGAGACTCTATCATAAGTACAACTGCTGGCGATGCCCTGCTTAAGGATCTGACAGAATGTGGACTTCTTCCTCTGTTCCAACTTAATGACACCCACTACAGCAATGCATTAGCCGAAGAATTCTACACCAGAATGATCCTACCTCCTCCTCCAGCTAATGCCAATGAGCCGGTCAACCTAAGCTACATCAAGGGCTACATCAGAGGCCACTATATCAAGTTGACCTATAAGGATATTGGGGAAATCCTTGAACTGCCAATTGAAGGCAAACTGGACTTGACCGATGCAGAATCAGCACTTGCTTGGGAGATGATGAGGGGGTCTGCCCAACCTGAAAGGTTTTCTGAGATGTCCAGGAACCTGTTCCCAGAAAATGCCTATCATATCAGCCATCTGCTCGATAAGAGCATTCTGTTCAAAAATGGCGCAAGGGATATCTTTACCTCTCAGCAACTACTGTGGACTAAAGCTGTAGTCCTCCGCAAGCAACTCAACTGGGCAAAAATTATTTTCTCTATGTTATCTCAGAGTGTTGCGGATGTTCAAGCTCACCCTTCTATGCGACGACCCTTCGTACGGGTCATCAATGTCATTCTTCGCAGATATGAGGAGATTGATGAAAAGGTCATCAATGACGACCTCATCAAGGTGTCTAACACCTACGTCTTCACGGTCAACAACATCACCCGCTACCGGGATAATATATCCAAAAGGAAAACCATTGTTGCTGCTGCTGCTGCTACTTCTTCTACTAGTGGCACCTCTACCCAAGCCAGCAAAGGTAAGAGAAAGGTCTCAGACACTGGAACCGGGCTTCCTGCTGAGGAGGAGCCTAAACCCATAGGGGCTGACCTGCCTGAGGACTTTGATCTCAGAAAACTCGATCATGATCCCTATGAGCCAACTGAGTCTCCTTCCAAAAAGTCCAAACATTCTTCCACTTTCACTCCAAGACTCAAACAACACCGCAAGTCTCAAACAAAAGCTGAAGTTGAAAAGGACACCTCCACATTCAAACCCGCCGACCTATCCAAACCCAAATACAAACAGAATCTCCCACCTACAGATGAATCCTTTGGTCTACCCAAAGTTACATCTGCCGCTTCCTCCACACCAACAGTTCCAAACCCAGCCGATCCTTCATTGGCTGTTCCTCCATCAACAGTTTCCACTACAACTTCACCCTCTCCAACTTCTGCCTCCTCTACTCATACACTTTCTAAACAAAGCCGACGTTTTAAAAAGAGTGCCAAGAAGAACGTGCATTTTGCTGAAGCCCCTGATCCCTCTTCGCCTCAATCATCACCTACTCATTCTCCTCCCATATCACTAACTCTGCCCATAAATACTTCCACCTCCCCTACTCCTTCCCTTCCGCACTCTGAATCCCTTCAAACTACACCTATCCAAAAGCCTTCCACCTCACCATCCTTCCCCACTCCTCAGCCATCTTCAAAACGCTCCCTCTCTCCTTCTTCTGATCAGCCTACTCCCAAACGCATCAAACCCAATCCCTACGGCCAACTCCATCCTGAAGTTCAGGATCTGCTGTCCTTCAGAGACAGCAGACCTAAGCCCAATCCTGCTGATACTGACCCCTTCCTCTCCACTCTAGACTACCCTAAGAGGATTCCCTGCCAGCCCATGTCTGCAGGTGATATCCTTCTCAAATGGGGTGCCTATTATGACCCTCTTCCTCCTGCCTGGTCCCAGCTCTTTTTCTCACAATTCAGCGGTTCAAGATCTCATGATCTTTCGCCAATGGGTTGCTATTCACAGGGACCTTGGCCTTCCCCTTCTAACCAAATCAGACATCTCTCCCTTCCTCTCTTTGCCTAAACCCCCAGTCTTCACCCTCATCTGCCACCCTTCTGTCCTTCTTCAGCCTGTGGTCTACAACTTCTTTGATGTAGTCACCACATTTTTAGGCTTTAATCCCCTTATTCCCATTCTCTTTCGTTCACCTCACCCTACCTATATCACTCCTCCCTTTTTCGTTGGCCGTCTGAGGACTCGATCCCCTGCCCGTCTCGTCCTTCCCAACTATCCTTCTCTTCGCTTGACCTACCCCAGCCAATCCCAACCCTCTACCAGCCATATTTCCCTATCATCCTCCAGCCATTCTCCAACATCCTCCAGTCACTCCCAATCTTCTACCAGCCATCCTTCCTCCTCCCCTGACCAAGCTACCAGCTAACCTCCTTCCTTCACCGGCCATCTTGATCCCTCAGCTGGCCCATCCTCCTCTCCAGCCAGCCACACTACCCCTCCTGACTACTACCCTACCTCGGCGGTAGATGATTTTTTGAAAAATTTTGAAGTCATATCGGTTGACCTTACCAAGGCCCTGCACCAACTGTCTGCAGATCAGTCACACATCACCCATGTCCAGGCTGACTGCCTGACTCAAGTCATGGAAATTTCAAAGGGTGCCAAGGCTGCCTTTGATGCCTGCCTGCGCTCCATCTCTGCCTCCCAAACCGCTTTAGCCCCATGTCTCAAGAACTCCTCACCCACACCGCCATTTTCACCGAGAATTGGGTAAATATATCCAAAGGATCAAGGAGATTATTGATATGATTGACTACGACTACAAGCATGTGCTTGCATCCCGCCGCCAATCGCTCCGTCCACTCTTCGCGCGACGCGCAGGATGACAGATAAGCACTATACCTTCTTTCGCAAGGGGTTCAAGTCAACTGAACAACGCCTCGGTTTCATTGATACCTCGCTTGCGTCCATGAAGGAGGAGATAGCTAGACTCAACAATGATCAGCGGACTAGGCTCATTGAGCATAATGCTCGCTCAAACAAGAACAACGATCTCTCCGAATTGGCGTACACAAAAGAAGAGTTAGCAGAAGCCAAAGAAGAAATTGCAAGACTAAAGGCTGCTGTCGACTCTAGATGGGCATCAAGAAGCTATGGACACGCATCAAGAAGTTATGGACACGCATCAAGAAGCTATGGGCAATCCTCATCTGGCAAAGGCAAAGGTCATGCACCATCTAGGTCATCCTCTCGTACCGGTAGATAAACTCTATATTTCTTTAAACTTTGAAATTAAACATCTTGTTTAACTAACTATGTTTGTTTTAAAATTTACATGCTTTATTATGATCTGCTTATTCTGTGAATGCATGAAATTTAAACCACTGGTTTAAAGACATGATCTCTATTGCCTAATCTGACTATCTGCATGTCTTTAAATTAAGTTTTATTACAAGTGTCCTATGCTTAAATTCTTACTTGTAAACACTTTGTAATGTTTGAATACAATGACCTCTTGATGTAAGTTCATCTAGGGCATGCTTATTCAATATATTAATCCTACAAGCATGTTATTGCTAGAATTGAACATGGTCAGCTGATATTGTATTCATAAGGTCATGGACTCAAGCAAATAGGAGGAGATTGTTGTATTTAGTCTAGATTTGCTTGAATCCATAACCTAAGTCTAAGTCAAGGTGACTAATGGGCCTGCGTGTCTGTTAGCGTGGCAACTTGTACTTAGGCATAGCTTGAATAGCTTAGGGTTGCTCTTTGTATAAGTCTTGAAGAAGATAGCCTATAGGACATCGGACGTCCTCTGCACAATAGGCAAATAATGCATCAGCAGTTTTTCTTTGGACATCGGACAAGCCCGTATCAGCCAAGCTTCATCAGCAATGTTGAAGACCTCAAGAACGTCCGATAGTCATCAACCTAAGACATGTCCTGACTTGAAGACCTCATTAATTGCAAAGCAACGTTAACCTGCAATTATCATTTAATGAAGGTTTCCATTCTTGGTATACACTCAGAAAAGGACATTCCTCCTGCAAGCGCAGACCGCCTATTTTTAGCAAAAAGTCAGGAGACAGACTGCAAGTTGCAGGACAGCCTATCAGGAGTCAACAACCAGATTAGAGCATTAATTGCTCTTAAATTCAAGTTTGAAAACTCCAACGGCTCCAAGCTTCCTCCTGCATATAAAAGGAGACTTCATTGCTACATTCAATAGATCTCTGAACACTTCAACTACTCCAACTACTGAATCTCCATTGTCTTCAAGTTCTTAAAAGCTTAAACGCCCTATCTATACTTAGTCATTGAAGAGCTTCACACTTAGAAGTCCAGTCCATTAAAGCTCTTCATTGATTGCAACACCTAGCTTTCATAGCTCACGAGAATTGTATCTTATAGATATCAATTCTCCCACACAAACACTTAGTCAACAAAATTTTTGTACACAATCCATTAGAGATTTAGTTTGTAAAATATCTAGTGGAAAAACTTAGTACACGATTTTCAAATCCAAAGTTGACCACTTTGGTTGTGGACGTAACACTTATTTATAAGTGTGAACCATATTAAATTCTCTGTCTACTTGTGTGTGTGATTGTGAATTGTTTGTGTTGCTTTAAATTTCCAGATTTCCAAACTGTTGAGAACTGCTGATCTTGACCTGTAAATATCAGCCATTCTCAACTTGTCCTATACTTCACAAGTCTTCCGCCTGCAAATCTTTTTAAACTTAAAGTGAAGTAGATTTTTGAATCAATTTCAAAAATTAGACATAGGCTATTCAACCCCCCCTTCTAGCCTATTTTGAGCAACCTTGGACCTAACAATAGTCGTCTGGAAGTCTTTCTGCAGAAGGTGATAATGTGAGCGAGTGGCTGATCTTGAGGCCAGCACAGATCAATTTACAGCCTTCTGAGTAGAGAGTTGATGGTTGTAACCGTTATCAATCATCTCTATCATAGAGAGTAACCTTGGGAAAGATTTTCAAATTTATTGTTAAGCAGGGTGGAGAAGGAACTGGCTGAGCTGGAGAGAGGGTTGACCAGAAGATTTTGGCACGCAGTGATGGTCATTTGGCACAATGTGGCAACATGCTTGGCTTCCCTTACAACAGCAATCACCTTGGTCATGTAATCGGCAGTGACATCAGTCGTATGAGACTGTTTGGCCACAAGGTGCTGCAAGTTGTGATTAAGGCTGGCCATGAGTGCGTCGAAGCCTTTCACAATATCCATAATGGAAGAGGGACTAAGGGAGACAGAGCCTGGATGTTGGCTGGTAGAGGGTTGGTGTTGGCTGGTAGAGGCTTGGGTAGGGGAAGGAAGACAAAAATGAGGGATAGGCAGAGGTGAAAAATATTGAACAAAGGTAGCATGGGTTTGTATGTTGACACCTATAGGAAAGGTGGAGTTATAGAGAGTAAGCAGTTGAGGGAAGTATGGAAGACGACGAGGGTCAAATTCACCAAAACAAATAAATATATCAAAGAAATTATGAATGCGTCTGGTATTGAAGGGAATCCAGCTGAGAGGAAGAAGGAAGAGAAGAGGCCAGGACAGCCTGGAGCGCAGAAAAGAATGCAACTAAAGGCAAGACCTGCTCAGCTGATAAAGATGGTAGGATAGCTAGAGGGGTGTATGGGGAGGATGTGGGCAGAGATAGAAAAGGAGAGAAGTAGCTGGAGAGGGAGGTAAAATGCCAAGGTCCCTATGGATAACATTCCACTGCTTAAGGATCATAAGATCCTGCACAGCAGAGTTGTGCATGAAAAATTGCTAGGATCAGGCTGGAGGAAGAGGCTCATAAAGATTTCCCCACTGCACGAGAATGTCCCCAGCAGTCAAGGGTTGACAGGACATCCTCTTTGGGTAGTCAAGAAGAGAAAGGATGGGGTCGGTATCACCTGGGTTGGGTTTAGGTTGGCTGTCTCGAAAGAACAACAGTTCCTAAATTTTAGGGTAGAGATGGTTGTAAGGGTTAATTTTGGTTCGTTTGGGAGCTCCTCTTGTCCAATGGGTTGGATAGAAGGGTTAATAGGTGGAGGAGTAGGTGAAGAGGGAGGGGAAGGTGTTTAATCGGCAGAGGGCACAAATTTTGTCTTTTTGGCACTTCTCTTGAGTCGATGTCCATGCTGGATTTGGATGGGGAGGTTTTAGTAATGGTTGGGTTGGGATTGACTAGGGGTAGAATGTTCGGTATTGGTTCAGAAGGGTTAGGGTTGGCTGGTGCAGGATCGGCTGATTTAGAGGTTACTGGTGGAGGCATAGATTTAGGTAGGCTAAAGTCTTCATCGGTAGACATTAAAATTTTGGTTTTGGCCTTGGGTGGTATGGTGGATGGTTTGGGAGGTTGAGTAGTGGGTTGGCTGGAAGGTTTGAGAATGAATGGTTTAAAAGATTGTGTATCCCTCTCAGCAACCTTTATCGAAATGCATGTTTCTTAGAGGGTTTGGAGGGTTGAGATGAGTGAGGTGGAGTGACTATCTTGGCTTTCTTGGCTTTAGGATCAAAGGGGTTGTGGTCCAGTCGGCCTAGATCAAAGTCTTCAGGCAGAGAGGCCGCAATTTGGCTTTGGCTCCTCCTGAGGAGAGAGCCCCTCATTTGTGGAGACAAGTTTCCTCTTTCCCTTCTTGGCCTGTACAGAAGGCCCAGTAACAGCAGCTCTTTTTGCTGCATCCTCCCTATAGCGCTTGATGTTGTTGATAATCTCATCAGCAGCTATGGTTTCCTCCATCTTTGGATATCCACTCAGGATTGTATTGATAATTCTGACAAATGGTCTTCGCATCCCTAAGATGGCTTGAACTTCCAGCACACTGTCAAATAGCATGGAGTAGATGACCTTAGCCCAGTTCAACTGCTTCCTTAGAACGATGGCTTTGGTGAGCATTAGCTGGTGAGAGGTAAATATGTCCCTAGAGCCATTCTTGAAAAGTAGACCCTTGTCAACCAGATGATGGATATGGTACGGGACCTCAGGAAATAGATTCCTGGACATCTCAAAGAGGGATTCTGGTTTAGCATCTGCACGCATCATAGTCCATGTTGCATCTGATTCTTCAACAGTTAAGTCCATTTTTCCTTCAGCAGGCAGTCCCAAAATCTCACCAACGACCTTGTAGTCAATTTTGATAAACTTCTCCCTGATGTAGCCTTTTATGTAGCTCTTGTGTATAGGGTCATCTTTGTTGACAGATGGAAGAGGAACAATCATGTGAGTGTAGAATTCTTCAACCAGCTTGATGCTGTAATTTGTATCTCCCAACTCAAATAGTGAAAGGATTCCACTTTTAGTTAGATCTTTGACCAGGGTAACACCAATAGAATATTCTTGCACGAATTGGGCATTGATGGTAACACCTGGATGATATCTGCTCCTAGGGAGATAAGTAATAGGCCTTTGGACAGCTTCGGCATCTTTAGTGGATTTGGCTAGTTGTTGAAGAGCAATACTAGCAGAGGTTGAAGTACCAGCAGTCTTAGAAGTTTGCTTCTTAGCCTATACAAATAAATAGCAAAGTTAAGAATGTCTGATGCAAAATGACTATTAGCAGTTCTTAGAGAAATACTTACTGTTCAAATCAAAACCCAATATATGCTAGCAAACTTGCATTTCAAAAAGCAAAAGTTCACCAACAACACAGTTCATATCCAAGGTTTTAGACAAGTACGAAATTTAACAATTTCTAGAAAAGTCAATAAGATAAATTTTATGTATACTTGAAGTACATTAAACACATTGGATACTCAGAAAATCATCAATAAACACCCAAAAATTACCAAAATTAAACATTTGCAGTTCATCAATGGCGTTAAATATAACAGTCTATGCAGTTTGAAATCAAGGCATGTAAATTATGATGTTGAATGAAACTGAAATTAACTAAACTATAATGAATAGAATCACTCACCATTGTAGATTGAAAGCAAAAACTTGGAAGAATAGAAGATTCAAAAAAGCTTGAAAGCATAACGATGGCGAGAGAGTTTGAAAGGTTCTTACTTTGGCGGTTTTCGAAGAGTAAAAAGTTAAAAGTAATAATGTAAAGTCATTTTATTCTTCAAAGAATATCCGGCATTGAATGATTTTTGAGGTCTGCATTTAATGACTGATAAGTGACTGTTCATATAACGATATTTTGACAAAATTTGAGATTTGGTCCTTACGTCTTGATAACTGCAGGTAGGGTTTTATAAGAGTAATAAATACTTACGTGAGGTTGTCCTTTAACATTAGCAATGTTACACTTGGCTGGTAAGATAGGCAGTTCTATATACAAGCAAAATGCAGTATATCAAATGAATTTATAAATGTTAAGGATTGAGGTCAAGCATACCAAGCTCTCCTCTTAGATAGGCAAACCTGGTTGAATCAAGTGGCTTGGTGAAAATATCAGTCAATTTTTGATCAGTAGGCACATATTGCATGCTGATATTACCTTTCTCCACATGATCTTTTAAAAAATGATATCTTACAGCAATGTGCTTTGTCTTGGAGTGCATGAAAAGATTCTGAGAGATTGAGATGGCTGATGTGTTATCACACATGATGGAGCAATCAGCAGTCTTGATCTCATAATCTACAAGTTGCTATTTGATCCACAGCAATTGTGAGCAGCAGCTATGTACTCTGCCTCAGCTGTTGAAGTTAAAATAGATGTTTGGTTTTTGCTGGTCCATGAGATAAGTCTATTTCCTAAGAATTGACATGTCCTACTTGTACTTTTCCTGTCAACCTTACAGGCAGTAAAGTCAGCATCAGAATAGCCTATAAGAGTGAAAGATGAATCCCTTAGATACCAAATACCCAAGTTGGCTGTAACAATGAGATATCTGATGATCCTCTTGACTGCCTGTAAGTGAGACTCCTTTGGATCTGCTTAAATCTTACACAAACACAAACTACAAACATGATATCAGGTCTACTAGCAGTTAAGTATAGAAGTGAACCAATCATGCCTCTGTAAAGAGTCATGTCCACTTTTTTACCATTTTCATCTTTGTTAAGATGGCAATTAGTAGCCATAGGTGTGCTGAAGCTGTTTGTATTCTCAAGCCCAAATTTCTTGATGAGGTCCTTAGCATATTTGACTTGGTTGATGAAGATACCAGTTGAGCTTTGCTGAATTTGAAGTCCTAGGAAGAAATTGAGTTCTCCCATCATGCTCATTTCAAATTTGCTCTACATAAGCTTTTCAAATTTCTTACAAAGGTTTTCCTTAGTAGAGTCAAATATAATATCATCAACATAAATTTGAACAAGTAATGAATGACCTTTATGTTTCATGATAAAAAGAGTAGTGTCAATTTGACCTCTCACAAAGCCTTGAGTTATCAAGAACTTTGAAAAGGTCTCATACCAGGCCCTTGGAGCTTGTTTGAGTCCATACAGTGCTTTCCTCAATTTGTAGACATCCTTTCTTCTTGAATTATCTAGGAATCCTGGCAGCTGTTCCACGTAAACTTCTTCTTGCAGCTCACCATTAAGAAATGAACTTTTAACATCCGTTTGATATATCTTGAAATCTTTAAAAGATGCATAGGCAAGGAAGAGTTTGATAGCTTCTAATCTTGCAACAGGAGCAAATGTCTCATCATAGTCAATTCCCTCCTCCTATCTATATCCTTAGGCTACCAGTCTTACCTTATTCCTAGTGATACTCCCATTTTCATCCATCTTGTTTCTAAAAACCCACTTAGTTCCAATCACTATTTGTCCTTTAGGCCTAGGAACAAGTGTCCAAACTTAGCATCTATCAAATTGATTTAACTCTTCTTGCATAGCTTCTACCTAGCTTGGATCCTCCAGAGCTTCATCTATCTTCTTGGGTTCAATGGTTGAGACAAATGCAGTAGAGCACATGCATTCATTCCTTGAAGCTTGTCTTGTCTGAACACCAACATTTAGATCACCAATGATTTGAGTGATAGGATGATCTTTGACTGATAGCATCAACAGAGTTTTGTTCTTGAGAAGTGAAGATGTTTGGAGCTTGGTTTTCAGGATGTTAGGAAATTTCCAAAGTTGGCTGAAATACTTCTGGTGTAGATGGAACAACAATTTCTTGATTAGCTGATTCATTGTTGGCTGGTTTACTATCACCAGTTGGAAGCTCTATCATATCAATCCTTGGACGAACTTGTGGAACTTGAGCATTAGCAGAGATAAAGTTTGGCTGTTCTGTACCTATCTCACACTCATCAGAATTATTAGAAACATTAGGAGCCAAATGTGGCCCAATAAAATAAAATTCGTCAAAAGAGACATGTACAGATTCAAAAACTTTAAGAGAAGTTGTATTGTAAACTCTATATGCTTTTAAAAATTTAGCATATCCTAGAAATATTCCTTCATCAGATTTGGATTCAAATTTGCCTCTATGTTCTCTACCATTGTAAAGAACATAGCATTTGTGCCCAAATATTTTGAGAAAACTAATGTTGGGAGCTCTGCCTCTCCATATCTCATATGGAGTTTTGTTATGAAACTTGTTGATTAAAGACCTATTT
Source organism: Platycodon grandiflorus (assembly GCA_016624345.1). Classification (NCBI taxonomy): domain Eukaryota; kingdom Viridiplantae; phylum Streptophyta; class Magnoliopsida; order Asterales; family Campanulaceae; genus Platycodon; species Platycodon grandiflorus. The sequence continues at coordinate 39,411,185 of CM028364.1, forward strand.
TGGGTGAAGCAGGCTATGTTGACAGCTTCAGCCCAGAAATACATACGCAGCCTTGCTTCATCAATCATGGTTTTCCTAACTTCAATGAGAGTTTTGTTCTTTCTTTCAACAACTCCATTTTGTTGAGGTGTGCTAGCTGCAGATAAGTTGTGACAAATTCCATGGTCTTCACAATATTTGGCCACACCATTGTTCTTGAATTTTGTCACATTGTCTGATTTGATATCAGCAATGTCATCCAGCTTCTGTGTTTGAAGTCTTCTGAAAAGTGCTGTTATAGTGTCATAGGCTTCATCTTTAGAAGACAACATTTCAACCCAGGTAAATCTTGAATAGTCATCTACCATCACTAGTGTATACTTGCTACCACCAAGACTAGTAGTACTAACTGGACCAAACAAATCCATGTGCAGTAGCTATAGAGGTCTTGTAGTTGATAGACATGGCTTACTTTTGAAAGAAGATTCGGTTAATTTTCCCAGCTGGCATGCTTTGCAAAGCTTGTCATGATCTGCTGATACCTTTGGCAGACCAACAACCAAGTTGTCCTTTGATAACTTAGAAATGTACTTGAAGTTAAGATGGCTGAGTCTCTTGTGCCACAACCAACTGTTATCATTGGAGGTCTTTGCAACTAAACACAAGCTTGATTTTCTTCCACAATATTTAGATCAACCACATACACATTTCCTTTTCTAAATCCAGTCAAGATAGTTGTGCAGGTCTCACTATTCTTGATAAAGCAATGACTTAAAGTGAAATGACATATCAGTCCCTTATTACAGAATTGTGATATACATAGGTGATTGTGCTTCAAGCCTTCTACTAGAGATACTTTGCTGATGGAAAGATTTCCTCGAACTATACATCCATAGCCAACTGTCTTCCCTTCGGAGTTGTCACCAAAAATCATTGAGGGACCTTTTTCTTCAATAATATTGGAGAGAAGATCCTGGTCTCCAGTCATGTGCTTAGAGTAGCCGCTATTTAGATACCATAAGTCTTTCTCCTCCTCATTGACAGCAATCAAGAATTACTGAAATTTAAACATTTAAGTATATAGTCCCCTTTTATTTTTGGGTTTTGAGGATTAGCAGCCTTTTGGAACCCATACCTGTTTAACCTTTGAAGGTGTGAACCCTTTAGGTTTAAGTATGAATCTCAGAAGGCATTCATGAATCTCGAGGCCATGACATTTACAAAAGGAGCAGTTATGAAAACCTTGAACATGTCTGATGGTTTCCTTGGGAGTTTTCTTATGATTAGCAGTCTTGGGAATGACTTCAGGTCTGCTAATAACATGCTTATTGAACTTAGGTTGATAATGTAGCTTCTTAGTGTTATTAGGCTTAGCTACAGTAGGCCTTTTAACAAAAGATTTTACATTTTCAAGCATAATTCCCTTGAGCTTTTTATCAGCAAAGTTGTGGTTAGCAATCTTACCTTTGAAAAATTTAATAGACCTGAGTTGAGACTTCTTTGACTTATTATCAGTCACCACTGTTTTTACAGGATCTCTGACAACAGGTCTTTGTTGCTCAGCCTCCCTATTAGCAATGTCATTGGCATTGACAGTTTGCTTACCCTTGGACTTTTCTGGTTTATTTTTAGCATAAACAAATGGTGCTTTGTTAAGACCAAGTCCTTACTTTCCCTTTTGAGAAGGTTGCTGAACATAGACAACTTCCTCAGCCATTTCATCAGCAATCACTTTAGCTGTCTCATTTTCTTGAGAACCAGATGAACTTTCTACGTTGAACTCTCTTTGGAAACCAATACCAGTTTTATCATCAAGAGGTTTTTGTTTTGTAAGAATGATATCAAAGTTTCCTTTGGAATTATTCCAAGGATCAACAACCTTTTGGAGGTCATCTTTCTCAGAATTGATTTTCTTTATGTGTTTAAGTAGGAACTCCACTTTTTCAGTTAAGGCTTTGTTCTCCTTTTGAGTCTTGATATTCTCTGCTTGTTGTCTTTTGAGTTTTTTGATCTCAAACACCAAGGTAGATTTCTTAGAGACAACCAATTCATGGTTTTTGGTTAATTTCACATAGGCAGTTTTGAATTTGGCAAACTCTTCAAGCATGTCCTTGTTAGCCTTGATGAGTTCTCCCCTTGAAGGTTCATTGAGCTCATCATCATCATCATCACTATCATCCTGTTGGAATGACAGTAATCTTACTATGTCATGAGGTGATTCCCTGGCCATAAGGAAAATATTTGCTTCCTCAGTAAAGTCACAGGAATCATCCTCATCAGAATCTGTATCACATCATGTGGGCATGTTGCTTTCATCAATGTCCTCAGCCACCATCTCTTTTTGTTTTTGAAATTTAGATTTGAGAAGTTTTTTATAAAATTCATATTTTGGCTTTGGACATTTCGATGCAAAATGACTTGGCTTCCTACAATTAAAACAGACAAGCTCATTATCCTTTTGAGGAACAACAGCTTTATAAGGAACAGGCTGTTCTCACATGAGCAGATGTTCTTTGAGAAGCAGCAGCCTTGTACGTAGACTGCTGATAGGAAGACTTGTTAAACTTTTTAAAATGTTGATACTTCTTAACAAACATAGCAAAAGCTTCGTCTGAAAGAATATCATCACTATCACTAGATGTGGATGGGATTTCATCAGGTTTAGAACAGGAGGGTTCAACAGACATGGCTAGTAGAGAAATTTTTAAAACTCTTTTCCATTTCTTGAGCTTGCTGAATTTTGAGCTCATAAACCGAAAGATTTGCATATAGATTCCTAAGAGTCAATTTATTTATGTCTCTTGATTCTTTCATGACTGTAATCTTTACATGCCATAGAATGCCTAATGCATTAAGAAATCTCATGTTTATGTCTTTCTTTTCATATTTCTTTTCCAAAGAATAACAAGATCTTACTACCTCATAGAATCTGGCATAGGCACTTTTGAGGGTCTCTTTAGGATCTTTCTTGAATGAATCAAACTTCTGGATGCAAGTGTACAGTATGTTGTTCTTTGTTTCTCCATCACCTTCTAGATATTTTAATATAGCTTCCTACATTTATTTAGCTGTATCCAGATTGATGATCTGCTGGTAGGTACTTATGTCTACACAGCTGGTAATGATGTTGATGGCTTTCCCATCCAGAGCATCATTCTTTCTATCTTCTTCATCCCATTCTTCTCCAGGCTTTGGAATTTCAGGATCAGCAGTTAGATCAACAGTAGCTAGTGTGTTTGCTTTCATGGGTATTCTTGGACCATCTGTTACACATTTCCATAAATGTTTATCAATAGATTTCATGTGTCTTTTAACCTTGTCCTTCCAAATATCAAAGTGAACTTCATCCAAGACAGGACAACGGTTCACGTTTGAAGTTTCCAACATTTGATGAGCAACCATTGGATCTTTATTCTCTCAAGAGTTTAATCTTGTGAAAACTTGTTTTCAAAGAGTCAAGCTCTAATACCAATTATTAGGTCTCAAGGTACTCAAATAGGCTAGAAGGGGGGGGGTTGAATATAGCCTATGTTCAATTTTAAAAATTGTTTGATAAAATAACTTCACAAGAGAGTTAGAAAATATTTTGCAGCGGAAGTCTAATGAAGTATATGACAAGTTGAGGATAACTGATCTTGATGGGCCAAGATCAGCAGTTCTTAACCCAGTTGGAATTTCTGGAAAACTTCAAATAAACAATCAAAGTAATAAAGCAGAAAGTAAATAGACAATGATTTGAAGTGGTTCATACTATGAATAAGTTCTACGTCCACTACCAATTTGGATTTGAAAATGTGCACTATTTTTTCCACTAAAATAATCACAAGGATCACTAATGGATCGTGTATAAAAATATTTTAACCAAGTGTTTACGGTGAAAGTTTATATCTAGAAAGATACAACTTTCGTGTGCTATGAATGCAAAGGATTGTAATCAATGAAGAGCAATAAAGACTAGGAGTCTAAGATCGATGTTCTTCAAGGAATGATTGACGGATTTTTGCTTTGAAGCTTGGAATGCACTAGCAGTAATGAAGATGAAGATTTCAGAGTTTTAGTTGTTGAGCTCTCTTCAATGCTTCAATGGAGTCTTCAATTTATAATCAGGGGAGTTCTTGGAGCCATTAGGGATCTTCAGACTTGGGACGAGTTTGAATTAGGTGCATTTAATGCTGGAGATACTTGCATTAAATAGTCTAATCTTGTTGTCCAATTCTGAGAAGAAGATCTGCAAAGACCAGGCTATCACTGAGCATATTTTGCCAATTTGCCAAAAATAGGTAGACAATAAATACAGGCAGAATGTCCTTTTCTGAGATGAATGCCTAAAGTGGAATGAACCATTAAATGATACTTGCAGGTTATCGTTATCTCAAAGTCAATAAGGGACGTTGCTGATAACTGAGGCACATCTTCAGACAAGTTTTGTTCAGACGATCTACTGGTCTTCAATATTGCTGATGAAGCTTAGCTGGAACGTACTTGACTAATGACTTGATGGACATGACTGATATACAAAAGACCATCTTCTGAAGACTAAGCTATGTACGAAAAGCAATCCTAAGCTATTACAAGCAATTGTCTAAGTACAAGTTGCCACTACTCTAACAGACACGCAGACCCATTAGTCACCTTAGCTTAGACTTAGGTTATGGATACAAACAAATCTATACAAAATACAACAGTACCATCCTAATTTAGGCTGGTTAAGATTGTATATAAATATGTATAGGTTTTATTCATTAAATATTTGTCCGTTTAATATGTGTTATTAATTGTAGATTTGTTTGTGTTAAATCAGGTACCCAAAATTTATAAAATATTTCAATTTTTATTTTACCAACAGAATATTTTGTCAGTAAATTAATTATGTTTTATTATTTTTGTAATTAATGACGTAATATTTCGTCGGTAATCATCAATGAAATTAAAATTCCCGACTTTTATCGATGGAATTCCAACGGAATATTTCATCGATAATTAATTTTTTTCTTGTAGTGCTATAATTTAAACTAAGATGACAACTCTTTTTATTCAATACGTATTAGGATTGACATGTTTTCGAAAAAGAACGAAAAAAATGGTCAAATAATACGTATAAATATTAATCACAATATTTTAGGGACAAACTAAATGTAAAGTGAGACTATATATATATTTTTTTGAGGGCTAGGAGGGTGTATTTTTATTATATCTAACTGTTTATTAGAAGGCCATAAAAGAAGGAATAGTATAGATTGTTAAAAGCGAACTACTAAATTAAAAATTGTAAAAACAAAGAAAAAAACGAAAACTATCAAAATGGATGTGAAATGTTACTAACACTCTACTTTCCAATCTGGACACTTTATTATGGGTGGAACTAAGGGCATGACGCAAGGATGATATCACGGACCTGCAAAATTTTGAAATTGTTCAAAATTTATCTTATAGTAGTAATTTGTTAATGAAAATTATAGTCTAAGCAGTTTGGTCCCTCCAAAATAAAATACGTAATCGTTTCTGAATTTGCTAATGCACTTTACTGCATAGTTTATGAACAATCGTGTACAAATAAGTTACTCTTGTTTTTTAAGAAATAGTCTTGTTTAACTCGAAAGAGAGATTAAGAAAAGTTAAATCGACTAATTTATAGTAAATCTTAAGATGCATTGTGTTTTTCAATGATACCCATGTGAGAGTGCGACCTATTAATTAAAATAGCTAAGCAATCGAAGGTGAAATGATAAAAATTATCAGAGATAAGAATGATACTTGATCTCATCATTCATATCTCTCCAGTACATGTCAATTAGTATCCTTTACCTTAGCTAACATATCAATCAATCGCCTGTAAATTAGGTTAATATTCTTTCCTTTATTAGTTCACACGTTTTGGCTATAATCAGGCCACCAATGTAATATATATTGTAAACTTTAATACTGGAATAAACAAGTCTTTCTCAACCCTTGTATGGTATCAGAGCAGGCATAATCCTTCTCTTTCTTTCAGCCTTGTCGACCTCTGTTTCAATGGCTTCCTCCGCCATTCCAAATGATGAAGACCCGAAAACTCCGTTTGTTTTCGTCAACCTTACCAATATCCTAAAGCTAACAACAACAAACTATATATCGTGGAAGCTCCAAATCGAAGCCACCCTCATTGGATATGGCCTCTTCAAGTTCTTGGATGGTTCCTTCCCTGCACCATCACCCATCGTTACCACAGAATCAACCACCACCGTAAATCCAGCCCACGCTACTTGGCTTTGGCAAGACAAACTACTCTTTGGAATCCACCCTTGTTCCGCTCATCTCGCGCTCCGAAACTAGTAAAGCTGCTTGGGACACACTTGCCAATACTTTTGCCAAAAAATCACGAGGCCATCTCAAATTTGTTTGCGCCAATCTAAAGGCCATTACCAAATGCTCTAAATCCATCACATAATTTATGCATACCATAAAGATGTGCACGAACCAACTAGTCAACCATAAGAAACTGCTGAACAGAGAGCTTGCTATAAAATCGCAAACCACCTCCCTTCACATCCCTGTTTCTGTTCAGGTAATCACCACTCGCAACCCACTACCAAATGCACCAACCACTCACAACTCACACCTACCACCAGTCAACCCCAACTACTATTCCCAACAACCAAACAAAAATACCAACAAACGCTCCCCCACCACCAACACAGTGGGTACCAAGGTAAATGCCAATGGTGCCATGCTCACAGTCACTCGCTTCAACGCTGCCTAATTTTTCAAGAGCACTTTCCAAATGTTCGCCCACCTCCCAGGCCCAATACCAACCAGTTTGCCCCTCAAGCATATTTGGCAATTGCTGGCTTGCCTAATCCTTCTTCTCCTTGGCTACTTGATTCGGGTGCTTCGCACTACGTCACTCACGACCTTGACAATCTCGCCCTCCATAATCCTTATGATGGTTTAGAAGAAATAGTCATTGGAAATGGCGCAGGGGGTCCCCGTCATTCACACTGGTTCTCTCTTACTTCCCACTTCATACAAATCTTTATCCCTGTCAAATGTTTTATGTGCTCCTTCTATGACTCGCAATATTATTTCAATCTCCCAATTATGTTCTGACAATAATGTTTTAATTGAATTTTCCTCTGATTCCTTTGTTGTGCAGGATCGTCTTACGGGGGCACCTATTTTCACAGGTCCAATTAAGCACGACATTTACGAATGGTCGTCTTCTATACCTATCCTAGCACTATCTAGCGTGAAAGCATCCGCAATAGATTGGCACCATCGACTTGGACATCCCTCCCACTCCATTTTTAAATTGTTAATTTTTACTTTTTGTCTTAATATCTCCATCAATATTTCCTTCAATTGTAATGCGTGCCAATGCAATAAAAGTCACAAGCTTCCCTTTGGTCAAAATACCTTACATTCTCATGCACCACTTGGTCTCATTTACACCGATTTATGGACATCCCCCGTTTATTCTCTGGATGGCTATAATTAAATATTATGTCATTTTTGTTGATCACTACACCAAATACGTTTGGTTTTATCCACTTAAAAACAAATCTGACTCAATATTGGTCTTCATAAGGTTCAAAGCCTTAGTTGAAAAGTTTTTTGAGAAACACATCAAAACATTTTTCTCTGACAATTGGGGGGGGGGGGAATACCAAGCCTTAGCAACATTTCTTACGATTGATGATGTCTCTCATCTTACATCTCCACCACACACTCCTGAGCAAAACGATTATGCTGAACGACATCATCGTCACATAGCCGAAATGGGTCTCTCCCTTCTTGCTCACGCTAATTTTCCTCTAGAGTTTTGGTCCCATGTTTTCACCACAGCCACGTATCTAATCAACTGACTTCCCACTCCGACTTTCTCCTATCAATCACCCTTTCATCGTCTTTTTCGATCGCCTACTAATTATCTGAAACTCCATAGTTTTGGGTGTCTTTGCTATCCATGGTTATGACCTTATACACAACACAAAATGGACCCTAAATCATTTCCTTGCATCTTTATAGGCTACTCCAAATCTCAAAGTGCCTACCACTGCTTCGACCCTCTCACACGCAAGGTTTATACCTCTCGTCATGTTCGATTTGTTGAAGTCGAGTTTCCATATGCTACACTTATTGCTCTAAAACACATTCCACCCACACTCTCTCCTGATCAATGGCGTGCCATGTCAATTCCCATACTTCCAAACCCGCCTACATTCCCACACATGGTCCTCCCCCTACCTCCACCAACTGAGCCTGTCAATCCAACTCCATGTGAGGTTCCCAACAGCCCACATCAAGCCAACCCACCAATCACACCTCACTACCATACAGCCGGACAACATCCGAGCCTGACCCACTCCCTACTCTAACACCACCCACTCGCATAGTCACTCGATCCCAAAATAATATTCGCAAACCCAACCCAAAACACAACCACCACACCACTCTTCAACCGAAATCCACCGAACCCACTAATGTTTCTCAAGCTCTCAAAGATCCTTTTTGGAAGCAAGCTATGCTTGACGAAATCATCGCTTTGCACGACTTTGGCACATGGGATTTAGTTTCCCCCGATCATAGCCAAAACCTTGTTAAGTGCAAATGGGTCTTCTGTATTAAATATAATCCCGACGGTAGCATTCAAAGATACAAAGCTCGACTAGTTGCCAAAGGGTTTCAACAACGACCCGGGATTGACTATACGAAAACCTTCAGTCCTGTTGTCAAACCCTCTACTACCCGCACCTTACTTAGCCTTGCGGTGACCAACCACTGGCATCTACGACAACTTCACATCAATAATGCATTTCTCAATAGCACACTTCATGAGGAAGTATACATGTCCCAACCACCCGGCTTTATTGATGCCAATTTTCCCACTCATGTATGCAAACTCCGCAAGGCCATCTATGGCCTCAAACAAGCTTCTTAGGCATGGTATACTGAGTTAGTTAATTTTCTCCTTGGCTCCAGCTTCAAACGGTCCATTGCCGATGATCACTCTTTATTTTTCATTCCCCTACGACCCACATTTATCTTATTGTGTATGTGGATGATATCTTTATCACTGGTCCAAATGCTACTAATCTTGATGCTTTTGTCAAAAGTTTGGCTACCAGGTTCTCGCTAAAAGATCTTGGCACCCTGTCTTATTTCCTAGGCATCGAAGATACCCCAACACCGACGGGTCTATTTCTTAGTCAAAGGAAGTATATTATGGATCTTCTTGAACGCTTCAATATGCAACACGTAAAGCCCGCCCCCACATGCATGGTTGTGACTCCCTCCCTCTCCTTAATAGTGGGTGACCTCATCGATAACCCAATTGAATACAGAGCAGCAGTGGGAAGTCTCCAATATCTCACATTTACAAGGCCCGATGTTGCGTTTACTGTCAACAAATTATCACAGTATATGCACAAGCCACGCAATACCCATTGGGCAGCTCCCAAACGCCTCATGCGCTATCTTTGTGGCACAATGGATAAAGGATTCACCATTACTCATATTCTCCATCTACACTTTATGCTTTACTGATGCTGACTGGCTGGGAACAAAGACGACTATACTTCTACAATGGGTCATGTTGTCTTCCTTAGTAAAATTCCTGTCACTTGGAGCTCTAAAAAGCAAAATTCCGTAGCTCGCTCATCCACGGAAGCAGAGTATAGGGTTGTTGCATCCACTACTGCTGAACTAATTTGGGTCCAAAATCTTCTCAATGAACTTGGTGTTTGAAATACACATCTCCCAGTTATATATTATGATAATCTTGGAGCCACATATCTCAGTGCGAATCCAGTCTTCCACTCCAAGATGAAACACTTACCTCTCGCATACCACTTTATTCAGGAGCAAGATCAGAATGGCAAATTACGGGTTACTCATGTTCCCACTGGTGATCAGCTTGCGGACTTTCTGACTAAGCCTTTATCACGCCCTCGTCTTGAAGTGCTTGTGTCCAAGATCGGTCTCACCGACAGATCGTCCGTATTGGGGGGCATATCAGAGATAAGAATGATACTTGATCTCATCATTCATATTTCTCCAGTACATATCAATTAGTATCCTTTACCCTAACTAACATATCAATCAATCTCTAATAAATTAGCTTAATATTCTTTCCTTTATTAGTTCACACGTTTTGGCTATAATCAAGCCACCAATGTAATATATATTGTAAACTTCAATACTGGAATAAACAAGTCTTTCTCAACCCTTTCAATAATAACATCCACAAAAAGAAAAATTATAAAAAGAGACTTTTTTTGTACGACATAAAGAGGAATAATGTTTTTTAAAGGAAAATGAGGGAGTAAAATGTTAATAAAATGCTTTAAAATCGAATTGAATGAAAATTTAACGTGCATTTTTTTAAGTTTTTTTTAGAATTATAAATCACATAATCCGTAGTAGTATTTTTTTTGCATACTTTTAATTGGGTATAATTTTATTATCAGTAATTAAATAAAAATATGTTAAATATTTATCTAAAAATAGGTTAAGTTTACGTCAAAAAGTCAATAGGGGAGTATTTAGTTTTGAATTGAGGAAGATTCATCAAAATTTACACTTGATGCACTGTAGTATGTGTCACATATGTCTGTGCATGCATGCTGGCTGATGTGGACTTTAAACCTCTTCTTAATATATAGTGATTATATCCTTTTTTTCTTTCATTACCTTTAATATATATATATATATATATATATATATATATATAAGTTCACATCAATATATCACCTTAAGTAATAAAGGTGGCACCTAATTCTACTATTTGGTGAGGTTGTGGTGCATCATCATTCTTTAATTCACAAAGTAATCTTGCTTTATGCTAAGATAAGATCGATGTGCTTTACTCGAAATACATATTCAATACAGCTGAAATACGAAAAAATTCTCATAGTACTTGTTTTCGATCTCGTTTTTACCGTAACTTGTTACTATTATAATTGTCGATGACGTGAAACAAAAAAGGAAAGGAAGATTGAACTAAGAATCAAAGATCAAATGAAGAGAGAAAATCATCCCCGCAGCTATAGCTATAGAAATGCTATTAATATACAACATGTCGTTTATTTTAGGTTTGTTTTGAAAAGTTTATTTACTTATAATATGATTTTCAAAAGATGTTAGCTTCTTATTGCCCTACTTGGAACCAACTAGAATAAACAAAAAGAGACAGATAACACATAATTTATTTACTACCTCCGTTCCAACAAAGAGTTCACGTTTTAAAAAGTTAATTTATTAAGGGATATATTAACATTATTGTTGGTCATAATTACAAAAATAATTAAACACAATTATGTTGATTACAAAACAAGCAGAGGGTAAATATGAAAGATTATGAAAATTATAAACATAATTTTTTGAAAGTGGACTATATAAGTGAAACATCTCAAAATAGTATAGAGGACTCTTTGCCTGAAACGGAGGGAGTATGTTACAGAGCACAGTTTCATACAGCTGGGAGTTAATATTACTTCAAGAGTAATTACTATAGTCAAATATGGATAGCGTATTACTCCTTTCATTCCTAAATTATTGTCGTATTTGACTATTTTTTGAGTCAAACTGACTATTTTTCGAATGAAAATTTAACGTATTATACTCATTAAAGTTAAACAAGACAAAAATTTAGGAAAGGAGAAATAACATTTATATTCGTTAGAATAAAGTGTTGTAGATTTCTAGTTAAATTTTAGCAAGTAGTAGTACAATTTGATCTTTTAATTATAGAAGAGTTTTGGACGAATTTCTCATGTAATTAACCTTTGTAAATATTTGAATATTAGTATTTAAAAAAAGGATAATAATTTCCAATGACAATAATAAAATAACTGAAGTTTAACCGTTTGACTTTTCAATGAGACTAATTAAAAATTAACGTCAATGCATTTCTATGGTTAATGGAAGAGTTATATTGCTGAAAACACACAATGCTTCTGATGATACATGTAAATTGAGGGCAGGAAAGCGAGAGGAAAACTTTCAAGTTCATATCAATTCTCAGTCTCCTTCTAAAAAACAAAAGTTAGAGGAAGGATGGGATTTGGAGGTGAGGTTGGGCCGTGGAGGGCTGTCAAATGCCACCTGGAGGGTGGAGATGGTGGTGGTTTTGTAGCAGTGGGATAGGGATGGAGGACATTTGGGGGCACAAGGACAAAATATACCAGCTTGGTAGGGTTTTAGGAAAGAATGTGAGGTCAGCTCTCTTGGTTTTTTCCCCATCCCCCCCTAAAGCCCCTCTCTCTCTCTCTCACACACACACAGTGTCACACACAGTATTGGTGAATGCAAACTCTTGAGAGGATATCATAATACTAAAGAGGGCAGGGGAGGAGGATGGGAAAAGGCTCAGTCCTGGTGCATGATACCTGTTGGTGGGTTAGGTGTCAACCCCTGCCCTTCTTGTATGACCCCATCCCCTAGATTCCTGCCCCCCCTTCCCTCTCTCTCTCTCTCTCACACACACACACACACACACATATACACACATATACACACACACAAACACACACAATATAATCTCCAAGAATTAACCTAAAATATGCTTTAATGCCAACTCATTCCTCTTTTTGCTTAAGTAACCACTAATTGACAAAACTAAAACATAGGGTACTTACTTGTAGTAGTACTATAAACACATAAGATTTTAGTCTCTTTCTCTAAGTCACCCAAACTGATCTTTCTTCACTATCTGACGGCTTTGATTAAATTATTGATTTTTTGGATCATAATCATCATTTCTTTTTATCTTCAACTCACCCACTTCATATTTAACAAGAATATATATACCCCATTTTTACTCCTTTTAACAAGGGAATCAAACTCTTATCACAAGCTATTGTCTGCCTAATTACCTTCCTAAAATATATGCCTGAGGACAACTGTCCTTCTAGATATTGCTTGTCACCCTTACCCTTTAAACAGGGGAAAGATAGGGGAAACGCTATCCCAACTTCAAAATTTAACCAATACATTAATTCTTACAAAAAGTAGTGTACTATTAAGTGGTATAATTTAATTGAAAAATAAAGTGAGAATAACGTTGCACAAAATTAGTTATTTTGATAACTAAAAGATGCTCGCGTTGCGGCAGAATAATCTTGCAATTGCATTAAAAGTTTACCTTAAAAAAAATTATTTTAAAAAATTAGTTACTGATTCAAATTAATGAAACAGTCTCGGCTTGAAAAATAAGATTGAATACATTAGATGCTTCATAAACCCTGTTATTTAAGTGATAGCCTGGCCCAAGCTAAGTGGCAGCCTGGCCCAAGCTAAGTCGCAGCCCTTTTGCCCTGGCCCAATCTTCCCAGTCCATGAACCCTGGCGGCCCGCCCATCACGACGCGCTAAACCGGAAGCATTGCTTCTGGACGCTTCCTGATGACTCCTCCCTTGCCCTCCCACGTGTCCTCCTCGAGCCGTGCACTTCCCTCGTCTGTTGTGCTCCCTCTTTTATTGCTCCTTGTTCCCATTGTGTACTGTAGTGTGCAGAGAGAGTGACCTTTAGAGAGAGAAACGTGCGACCTGTAGAGAGAGAGAGAGAAGAAAATCTGGGTTTAGATTTTGAGTGATTTCATCTCTTCTCACCCGTCACCATTGTTGGCCTACCTCAATCTCCTCTTTGTCCCTTTGTGTGTGTGTGAGGAGAGTGAGTGTATACAGTGGTTGGGCTCTTAAAGGTTTGTTCCTTTTGGTGAGCTTGAGGGGGGATCGTTCTCTGGAAAGCAACGGCGTGGGTTCTTTCTGTCCGTTTACTTCTTCTTCTTTGTGGTCACCGGTTCTAGGGTTTTGGGGGTTTGGGTGTTGCGGGCGACGGTGATCTTTGCCTAACAAAGGATGAGTGTGTGAGACCGTGTGGGACTCATTTGGTGGACTTGTTAAGAGAAAGGGTGACTGAGCCTATATATATATATGTGCCTAAGCCGAGGTTTCAACACCTGTGACGGCAAGTCGGTGGCTTGACACCGGCGTTGTGGCCATTGTTCTAACTCTGCTTATTTCTTCTTTATTTTTGCCTTTTGTGTTGGTCTAACTCATTGGTTCCTTGCAGGTCACTGTGAAGTTCGTGGTGAACTTCTGTCTGTGTTCGTGTTCTTTATTTATTCCCTTAGGCTAGAATGTTTGTAACCCCCTCACCCACTCTGTAACTCGATAAGAGCGTCTCTGTGAGGTCTCTCTCTAATTAGAGCTCTGTATTAGGCTATTCTGGTCTGTAATATTTATTTGGCGTATGTACGCACTTGTATACAACCACAACAGTGGTATCAGAGCCTTGGTTCGTGTTTGAAGGCTACGGTTGTGTACGGCGGCGTACGGTGGTGTGCGGTGGACTGAGGTATATACGGTGGCCTACGGTGGCCTACCGTGTTCTACGGGCTCCCTTCAATCCAAAAATAGAAACCCTAATCTAGGGTTTCTGGGTAAGCTGTCTTCTCTTTCCTTGTCACCTTTAAACTGCGTGGATGTTGGTTGCATGAGTTTGGTTGTTTAAATCTGTCTGTTAGTTGGTCTTTTCTTCCTTGCCCTGCTCAAGCTAGTTCTGAGATAATAGCTGTCTGCCTGATTCCCCTTTAGTGAATCTTGATCTTATTGGCTATTGTCTGTTGAAAAGGAACTGCTTGATTAGGCTGTAGTTAGGCTGTGGTTGTGTGGTGATTCTGATCTGTTGATAATTTCTTGTTTTTCGAGCGATTCTGTTCTGTTAGTATCTTGCTTGATTCTGTTCCGGTGGTATTTGTGTGTTTGATATTTTTCCGAATCAGTGTTTTTTAAAAATGGCTAGCTCTTCAACTTCAGCTTATAGCTTAGAACCTTTCAATGGGAAAACCGATTTTTCAATCTGGCAACAGAAAATGCGAGGCATTTTGATAAAGGAAAAAGTTTTCAAAGCTATCACATTGAAATTTTCTGAAAATGATTCTGAAGAAAGCATAGCCGAAATGGATGAGTGCGCATACTCATCCATAATTTTAAAACTGTCCGATTCGGTTTTACGAAAAGTCGGCAAGCTTGACTCCGCTAAAGCTTTGTGGGAAAAATTGGAAGAACTGTATTTTGAAACCTCGTTGCCAAACAAACTGTATCTTCTCGAAAAATTTTTCCGCTTTAAGCTTGACTTAAACAAAGATATGGATGATAACATCGATATCTTCACAAAACTGGTTCAAGATATCAAGCAAACTGGAGATAAACATATTGATGAATACACCCCTATTGTGCTTTTGAATGCTATCCCAGATTCTTATGCTGATGTAAAATCTGCAAACAAATATGGTAGGGATGCCTTAACTCTTGACACTTATTAATGGATTAAAAAGTAAAGAGTTGGAACTAAAAGCAAACAAGGGTAAATCATCAACATCCGTGAAGTCCATATGGTAAGAGGAAGGTCTCAAAACAAATAGTGGTCAAAACAAGAATCAGAATCAAGGTCACAACAATGAAAAGAAAAAGGGTAGGAGTAAGAGTAGATCAAAGTCTAGGACTAGAGGCAGAAAGTGTTACAACTGTGGTGAAATAGGTCACTTTAGGAAAGAATGCCCTAACCCTAAAAAGAAGAATTTCAATCAGAATCAAAATGAACAAAATGACTGCAATATGGCCTCGGGAAGTGAGGACGATGCGAATGTTTTTATGGTGGTTGAATCATGTGATAATTTGGTTAACTCTGTGAATGCCATGGCTGCATGCAAAAATGAATGGTTGATAGATTCTGCCTGCACTTTCCACATGACCCCATATAAACACTTCTTTAATTCCTACCAAGAACAAAAAACTGGATCTGTCTCACTTGCTAATGAAAAGAAGTGCCTAATTGCTGGAATAGGTGATGTTTATCTGAAATTTGATTCTGGAAATGTTTTGAAATTAAAAAATGTTAGGCATGTTCCTGACCTTTGCAACAATCTGATTTCCTGTGCATCTCTAGAAGATGAGGGTTTAGAGGGAAGGTGGGGGAGGGGAATGATGAAGATTATGAAAGGCTCTCTTGTGATTGTGAAGGCTGAAAAACGCCGTAATCTGTATGTGTGTGCTGGTTTGCCTCTATCTTGTGCTGAGAATTGTGCTAATCTCGTTAAGGAAGATAAAACAAACTTATGGCATAAAAGATTAGGACACATGAGTAGTAAAGGCCTAGGAATCTTAAACAAGGCTGGTGCCTTGGAAAAGATGAGATTTCGACTTGCCCTTGTGAGTCGTGTGTCATGAGTAAACAAAGACCGAGTGAGCTTTCCCAATCCTCAATCCAAAAATTTTCTAGTAAAAATCCTTGAATACATACATGCAGATGTATGGGGCCCTCTAGCGAGCCCACTCAAGGTGGAAACAGATATTTCCTTTCCATCATTGATGATTTTTCCCGAAAACCCGGTTATTCCTCATGAAACACAAGTCCGATGTTTTTGAAAACTTTAAAACCGGAAAACCATGATTGAAGTAAAACGGCAAGAAAATCAAAACCCTTAGGACTGATAATGGCCTAGAGTTCTGCAACTCTGAAATGGACAAATTCTGTTCTGAAAACGGAATTGAAAGACACAAAACTGTCCCTTACACCCCTCAGCAAAATGGGGTGGCTGAGAGAATGAATAGGACTCTCCTTGAAAGGGTTAGAAGTATGCTTGCCTCCTCGGGTCTCTCCAAAAGGTTTTGGGGAGAGGCAGTCCTAACCGCCGCCTATTCATCAATAGGTCCCCTTCCGTCCCATTGAACTAAGATGTCCCGAGGCAGTTTTTTGGGAAAAAGAAATTGATTTTCAAAATCTGAGAGTCTTTGGGTGTGCTGCCTATGCCCATAGGAGAAACGACAAATTGGAACCTCGATCGGTTAGGTGCGTTTTCTTGGGGTACCCTGAAGGTGTAAAAGGATATAGGTTATGGGTGAGGGATGAACCGGGTTTTAAAGTGATTATAAGCCGTGATGTTGTTTTTAATGAAAATGAATTCCCGTGTTTGAATGTCCCGAATGAACTCGTCCCCGCCCGCTCCGTTATGGTGGAGCACCCTGTCGTATTGAGTCCTATTGAACCTAGGGTGCAGCCCGAGACTGAAACCGTGAATGTGAATCAAAATGATCAAGTAAATGAGCAAGAAACTGAAACTGTAGATGCTGAAACAGAAAATGATGACGCTAGGATTGAATTTCCTGAAGATCAAAATCTAGACAACTATCTACTTGCTAGGGACAGACCTAGACGTATGATTAGAAGGCCCTCTAGATTTGATGACATGGTCTCTTTTGTGTTTAGTGTGTTTGAATCCATTGACAACTGTTATGAACCCAAAACATATCAAGATGCTTTGAAATCTGCTAATTCTGTGGAATGGTTGAATGCTATGATAGATGAGATGAACTCGTTGCATGTTAATCAAACTTGGACTTTAGTGCCCAAACCTAAAAACTGCTCCCTTGTTGATTGTAAGTGGCTGTTTAAAGTTAAAAACGAGTCTGAATCTGTGCGTTTCAAAGCTAGGTTAGTTGCAAAAGGGTTTACTCAAAAGGAGGGGATAGATTACACAGAAATCTTTGCCCCGGTTGTCAAATTCACTACAGTTAGGGTCATGCTTGCTTTAGTTGCTCAATTTGACTGGGAGTTAAAACAAATGGATGTCAAAACTGCGTTTTTACATGGTGAATTAGAAGAAAAAATTTTCATGAGGCAACCGGAAGGTTTTATTGACAAGAAAAATCCCGATTATGTTTGTTTGCTGAAAAAATCTTTATATGGTCTTAAACAATCTCCCAGAATGTGGAACAAAAAATTTGACTTGTGCATGCAGTCTTTAAATTTTAAACGCAGTTCTTATGATCACTGCTTGTACTTTAAAATTAACTGTGATGCACACTTGTTCCTTCTGATTTATGTCGACGACATGCTCTTGATTAGTCCTAGCATCAAGGCTATAGAGGATGTCCAAAAATGTCTTTGTAAAAACTTTGACATGAAAAACTTGGGAGATGCGAAAAAGATTTTGGGAATGAACATTGTAAGGGATAGGAAGAACAACACGATTTCTCTAAATCAGATTTCTTACGTTGAAAAGATTTTGAGTAAATTTAACATGCAAAATCAGAAATCATCAATGTGCCTCTTGCAAGTCATTTCACCTTGAGTAAAACCAGCCTCCCCAATCTGAAAATGAAATTGATGAAATGAAAGATGTGCCATACTCCAATGCCATAGGATCGGTCATGTACTTGATGGTCGCACACCGCCCGACCTTGCTTACCCGCTAAGCCGTTTGAGTCGGCATGGCTAATCCCGGGATGCCTCACCGGTGTCAAATGGCCGATGAGATACTTGAAATTCTCTCTGAACTATGGTCTAAAATTTTCAAAATGTCATGATGGTGTGAAATTAAAAGGCTATGTAGACTCGAATTATGCTAATGATAGAGATAGTAGGAAATCCACTACTTCTTATGTGTTTACATTATGTGATGCTTGTGTTAGCCGGAAATCCCAACTCAGCCTATTGTTGCATTGTCTACAATCGAGTCGAATATGTTGCTATAACAAGCGTTTAAGGAAGCAACATGGTTAAAAGGATTAATTTCGAACCGGGTTTTTGAAAGATAAAGCGTGATTTTTCGGACAATAATCGGCATACGCTTTGTAAAAATCCTGTTTTTCACGATAGGACAAAGCACATAGATGTTAGGTACCATTACCTTAGGGATGTGATTGACAAAGGACTTGTCCTTCTTGAAAAATTCCTACCCGCCTTAATCCTGCATGGGAACCAAATGCTCGCCTGTCACCAAATTTAAAAATTGTTTAAATATTTTGAAAATTGATACCGAGATTGATGCTCTCTTGCTGTGTTTTTTCCCTGAAAATCCTCGGCTCTCTTTGTGATCGCTGAGGTGTCTCTCTAGTTCCTACTTAGTGTGGTGGAGCTAGTTAGATTTCTTTTTCCCTGCTTGGTCCAAGCTGTGTGTTGGATCAAGTGGGGGATAGGCGATGATGAACCCTGCTTGTTTAAAAGTCCTTTTGAGTCCCCTTTAAGTCCTCTTTCCTCCCCACTTGCTCCAAGGTGGAGATTGTTATTTAAGTGATAGCCTGGCCCAAGCTAAGTGGCAGCCTGGCCCAAGCTAAGTCGCAGCCCTTTTGCCCTGGCCCAATCTTCCCAGCCCATGAACCCTGGCGGCCCGCCCATCACGACGCGCTAAACCGGAAGCATTGCTTCTGGACGCTTCCTGATGACTCCTCCCTTGCCCTCCCACGTGTCCTCCTCGAGCCGTGCACTTCCCTCGTCTGTTGTGCTCCCTCTTTTATTGCTCCTTGTTCCCATTGTGTACTGTAGTGTGCAGAGAGAGTGACCTTTAGAGAGAGAAACGTGCGACCTGTAGAGAGAGAGAGAGAAGAAAATCTGGGTTTAGATTTTGAGTGATTTCATCTCTTCTCACCCGTCACCATTGTTGGCCTACCTCAATCTCCTCTTTGTCCCTTTGTGTGTGTGTGAGGAGAGTGAGTGTATACAGTGGTTGGGCTCTTAAAGGTTTGTTCCTTTTGGTGAGCTTGAGGGGGGATCGTTCTCTGGAAAGCAACGGCGTGGGTTCTTTCTGTCCGTTTACTTCTTCTTCTTTGTGGTCACCGGTTCTAGGGTTTTGGGGGTTTGGGTGTTGCGAGGCGACGGTGATCTTTGCCGGAACAGTGGATGAGTGTGTGAGACTGTGTGGGACTCATTTGGTGGACTTGTTAAGAGAAAGGGTGACTGAGCCTATATATATATATATGTGCCTAAGCCGAGGTTTCAACACCTGTGACGGCAAGTCGGTGGCTTGACACCGGCGTTGTGGCCATTGTTCTAACTCTGCTTATTTCTTCTTTATTTTTGCCTTTTGTGTTGGTCTAACTCATTGGTTCCTTGCAGGTCACTGTGAAGTTCGTGGTGAACTTCTGTCTGTGTTCGTGTTCTTTATTTATTCCCTTAGGCTAGAATGTTTGTAACCCCCTCACCCACTCTGTAACTCGATAAGAGCGTCTCTGTGAGGTCTCTCTCTAATTAGAGCTCTGTATTAGGCTATTCTGGTCTGTAATATTTATTTGGCGTATGTACGCACTTGTATACAACCACAACAAACCCTATAATTGTGAGAAATGAAAGATATAATTCCACTTCACCGTTTAAGAGAAAGATCTCTCTCTCTCTCTCTCTCTCTCTCAGTTTAATATTACCTTTTAAAAATTTATTCATATGTGAAGAATACATGTGTATGCTTGTCATATTGTAATAAGATGAAAGATATAATTCCACTTCACCATTTAAGAAAGAGATCTCTCTCTCTCTCTCTCTCTCTCTCTCTCTCTCTCTCTCTCTCTCTCTCTCTCTCTCTCTCTCATAGTTGCATATAAAAGAATAAAAGCTCTTCTTAAAGCTGATAAGGTATATAAGCTATCCATCTCAACAAACAGTGCATCCCCTCCCTAAGGAAATTATTTTTTCTTGATTGCCAGCAAAGAAATATATGCCATATATTTAGTCTCTCTCCATAATTCTCTCTCACAAAAGAACTTTTCCCACCTCTTCACACTTAAAACTCTCTCTCTCTCTCTCTCTCTCTTCAAAAATGACAACCAAATCACCACCAAAAATCTCTAGATTGGTGGCACAAGTCTAGATCATGACTTGCACTGGAATGGCCTTCTTCCCCACCAATTTCATGCTCCAAGCTGCTCATGAAGATGACCATCAACCCCCAAACTCTCTCAATCAACTTCTTCCCCCATGCACTACTCAAGACTTCCATGGTTAGCCTCTCTCTCTCTCTCTCTCTCTAACTATCTCTCCATCTCTTCTCCTTTGTTTTGTTCGGTGATTTGTTCTAGCCATCTTGTGCACACCTCACTCTAAAATCACACATATATATATACATACCTTGGTCTAATTACTGAGTGTTTTTGCAGGTGTGGCTTCATTCTTGGGGAAGAGATCCATGTCCTTTTCTGGGATTCATGATGGTGGTGAAGAAGGCAACAATGGAGAAGATGATTTGTCTGATGATGGGTCACAAGCTGGAGAGAAAAAGAGGAGACTTAATATGGAGCAAGTGAAGACCCTTGAAAGAAACTTTGAGTTGGGAAACAAGCTTGAGCCTGAGAGGAAAATGCAGCTAGCAAGGGCACTTGGCTTGCAACCAAGACAGATTGCTATTTGGTTCCAAAACAGGAGGGCTAGGTGGAAGACCAAACAATTGGAGAAAGACTATGATGTCCTCAAGAGACAGTTTGAAGCTATCAAAGCTGAGAATGATTCCCTCCAAGCTCAGAATCAAAAACTTCATGCTGAGGTATATTATTTATTTGGATTACATATATAAAGTTATGAATTCTTTAGTAATTAATTGGTTAATTTCCTATGGCAACTTTTTATTTTAATCATTGGGGTATATTTTAAGTAAAGTTCTAATCTTTATCTTGCTAATTAATGTGGAGAATAAGAAGAAAATAAATGATCAGCTCCTCTAATAGGTTGTATTTGATCATTGTGGCTACTTGTGGAATCACACTTTCAGCTTTAATCAAGACTACGCCTCTATCAAAGACTTCAAGGGAAATTCTCTCTCTCATCTCTCTCTCTCTCTCCCTTTTTCTAGATTTATAGAAACCGTTCTTCAATACGAGAAATGCTATTACGACTCCACTTTTCAATTATAACACGTCTACTGTGTATATGAAACATTTGATACAATCAAAACGAAGCGGCATCAGTGCAGATTTTTTATCATAAGTGGAATATTAATAGCGTTTCTCGAGATCTCCTTCACCTTAACAAACATCAAGATCTAAAGGGTAATCATGAGTATAAAAAGTATAGTATCAATGTAATGTACCTTTCGTAAAATCCAATCATATTATAAAGACATAATTATCATATATAATCATATGGTATTAATTCTATTAGTATCTTTATAAATGGACCTTGTGTATTTATTTGGAAATGTTTTAAATATTTCTTGTTTATTAATTAAATTTAACTGAAATGAAATGATTGCAGATATTGGCACTGAAAAATAGGGAACCAACTGAGTCAATCAATCTCAACAAAGAAACTGAAGGTTCTTGCAGTAATAGAAGTGAAAACAGCTCTGACAATATCAAGCTTGATATCTCAAGAACACCAGCCATTGACAGCCCTTTATCTTCTCATCATCACACAATCCCAACAAGCAGAAATCTCTTTCCATCTTCAAACATTAGGTCTACTACTACTACTACTCCTCATGTGGCTCAACTCTTTCACAACTCATCAAGACCAGAACTACAACTCCAATGCCAGCAGCCGAAAATCGATCAAGCTACTGTTAAAGAAGAAAGCTTTTGCAACATGTTTTGCAGTATCGAGGATCAATCTGGATTTTGGCCATGGTTGGAACAACAACAATTCAACTGAATTCGTAAGACTCGTAAAAGAAAAAAACTCGATTTGGAGTTTGGCTTGCTCAATGCTCGCGCTCGCTTACGTTATTAAGATGGAGATCAATGTCACTATGTGATCTCCGAGTTTTTAATTAAATTCTTGTTTTTGGTAATTTTAATAGTGTATAAAGTAGCAAATATTTAATTAAGTTGAATTCAAAATGTTTGGGATTTGGCAATGGGGAATAAAGGGTGGGTATGTTAAATTCCTTTGCACTATTATACCATTCAATGTTTTGTTTATTTTGTTCTTTAAATACTTCTTTTCAAGAATTCTCAGTTGAATTAATCAAATATTTTCCCTGGTGAAATTCTTCAGCTCTTGCATGATCCAATAAATAAAGGGTGTGTCTAATTACACGATCTATTTTTTTTCTTTTCTTTTTTTGTAATTTTTTTTTTTTCTTCACTAGCTCACTCACCGGTCTCATTATTATTATTTTTCTATCACTGGCTAATTACTCCTTACTTCAATTAGTATTACAAAATTAAGAAAAAACCTATGAAATGAAAAATAAAATCCACCTGAAAAGCTTCTGCCCTATCATATTATATACTGTATTTAAATAGTTGAGCTAGTTTGTTGCTTTGGAATCATGTATTTGGAACTACTAGTAATAGTACATAGAAAGAAAGAAAGAAAGGTCCTTTTAATGCTATCTTTTGCAGATTTACATGTTTCAGTATAGACCAATAGTCACCAATGGGAAATGTTGAACAAAATCTACTTGCAGTTGAATAAAGTATGTAATTAAAAATAAAAAATAAAAAAGAGAGAAGAGAGAGAGAGAGAGAGAGAGGTATTAGGCACACATTCCAAGAAAGAATGAGGACAAAGAGATGGATGGAAGGGTGGAGAAAGAAAACAACGAGAGTTGGAAATGGTCATTTTCTCAATGAGGGGGACCTTTGGGTTTGGCAAAATTTAAACTGACAATTGACAATGAATGGGGTAATGGGTATCTATAACACCACACACACACACACACACACACAGAGGATACACACAGAAAACAAGTACGTACCCACCACTTTTTTGGCACATTGAAAAACTGGGGGTTGAGTTCACTGCACTCTTTCCTTTCCTTTCCTTTTCTTTCTTTCTTTTAATTTTCTTTTTGATTCCTCTGATGGATGGAAAGGAATTCATGTGATCTACTGTCACCCACTCCCTAGCATCCAACACAATTTAGTAGTCTCTTTTCACCTCTCCCTTTCTCTCTTTCTTTCTTTGCCTTGGAGTTTGGACCCCACAACCTTTCACACCTCTCCTTTTCCTCCACTCACATATACATACTCTCACTCTTGGTTAAACTTCATACACCTCACAATTTTTCAGATTGTTGATTCTTGATTTCATGTTATCCCAATGCGAGAGATTTTGTTACCGACAAGCGTTTCCAAATATTTTTATTTGACTTTTTGTAATGGGAGTATTATCTCTAGCTAGGCTCTCTGGTCTCCATTTATGCTAGTAATTACTTTTAAGATTTTTTCTTCTTCTTAATTATGATATATATGAGCCATGAAGTTCGATCCGACCTAACAAAAACCCGGTTCAAGTTTACAAAGGTTTGACTTGCCACACATCCGATGAGCCAATATTGAAAGCAAAAACTTAATTCGGCTCACCACAACCCTAGATTTGAGTTCCTCTTCCCCAAAAAAACCCGGTTTGAGTTTGCAAAGGTTTGACTTGCCACCCATCTGATGAGCCAATATTGATTGAAAGCAAAAACTCAACTCGGCTCACCACAACCCACCCCTAGATTTGATCCACAGTAAGTCATATTTTGAGTATTAATTATACCTTTATCTATATATGTTTCTCCCACCATTTCAGTTGAAGATGTTACTTCTAACATGAAGCCTATCATTATTTAATGAACAATCTATAGTAGTTAAGAGTATAAATAAGTGATTACTTTTCACAAACGCAATTTATTCTTTCAACTACCTATCATTATTTAATAAACTCGAAATAAGTCATTTTCATGGTGTCTTTGTCACATCTCATATAGAATAACATGTCAGTTTTTTTATTCATGTAAAAAAAGGACTAGAAAGAGAGCTTCCACTCATTCAAAATTTGAAGGGAGAGATGACAACAAGGTACTTGGAACGAAAATGCTTAGCTCAATTAAGAAACTTCAGTATACCATAATCCACTTTTTGTGTGGCAAAGATTTCTTATGATGTAGTCATGTAGCCACTCAACTCAAATGCCAACTTATTAAGCTTTTTAGTTAGATGTCTTGAAACTTATGCTAAAAGTCGATTGTACGAGTTTTTTTTTCTATAAGAGCTAGCCAATCTGCAAGTATCATCGTAAGCTCTATAGCTCTCATAGAGAACATTGACCTCCCCTAACATTACGACGAAGTAAATGTTAACGAATTTCTTTTTGATGAAAGAAAAATTAAATTATGTACAGGTTGATACCTATCTACTATGACATTATTGAATGTGTCACACAGAGAGAGAGAGAGAGAGAGAGAGAGAGAGAGAGAGAGAGAGAGAGAGAGAGAGAGAGAGAGAGAGAGAGAGAGAGAGAGAGAGAGAGAGAGAGAGAGAGAGAGAGAGAGAGAGAGAAATCTAATCTAGTCTTGAATGTGCACTGTCAAGGCCTATATAGATTTCATATATAGTTGCAATATTATTTGATCATTTAACTGTCATAACAGATTGTTGGATATTAACTTAGCCAGATTGAACTACATGGTAACAAAATCCAATAATAAAAAAGCTTGCATGTGACAAAATCTTGTTACAAAGCCTAATGGGTATTTTCATATTCAAATTTATGAGAAAGTAGGAAGATCAAGCTTGTAAATCGAGCTTATTTAATTTCTGAATTTTTTTCTTTCTTGGATCATGTGAAAAAGGTATTATAAAACATGGCAGGAGACTTTGGCATTAAATTAGGGTTGAGAGATGCTGAATTATTCTCTACTAAACAAATGTTTAGTGGCGAAATTAACAAATTTTAACAGAGTAGAGCTCGTTAAGTGGCCACGTGAACTCGATTAAATACGCAATAAGGTTCTAAAATAATGTTGGCATGTGGTGAGCAATAACATTGAATTATTTACTTCTGTTTTGTCAACGATTCAAACAATTTATTTTCAAGAGATCAAGGAGAGAAAAAATCCGTAGGTATAGAAATTAGAAGTTGTACGAGTTTATATAATGTCGAAGAAATAATATATTGATCAAACTTCGAGGTTGCTACTGGTAAGTGCGTATTAAGAAGCATCTAATTGTACTAAACTATATATTAGCACACTTAAAATCATTGCCTCCAACATTGGGTCCTTAATGTACCTTATTATTGGAGCTTGATTACTTCCAATCTGCTTGGACATGAAAAATACCCGTCGTAAATTAACTGTTAATTATGTTTGAAATGCCAATAATTTCAGTTCCTATATATTTAGAGAATAATCTAATATTGTGGTGCCGATGGAGTTATTTTTCGTCTTTCCTAAGATTTTTCTCTTCTACCTCTCAGTTTTAATCCACTATTGTGTTACTAGCGATAAGAATACATTATTTTGAGACGGAGAAAAAAGTGATAAGGGTAAAATGGTTTAAGTGATGTCCTAAAAAAGAATGTTTTCAAACAAGACAATTATTTTGGGACGGACAAAAAAGGAAAGGAAGACAATAATTTAGGGACGGAGGGAGTACTATTAATGAAATGTTATTATTAATAATAAACATGAAGGTTAGGGCACTTGCTGTTTTGTGACACTCATTTGTAATTTATTTGTGGGTGTTGACGGATGCTGGGGGTTTCATTTCAAGAAGGTTAGTGATCACGCAAAAAGATTGTAGGTGACCACGTGTGTAGTCTAGTAGGATTCTGGCTTGTGTTACAGGGATTGCCCTTGAAGTATAGGTAGCTTTGAACCTGTGATCAACAGAGAACACCGTAAGGGGTGCTGGGTTGTCCCAGCAATAACCCTTAGGTGCGAGAATTAACAATACTTCAAAGGAGATGTAAAGCTAGGAGAATATGTTGTAAGCAAGTAATTTGCATGTACCTTCTGATGCCAGTGAGGGTGTTTATTTATAAGGAGATAAGCCATAATCCTAGAAGATTTTGGAATGGGAGAGGTATGATCAATTCCCATGTCTTTCGGATTACGTTTCCTTGTCCGCTTAGGACTGATGTGTAAAGAGTTGCAATAAGACTCTTCCCAGGCTGAGAGTTAGTTTCTTGGAGGACTCTGCTTTTGCCGAGCTGAGAGGGTCACGTCGAGGTCGGCCCGGTATGCGCCCAGGTCGCTCGATGTCGTTGTGGTCGGCCTGGTATGTCTCCAGGTCGCACTATGAGTCCTTGAAGTCGGCATGCTGAGTCGTCTGAAGGTGTTTGTCGAGACCGACCTAAATTAGATCCAGGTCGCACGTTGATCTCGTGGTCGGCCTGTAGAAGACCCAGGTCGCCTTGTCCGAGCTGGTGCTGTTGACCTGGCATCTCTGGCCTTGTGACATTTGCCACGTGTAATGTTGGGGTAAGGGATGTTCAGTAGCCCCCTTATTTTTGAGAGAGACGATTTATCCTCGAGTTCATGAAGTCACTTTATCGCTTCGACGAACTGAGCCGTTCCTTGTGAGCTCGTTTGGTCTTAGGTTGGCTTCCTCTGTTTGTTCTTTTCTTCGGCTAGTGTGCGCATTTATTATTGGAGAATCCCGAGGCGGTCCAGGTGGCAGGTCATTTCAAATTTCAAAAACGAATGGGCAGTTCCAATTCTTGCCCAAAACATTGTCGTGCTGGAGTCCGCACACTTTTGAATGGGTTGACCCGGCGAGTTCAGGTTCCTATTTAAGTGGCGGTTCTACTTTTTTAGGGCATTCTTACAGAAGTTTCCGAATACCTCCGGCGATTAAGCGATTCCCGGCGAATTCCTCCTTCCTCAAAGGTTCCAAATTCCCAGTCATTTCTTCGTGTCTCCCCTCCTTTCCAGTCATTAGGTTAGTCCTTTTTCTTTTTCCTATACATCTTTTGCATTTTCAGCGTTTTTCCTGGCGATTTCTCTGAAGTTATTGCCTTCGCCGTGTTTGTATTTTTGTTAACCGTTATCTTATATATAGTGTTCCGTCAAGGGTTTGTAGTGTTAGGTCCATGAGGATGTGCTCAGAATATAGGCTAGAGGGGGGGTGAATAGCCTATATTACGTGTATTTAAAAATTTCATCCTATTTTAAATTATGTGTTGGAAAACATGGATGAAATAATTAACATGAATAGGTCATCTTCCTAGTTCAAGCAACACAACCGATATAGTTGTATCAGACAATGTGCATCGGCAGTCATGAAGAATGGATGATAGGAAGATGTTGTTATACTTAGCTGGTAGAAAAGAGTTTGAGCAGCGGAAGAATAAGCAGCATAAGTATAACAAATAAGATTGAAGCAACTGTAAGTAAGAGCAAACAAGTTCATCATGACAGTCAACTAAAATCTTGTATTAGATGCATCAATTACTTTCCACAACCAGATTGCACAAGATATATCAAATATTACAGGAAAGATAAGTAAAGGCTGAATGTAACAAAATATGATTTATATTAAAATTTAGCAGAGGTTTGCTCAAAGACAAACATGCTTAGTACATCAACCTAGACTCTCTAACTTAGCAATCTCCCCAGGGAAGAAGGAAAGTGAAAAGTTGGGTGCCGGGAAGACTTATGACTAACCTTCATCCTTTAACTCTCACCAAGTACCTTGGGGAAGGTGCTTGTTTGAGTAAAGTGGAGGCGGAGGTGAGAAGAGAATATTAGGCATTGTTCAAATAGCAGAAATATGAACAACTGAGTGCTGAGCACTTGGCCAAAAGTGATGAAAACTTTTTGCACTATCGACAGCCCTTATAATATAGTATAACTCTGCCGATATGAATGCAGTATGGATTATAAAGCTAAGGTTCTTCATCGGACATCTTCAAGCTTGATTAGTCTTCAACGACTTGCAGGATGCTTGGTCTCTAGCTGTGAATTTGGAGTGCAGCAATTGAAGAGACTGAGTCTTTCGAAGGAAGAAAGAACTCAAATCAAAAACTGAGTTTTTGATCAAGTGGAACTTCTTAGCCTTTTGAATTTCTGTTTTCTCTCCCACAAAGTGTTGGTTCTTACACTTGTGTTTTCTCACTCTTTTGGGTATGGTTTCAGATTGAGAGAATGAAGAACAATTTCAACCACCAACACCTTTCCAGTGCATACATATACACTTTTTAATGTGAGAATGAGAGTCTTCTTATATAGGCTGGAGAAGATGAAGGATTCATTGGAGCTTTGAATGAGTTTCTGCCCATTGGAAATCTGAACAATTAATGCATAGGAGTGTGTCGTTCAAACTGTTGGGAAAAGACCTTCCGTTAAGCTTTTGTCTTGAAGTTGGTCCGTGAATCAGGCTGACAGAATTGGACTTGTCATGCATGCCTGGGATGTAGCACGCTGTGTTTGGCCTGTAATGGAATGTAGCCTTGGAGACTGGAACCAATACACAAAAGAGGAAATGTTTTCTGAATAATAGTCAAAGTACAGATATCGATGCGTATCTTAAACTGTCAGGGAGATCTTGTAACGGATCTATTTTGACATGTAGCATTAAGTAACGACCGATATTCCTCTTATGAATAATCAGCTTCTTTGCAGTTTTCTGATAAAGATCATGACTGATACTTTGATCTGCCGATATAATACTGCTGGTGTAGAGATAGCTAATGAGACATGGCTGGTGGAAATGTCTGCTGGTAAGACATTGCTGATGGACATGTCTACTGGCGCATGAAGAGCTAATCTATATAAAAGTTTGTTATCAATTTGGTAGGACAAAGACTCGGATATGTACAAAGACTTCCTAGTCTAATGACCTATGCATTGTTTCAACAAGCTGTCACACTAACCGGTACTCAGCCCTTTTAGCCACTTGTGAAACATGCGTTGTAATGGGAACAAGTAAATTACTGCGTTGGAATATGCATACATATATATTAGTTGTTTCACAGGCATATTCCTAACAATCTCCTCCTATTTGCTTGGGGCCATTACTACAATTGACTTATACATACAGCTCTTAAAGCAGTTGTTCAATCCTTAGTAATAACATGCCACTAATGAATAATCATTTTATATCAAGGCATGCCCTAGGTTGAACTTACAAGCGATAGCGTATGTATAGTCACACTACTAGAAACACGCTAATTACTGTCGGAGTAATTACTGTCGGACTATTCCGACAGTAATTACTGTCGGATATTTTGATATTACTGTCGGAGTTACCGACAGTAATTTAAATTACTGTCGGAAACTGTCCGACAGTAATCGTCCGACAGTAATTGTGGTATATTCTACGAATATGCCTTTTTATCCGACAGTAATATCCGACAGTATTTTAGGGAATATTCTTGGAATATTCCATTTTTGAGCGCCAGAAAATGTTTGTCAAATTTACTGTCGGAATTTCCGTCAGTAAATACTCCGACAGAAATTTACTGTCGGAGCTCCGACAGAAATTCCGACAGTAATGTAAAGTTAATTCCCAAATCGAAGTCGCCCCCCTCCATTCTCCAGATCTATCTCTCAACTCTCTCTCTCTCTCTCTCTCTCTCTCTCTCTCTCTCTCTCTCTCTCTCTCTCTCTCTCTCCGCCGCGCCACCGTCCCTCCGTTCCGTCTCTCTCTCCCTGCGCCACCGCCACCCCCTCTCTCAAACCCTAGGTATATATATATTTTTTAATTTCTAATTTTTTGTATTTAATTTATGTTTTGTTTTAAATTTTGTATAAAAATTGTATGTTGGGTATTTTATTTGTTGTTTATATATTTTTTTTTTTGAGTCCGCCGCACCACCGTCCCTTCCGTTCGGTCTCTCCTAGGACAGGTATCTTGAACCCTAACTTGCCTTTGTGTAAAGTGGTTAGTTGGAAGTGGATGCTAGGTTTGATTGTATAGGTAGTTATGTTAGGTTTTAGTTTGATTTCAACTTCCATCCTATAACAGTCTAATTGGGAGTTGATTACTTGTTATGTTTCTACTGATGGTTGTAGTTGATAGTATGAAATGAGAAGAAGATGTTTGGTGCCAGCACCATTATATATCACACTCAAGTCCCTTGCAAGTAATGTCTGTAGACTGCTATTATTTAATAATGCCAACCCTAAAAATTGTATCACAAGATCTTGGTCATGAGTCTTGACTAGAAAATGCAGAGCATCCTGATCCTTTTTGCATCGGCGAATGCAGTACCCTTTTTGTAGTAGCAAGTATTTTAATAAACAACTTGTAGTTCAAATTTATGTAGTTCTGAGTTAACTTCTTGTCGATATTTTGTGAATGCTAGTTAAGTTTAACTTGCTATCGATATTTTGTTAATGTAAGCTTAGTGATGTTTCACAGTATACACTTTAGCTGTATTGTTTAGATTTCATGCTAGGTACTATGGGCAATTAAACAATATTATATGAACATTCACATTTTAGCAGAATGTGTGCTGATAGTGGCTATGGTGGAATTTGGTATGGAAGCTTTGGAATATTTTATTCAATGGAGTATGTATTTCAAGCATTTTCCTTGTCCGATTGTTTAGAGTTTTAAATGTGTAAATGGTTAAATGCTATTTTTTGGAATTGTCAGAAAATTTCTGCCTTTGGGTTTCGTTCTTTTTTTGGTTGTTTTTGTTTGCTTTTTTTGAGTTTGCTCTATTTGTTCATTCTTCTCCCTAGCACATATGTTTTGCTCTGTTTCTAACTCAACAACAGAATCCAGATTTTGCAAGCTTGAAGATTTCTCTATTTCTAACATTGAGATCTTTTCCTGAAGTTACTTGATAACAAGAATAGCCTCCAGCTTTGCCTGGACTTTTATTATAATTTAACTGATTGGTACTTCTATTACCATGATATGTAGAATTATCTTTGGATTTTTTTATCCCGATAATAATTAGCCTCAGAATTTTCATGTCAAATAGTCTGTTTGTATCTCACTCGTAGTTTTCTGAGTTTCAAGTTTTAAGAGCAAGTCCTCATATTCAACTTACATTCCCACCAATTCATCGTCATCCACCTGTAAGCTTGTCTTTCTGAGGACTATAAAGAGTTTTTTTGTGTCAACTTTGACTTAAATCAATTAAACATATATTTTGTAATAATTCATTAATAAATTATAATATCTGGACACCAGTCGCACTTCGGTGGTTCTTAGAGTTATCAAACTTTAAGAATGGACGGGTAGAACAAAAGGATATTATTTTTCAATAATGAATTTAGCTTGTTTCTTTACCCTATAAAGTTTCAGAAATTACCCTAAGTTTTCCGATTAATTATATCCTTAACATTTTTTGACTAAAATTAACATCATCGCCAAAGTGATTTTGTTGATTGAATTCAAACTTGTTAAAAGATGAATGTAAATGTTGATATGTGATAACATGCTTGTTTCCCAAAGGAGACCTTAACCTAAAATCTAACGCTAAACTTTTACCCTTAATCACAACCTTAAATTCTAAACCCCAACCTAAACCCTAAATTGGACCCTTAAACAACCCTAAACCATATTTAAACCGTATCCAGTTAAAATTAATCAAATATATTTATCTTTTAAAAAAAATCAAGTTTTTAGAAAATTAGGATGTAAGCTAAGAAATCAACTTTGACTTAAATCAATTAAACATATATTTTGTGATAATTCATTAATAAATTATAATATCTGGACACCAGTCGCGCTTCGGTGGTTCTTAGAGTTATCAAACTTTAAGAATGGACGGGTAGAACAAAAGGATATTATTTTTCAATAATGAATTTCGCTTGTTTCCCAAAGGAGACCTTAACCTAAAATCTAACGCTAAACTTTTACCCTTAATCACAACCTTAAATTCTAAACCCCAACCTAAACCCTAAATTGGACCCTTAAACAACCCTAAACCATATCTAAACCGTATCCAGTTAAAATTAATCAAATATATTTATCTTTTAAAAAAAAATCAAGTTTTTAGAAAATTAGGATGTAAGCTAAGAAATCAACTTTGACTTAAATCAATTAAACATATATTTTGTTAATTCATTAATAAAGTATAATATCTGGACACCAGTCGCGCTTCGGTGGTTCTTAGAGTTATCAAACTTTAAGAATGGACGGGTAGAACAAAAGGATATTATTTTTCAATAATGAATTTCGCTTGTTTTCCAAAGGAGACCTTAACCTAAAATCTAACGCTAAACTTTTACCCTTAATCACAACCTTAAATTCTAAACCCCAACCTAAACCCTAAATTGGACCCTTAAACAACCCTAAACCATATCTAAACCCTATCTAAACCCTAAACCATATACGATAAACACTAAACCTTATCTAAACCCACTAAATCCGATCTAAACCCTAAATTCTAAATCATATCTAACCCCTAAACACTCAACCCTATCTAAACCCCATAAACTCTATCTAAACCCTAAACCATGTCTAAACCCTAAATATTATCTAAATCAGTATCTATCATTATATTCTCAACCCATCTCTAAAGGATCGTCCCACATCAATGTAGGTTTATTGGATTCAAGATGGGAGATCCTTCAATTGAAGTACCTCTTTCATTCGCCGTCGAGCAATTGCTTGATAAAATTTGTGTGTGGCGTCATTTATCTCTGCCGCCGAATTAAGCTTATTTAAGAAGAGGAATTCTTGAAAGCATCCAAGGACAACGTAGTTTTGTAATTCTTTATGTCGTTGATAGTTGTCCGTCCTTTCATAGATCCCTACAAATATTGCTCGTGAAGAAGAGTTCTCGGCACTTGGGACTGACCTCAAAAGGGTTGAAAACTATTCTTATGCTGGAGATGCTACTAAGTTTTGTTAAAGCTTAGTCTTAACTCCAGTGTAAGGATACTTTGCAATCCTTGTGAGCTCACTCCCAAAGTGCTGAGAACTCTTCTTCACGAGCAATATTTTTAGGCTTCAATGAACGATGGAGAGCTATCAACGACATAGGGAATTACAAAACTACGCTGTCCTTGGATGCTTTCAAGAATTCCTCTTCTTAAATAATCTTAATTCGGCGGCAGAGATAAATGACGACGTACACAAATTTTATCAAGTAATTGCTCGACGGCGAATGAAAGAGGTACTTCAATTGAAGGATCTCCCATCTTGAATCCAATAAACCTACATTGATGTGGGAAATTTGGGACGATCAGCTTTAGAGATGGGTTTGACGAGAATATGATGATAAATACCGATTTAGATAGTGTTTGGGGCTTAGATAGTGTAACAGGCGTGATGTCGACCGATGAATTGTGATTAGCGTAATAGTGTATTCGATCTCATACTAATCATTTGTTGCTTAATAGGAGTGATGTCGACTGACGATCGCAGTTGGATGTATAATCGGAGGTTGCCGAATCGTAGTGGTATTACAGATGAGTTCATTAGAGGTTTGAAGAGTTTTATCGAATTTGCTCTAGCGAACCCCAAATACATGAGTGGTAACAACATAAGGTGTCCATGTGATGGCTGCAAAAATCGAAAGTACTTCCCTTCGATGATTGTTGAGAAGCACCTTCTCCAGACGGGTTTCAAGTTGGGTACAAGCGGGTAGCTCACGGTGAGCAAATCGAGTAGTGCCTAGGCCGAAAGTAACCACAGAGGATTCTGTACGTGAACCCGAACCAAAATACGAGTGTGAACGATGAACCGTTCGTGGTATGGAAGATATGGTTAGGGATGTTGCTGGTCCTCATTTTGACCGGTCGGAGAACGCACGTCAAGAGGAGCCAAATCCCGCCTAAAGTTCATTGAAGCTATGGAGTCGCAACGGAGAAGTTGTATCCTGGCTCGAGCGCACCGTTTGGAGACGTGGCCGAGTTCCTAAACATCAAGTCGATTGCAATATTAGTCAATCGGTTTCAATCGTCTTATGAAAGCACCGAAAAAGCTTTGCCGAAAGGGAATAAGATGCCGAGAACTTCTATCGACAAAGAAGATGGTTGGGCATATTGGGTTGAAATATGAGAAGATTGATGCATGCAAGAATGATTGCATGCTTTTCTACAAGGAAGATTCAAACTTGAAAGAATGTTCCGTGTGTGGCCATGATCGATATAAGCCGAAATGGAGGGGTTCAAACGCAAGAAGAATGAACCTTATAAGCGGTTGCGTTACTGCCGTTGACTCCGAGATTGCAACGCCTCTACGCGTCTAAAGCTAATTCGAAGCTATGCGTTGGCACAAAGAAAGCCCGCGAGGATGGCGTGTTGACTCATCCGTCGACGGCTTGGCTTGGAAACAATTTGATGCAACCCATCCCGACTTTGCCGTCGAAGCTAGAAATATCGGGTTATGCGCGGATGGTTTTACTCCTTTCGGGCCTGGGGCGAAGTCCTACTCTTGTTGGCCGGTTATAGCTACCGTCTACAATCTTCCACCGTGGTTGTGTATGAGTGATCCTTATATGTTCTTGTCACTGTTCATACCGGACCGACTAGCCCCGGCAAGAATATTGATGTTTATCTCCGCCCTTTGACGAGTTGAAAATGCTCGGGAAGACGGAATGGATACATGGGATGCATTCAAAAAAGAAAATTTTAAAATGAAAGTCGCGTTGATGTGGACGGTGAATGACTTCCCTGCCTATGGGATGTTATCGGGTTGGAGCACACATGGAAAGCTTGCATGTCCTATTTGTATGGATGACACTAAGTCGTTCACACTCGAGCACTCTCGTAAACCTTGTTGGTTTGATTGTCATCGTCAATTTCTACCGGATGACCACCCATTTAGATCACAGAAGTAGCAATTCACCAAGAATAGGGTTGAGCGTGATGAGGCGCCTAGACGTTTGAGCGGTGAAGCTGTTTATGAAAAGGTGTCTAAACTACAGAAGACCAGGTAGGGGAAGATGTATGCAAAGGATAGACTGCGAGATTTTGGTGTAAAGCATAATTGGACCAAAAAGAGTATATTCTGGGAGTTTCCTTATTGGAAAGATAATTTGATACGCCATAATCTTGACGTCATGCACATTGAGAAGAATGTGTTTGACAATATTTTTTAACAACATTATGGATTGGAGGGCAACTACCAAGGACACACTCAAAGCCCGAATGGACATGAAAGACATATGTAAGCGGCCTGCCTTGGAGCTAAAAGAGGTCAATGGTAAAACAGTGAAACCTGTCGCTCCATACGTGCTAACCAAGGATCAAAGACTTCTAGTGTTGAAGTGGTTGAAGGGATTGAGGCTTCCAGACGGTTACGCTTCTAACATCAAAAATTGTGTAAATGTAGATGAAGGAAAGGTTCATGGTTTGAAGAGTCATGATTGTCACGTGTTACTGAACAGGTTACTTCCTATTGCGCTTAGAGACTTGTTGCCCGACAATATATGGATTGCGTTAACCGAGCTGAGTGAGTCATTCAGAGCGTTATCATCCAGCACTCTACGGGTTGATGACATGAGATGACTCGAAGCGAGCATTGTCGTGACGATTTGCAAACTTGAGAAGATCTTTCCTCCGTCTTTTTTTGATTCTATGGAGCATTTACCGGTCCACTTGGCATATGAAGCTAGGGTTGGGGGTCCAGTTCAATACAGATGGATGTATCCATTTGAGAGGTAATAACTCGTCTCATAATAATCGTTTTTCATCTATAACATACTTAAAAGTTGGTTATAGCATGTGTAACATTTTTTTATCCTGTCATGCATCTGCAATTAGGTATCTCGATCATTTGAAAAGGAAGATGAGAAACAGGGCAAAGGTTGGGGCTTCAATATGCGAGGCTATTATTATAGAGGAAATTGTTGCCTTTGTCGTGCCATATTTTCATCCCGATATTGAAACGAGATTGACTAGGGTTGGGCGCAATTATGATGGTGGAGAGCCCGATGTCAATGGAGACATCTCATTATTTAATGCTCCGGGTCGGCCACTCGGTAAACCGGTTAAGATTCGAATGCTAAGCAATAAGGAGTATGAAGCTGCGAGACTCTATATACTCCTTAATTGTCCTGACGTTGAGGAATATCTCAAGTAAGTTAATTATCAATTTCATTTAATTTTAGATAGTCGTCCGATTCAAATTAAAGTTGCAACATGCACAAATAACTCGTATAAACTCTAAACTTAATGCAGTATGTTCGAAGATCAAGCCGAGATGATATATCCGACGAATTGCGAGAAATCGTGACAGAGAAAGAGTTTCCGTCGTGGTTACGCAAATATGTAAATATCATTTCCTGGCTCGATTTATATGTAGACATCTTATATATGCATCCAAACGGTATAATGGCTCGCCATTTAAAAATGTCTATTATGAAATACTTTTCAGGTTTTGGAGCATCCTAATGACCCGAGAGTCGCGAGATTATCTCACATATCTGCAAATCCGTTGATGAGAGTTACTTTATACAATGGATATTATGTGAATGGCTATGTCTTCCATACAAAAGAATACGGGGAGGGAAAACAAACAGATAACAGCGGTGTCAATCTTAAAGGCAACCTTGACTATTATGGTGTCCTTAAAGAAGTCATCGAGTTACGATATCTTGGGAGGAAAAATATAGTCCTATTCAATTGTGATCGGCGAGACGCCGTACGAGGTATAAAAAGCACGACTCGTTTGACCTAATCGATGTGAAGCGACGTCTAGACATGCGGGTGATGATGTGTTCATCTTAGCATCACAAGCACAACAAGTCTACATGACACCATACCCTTATCGGCGAGCTGATGAGAGGGGATGGTGGGCTGTTTGGAAGACTAAGGCCAGAAGCACTATTGATATAGCATATTGGTCTGATGACATAACTACAGAATCGTCATTAGAAGGATGTTATCAAGAGGATGAAATGCCCGTACCTCCCGTTGTATCTTCTGATAGTCATCCAATAGATGAAATGCCCGTGCCTCCCTTGGGCCTGGAGATAGTATTGCCCGTTGATTTGCCACCTCCTTCCCGTCGAAGACGAAGTCCCGATTATTGAAGGTGATGCAAGAAGACGACGAGGTAAAAGATGAAGAGGATTGGATGTCCGAGGATGAGACGAAGAAGAACTTGAGTTTTGTAGTAGCGACTCAAACGCCGAGACCAAGAATCCGAGAATGAAGAAAATGCAAACACCGAGAATGAAGACTCGAGTAGTCTTGCAAGATGTACCGTTTAGGCTCTTTTATTTTTGTTAGAAATTAAATGTCATGTGTAGAACGCTATTTGTATGTTACTTGTTATCATGAAGATGAGAGATTTTAATTTATGTTATGTATTTTAACTTAATTGTCATCTAAACTTAGCGTTAATTGTCATCATTAATATACTAATTTATATATAAACATGTCAGGACGAGCCGGTAGAGGTAGGAGTCGGACACCTAAGGTCCGACTTCTACCTACTTGCATTACGGGTACACAGCTACCTGTACCTGCAGGAGAAGCTGAGCCTCACTTGGATCGGCCCGAGGATGTGCCCGACTCTCCCCACGAGCCGATGAGCAGGGTTGGGTCCTCATCGACTCCAGATGGTGTTGATGGAGATGGTAGGATTATCGTTACCATCTCCAGCCTTAAGCAGTAAGTAATAATATTTCAGTTTTAAAATTTTAATGCTTGTACATTGGTTAAATGTTAATTACACATTTGTATAATATATTTGTTTAATATATATTTTTCAGGTTTGCAGGCGAGTATCCCGATCCGACTCGCTTCCTTGGATGTATTCTACGTACGATGAGGCACGAGGAGTACTGGCCACAGTACTCTAACGTGCCTAAGGCGGTCCGAGACTCCTGGTGGGATGATTTTAGGGTAAGATATATAAGATATATTAATGTTTAATAATTTAATAATTTCTATCAAAGTTTATAATTAATATGTTTAAATTGGTTAAACTTGCAGCTGACTTATTGTTGGCCTGAGCACTCTGACGCTGAGGCGCACGAGGCGTTTAGGTTGATGTGCGGTAAGAAGTACCGCGACTGGATTTACTCTATTAAGAGGGGGTGGACTGAGAAGAGGGCGAGGGCTCCAAATTTCATCGATGATGTCTGGCGCCAGTAAGTACATTATAATAATATACTTGATTTAATTTCATTCCTTAAATAGATGAGAGATTTTGTATATATTGTATCTCTATAACAATTTTAACATTTTCACAGGTATACCGAGGGTTGAAATTCCGAGGACGCTAGGGCTGTCGCCGATCGCCACAGGCAGAATAGGCTTAGCGGCACAGGGAGGGGGGTGAAGCACACCTCGGGGTCGATCAACACCTCCGAGCACCACTTGCGCATGGTAAGGACTTTAATGTGTTGTATTGTAATTAATTAATACATGCTTTAATTGTTGGGTAGCCATGTGGATGCTATGAAATCCATGGCTGAAAGCAAGGCACTGACAGTGCAAATATGTTGTTTTAGAAGGGGTTTGAGTGTAAATATACTATTTTAGAAGGGTTTTAAGTGTAATTAGGCCTTTATTATTTCATCAAAACATACATATTATATGTTATTATTTTACTTATGCTTTCAATTGATTTGTAGGGTAGCCATGTGGATGCTATGAAATCCATGGCTGAAAGCAGGGCACTGAGTGCAAATATGTTGTTTTAGAAGGGGATTGGGTGTAAATGTACTATTTTAGAAGGGTTTGAGTGTAAATATACTATTTTAAAAAGGTTTGAGTGTAATTAGGCTGTTTTAGAAGGGTTTGAGTGTAAATAGGCCTTTATGAATTCATCAAAACATACATATCATGCTTTATTATTTTACTTATGCTTTAAATTGATTTGTTGGGTAGCCATGTGGATGCTATGAAATCCATGGCTGAAAGCAGGGCACTGAGTGCAATTAGGTTATTTTAGAAGGGGTTTGAGTGTAAATGTATTGTTTTAGAAGGGTTTGAGTGTAATTAAGCTGTTTTAGAAGGGTTTGAGTGTAAATAGACCTTTATGAATTCATCAAAACATACATATCATGCTTTATTATTTTACTTATGCTTTAAATTGATTTGTTGGGTAGCCATGTGGATGCTATGAAATCCATGGCTGAAAGCAAGGCACTGAGTGCAATTAGGTTATTTTAGAAGGGGTTTGAGTGTAAATGTACTGTTTTAGAAGGGTTTGAGTGTAATTAGGCTGTTTAGAAGGGTTTGAGTGTAAATAGGCCTTTATGAATTCCTCAAAACATACATATCATGCTTTAATTGTTTTACTTATGCTTTAAATTGATTTGTTGGGTAGCCATGTGGATGCTATGAAATCCATGGCTGAAAGCAGGGCACTGAGTGCAAATATGTTGTTTTAGAAGGGATTTGAGTATAAATAGACTTTTTTAGAAGGGTTTGAGTGTAAATAGGCTATTTTATAAGGGTTTGAGTGTAAATAGGCCTTTATGAAAGGGTTTTCAGTTTAAATAGGTTGCTTTAGAAGGGTTTGAGTGCAAATAGGTTATTTTTGAAGGTTCTGAGTGTAAATAAGTTGTTTTAGCAGGGCTCTGAGTATAAATAAGTTGTTTTAGAAGGGGTTTGAGTGTAAATAGACTATTTTATAACGATTTGAGTCTTAATAGGTTGTTATGAGAATGAATTGAGTTCAAATAGGCTGTCTTAGTAGGGTTTGAGTGTATATATAGGCTGTTTTTATTGTTTTCTTATAAGTTGATCGTGTTATAGCTTAATATGTGTTCTTCGCTAATTTTAATTCATTATATACGGTACCGAGGTACCGATGACTGATTTATTTGCTGCGACCCACACCACTCCTGCTCCTCCTGGTGCTGATTCGCCATATGTCTTTGTCGATGAGACGGCAGAGAGAGCATTTATAAGTATTACTTAAAATATTTTAATTCTATTTTGTTTATTAGTTAATGGTAAATGTTAATATTAATGTTTTTATGTTTTTTTATGACACAGAATGCCTATAAGGCGAATATGGACACGTAGGTCACCGAGGGGCTTATCCAGACGACCCCTGAGGTGCAGACGCCATTTGTCGGCAACATTTGGCATTCGGTCACTGCGGAGTCAAGGAAGAAGAGGGGAGATTGCCTCTACGGCTTTGGTGACCACGGCGCCGCTGCGTTGAGACCAGGCAGATCGACTTCTTCCTCGGCGACCGCGTCTTCTGGTCCTCGGAGCCAGTCAGCTACCGAGCGTGCCCTGGTCGAGAAGACGCAGACTCTCGAGCAGCTGTTACAGAGCAGCCGGGAGGCAGAGACCCGGCAGATGCGGCAGAGCCGAAAGAGTAAAGGACGATCGGTTATTAGGCAAAGAAGACCTACTAGGCGTAATTTATTTGACCCCCTCCACAAGAGACACATTTATTTTAGTACGTAATATATTTTAAATTGTATATATATTAATTTTAATTTAGTTTATGTTTTAGTTGTTAATTAGTTTATTGTTGCAGTGTTGTGTGTGTGATTGTGTATATGTGTATATATAATTGTTATATCAGGTGCAAAAAAAAAAACAAATTTCAAAATTTTAAATTTTATTTTTTTTATTTTTATTAGAAATTACTGTCGGAAGTTCCGATAGTAATTACTGTCGGAAATAACCGACAGTAATTACTGTCGAAAGTTCCGACAGTAATTAAAATACTATTTTACTAGTGAATTACTGTCGGAATATCCAACAGTAATCACCGACAGTAATTACTGTCGGATAGTAGTCCGACAGTAATTACTGTCGGATTACTGTCGGAGAGAAATTACCGTCGAAGGTTTACTGTCGGAAATTGTCGGAGCGCTTCCGACAGTAAATTCATCATTACTGTCAGAATTTCTTAATTACTGTTGGATTTCTCCGACAGTAATGACGTGTTTTCTAGTAGTGTCACCTATTGCTAAGTATTTACAGACTCGATAAAAGAAGGTACAAATACGAAGCAATAACCAAAATAGTTTTAGGCAATTATGAGATATAATTGATAAGTATGCCATAAAGATGTTTTTCTTGCAATGTAATGTGTATGAGCTGAAGTATTTTGAGCAAGAAAGAGTTTTGAATCAGCATAACAGTTTTGAATTAGCATACTTAATCGAATTGATTAAGTATCAGATAATTTTAAAGACAATGCTGATAATATAAAAGGTACAAAGGTAGTCATTTAGATAATTTTTAAAATCAGCGTAATAGAATAGTCATTTAGATATAGCTGATCGGACAGTGAAGAATGTCGTTCATGTCAATTCAAGTTTTAGTACAGAGTGTAAGATATTTTCTTTATAGAGAATTCTCCTCCTATTTGTATATGTCTATTATGTCGAGCTCTCCTCCTTAAATCGTATATGTTATGTATATGTTTAGTTTTATATAAACTTTCCTCCTATATTCTTGATTAATAATTCTCCTCCTATTTTGTTGTTTTGTAGCTATCATGTTGAGTAGTTACTATTGTACTTTTTCAATCTCTCCTCCTTAATTTTAAAATATTTCTACTTTTCTTGTATATGTATGTCAATTTCACAATCTTACAATCTTTCTACTTTTCTGTACTTTGCTGTGTGTATATGTCAATTTCACAATCTCTCCTCCTTAATGGTCACAAGCTAAATTTTTTGGAATGGCTACAAGCTAAATTTTTTGGAATGGTCACAAGCTAAATTTTTCAGAGAATAGGACAAGTCATAAGGACTCAATAGGTCAACTCATAAGCTATGAATCGTAGTTATGACTTGTAGAAGATTTCATGTTGGTGTTAAGGCATTCGTTATCTTAGTGTATACGTTAATTATGAAGAACACTCCTTTTTAACCATATATGTATATGGCTATGATGTATAAGGTATACATGTCGGGAGTGAAAATGTGAGAGCACTTCTTAATTATACATGCAAAATGTGACTAGAGTATTTTGTCTTATTGCCTGTAAAGAAAATTTTATACGAGTGAGCTTTGAAGAGCAATTTTGAGAGAGAGATGCATTGCTTTTGTTGTTATCGGATGAGTTTAATGAAAGTATTTAAACATGTGAAATGATGAAACTCTTTTCCTTTAATGTTGTAAGCAAAAGATGTGTTAAAGTATATAAGAAGAAGAGAAGGATATTAATGTTGTAAATGTCGAAGTGTATATTTCTTCTTTTGAATGATCAAATTAGAAGCTTCTAGAAATAGTGCTTAACAAGAGCTAAATAGTTTCTCTTTACAACATCAATGCATATGTCGTGTTAGTATTATAAATGTGAAGTTGTTCCATGTAAGAAGCTTGTACAAGTGTGGAGGTTGATATAGAGTTATTGAAATATAGTGTAATCAGATGTTCTTTTAAGAGATGTGTCACGTATTATGAATATGTTCATCTGAATATTTTTTATTTTGTGAAACCTATAATGTATGATGTTATAATATATACCTACTAAGGTGTATTTTACTCCTGGGGTGTTTAACATACTCTTTCTTTTTGATAGGACAATGTTATTGAGAGATATATAAGTCAATATTGATCTAATGTACGAGATGTACATCTAAGAATGATATATAGAACATTTGTCTTCCTTTAATGAAAGGAACAATGGACGGCAAGCATGAATGATTATGTAATAAGACAAGTTGCGGTAAGTAAGACAAACTGAAAATAAAGAATACAACGTAATAGGAACATAATTTATAGATAATGAGTTGATAATAGGAACATAATTTATAGAAAAAATAAAAACATGCTAGTGTTCCTGATGAATCAGAGTAATGAATGTAGTATCCTAATCGTTGGGAGTATTAACTGCTGGGTTTAGCGCAGAATTTGCACTTGCGAGTTGACGCTCGTCTTGAATCTGAGATTGCTCGAGTTGAGCATTTGAGGAAATAGGAGAGATATTTGAGGTAGGAGCAGGGAGAGTGTCAGGCTCTGTAGTTGATGCGAGATTTCTTGAGGGAATCTAGGGGATGAAGTTTGACACATCGTTCCTGGGGTCTTGCAGACGATTCCTTATCCGACGACTGATTCGACGAGGTCTTCGAATCCTTTGAGGCTGTGGTGCTAGAATGTTCATCAGAAGAGTTAGCCATTCGTCGTGAAAGATGGGACGTCGTGCGGGTATTGAGGAGTTTGTGTTACACATTTTGAAGATGAGCATACAATGGAAGAGAATCAATGTAGATGTGGAAGATGAAGATTTAGGAGAGGTTTTAAAGAGACGGATACCAATCTTTTGAAGGATTTTGAGATTATGAAGAGATTGAGGATGTGAGGAGTCTGATGTCAATTCCTAGGGTGAAGGAATTTGATAAGACATAATGGCGGCTTAAGAAAAAGAGTGTATTTAATACCATAGCAATGATATATTGTAATTAATGATTAAATAGATGTGTAGAGTAAGTATAGCTATGAC
Source organism: Platycodon grandiflorus (assembly GCA_016624345.1). NCBI lineage: Eukaryota > Viridiplantae > Streptophyta > Magnoliopsida > Asterales > Campanulaceae > Platycodon > Platycodon grandiflorus. The sequence continues at coordinate 39,454,908 of CM028364.1, forward strand.
ATAGGTAGTCATTGATCGTTTAAACAAGAGGTTTACAATAATACTTAGTCAAAAGGATTGACTTACTCAAGAAGGGACAAGAATGGTTATACCGGCTGAGTTGAAGTTTTTAATATTTTGTTTTGAGCTATCAGCCATTTTGAGAATTGTAACAGTATTTTCCTTGTAGAGATTTGTCAGATACCAATTGTTGGAAACCAATTGTTAGAAAGATATTTGAAGAATAATGGTTTGGATATACTTATAGCGATTAGCTTTGATGAACAAAGTGCATTGAATTTAGGTTAAGTCTTATACCAATTGAAACTTTATACATAGAAATGTGGAGAATTGGTTGGAACTACAAGAATTTAGGCTTTTATCAGCAGTTGGAGTTGGGTATCTGCTGATGTGAGAACTGCTGACAAAGATGGTTGTCTGGATTTATCTTGAAAAGAATTTTGACAAATTTTGAGAATATCGTTTGGTTTGTTTGGTAATTTTAAAGTCAGAATAATCAAAGATTCGCACAGATATAGGATAACCATTTCTATTAGAAGAAACATTTTGAAACATTAATGAAGAGTCTTTGGCAGATGTTTATGAGTAATGGTGGAAAGATAATTTTAATAGAGGCAAAATTCTACTAATAATGAAGTCTATTAAGCACATGATGAAAGAAGACAGATAAGTGGGATATTGAAAACATACCTAGAGTGATGTTCGAGCTTCTTTCTTTGCTTCAGGTAACATTGTACATTAGCAGAGAAGGAATTATGCTGAAATGTATTTCTATATTAACCTATTCTTTGATGTCTGACGAGAGTGAGGCATAAAATATACAACGGGGGTTATATCAACCATTCACTCTTGAGGAAGGACTTAGTTTTAGAAAACTACAGTCTTCCCATGGATCCTAAAATTTCTAGCTATTTCCTGAGATAGGTCAAGTTGCGAAAAAATTTACCCTTAATATTTTGTCAGTTAAGCATGTGATAAAGTATAACAGATTGTTTTGAATTCAATCTGTTTGCTAATTAGTTGTTAGTCATGATGATAACAATTATTATATATAGATATACCAATTGTAAGTTCATTTATGAAGAACAACTAACCTTGCCTTTTATTACTACAATCTCAAAGGTCACACAAGATTTCGTAGTTGTCATGACTGAGAATACAAATTGCTGTTGAGTGGTTTAAAAGAAAGTAAAAGCATCTGTTTTTAAGATAAAAAATTTGTAAACTCAAAGGCTTTCGGCAGTCTTTAGGTTGACACAACAGATAATTTGATTCACCGCAGATTTACTAGTAATCTTGTAAGTTGAATAGTAAGGTCAGAGATTAAGTAATGAATATGCAGTTTCCTTTACTTGAAGGTGGGATATAGACATAATAAGTCATCCTTTAAGTAACTGCAGTCTACCTATGTTGAACAATTAGAGCGTTCGACAGATCTTGAATTTGATCATGGCCTGGTGAGATGATCTAATTTAGAAAGGCAATTATCAAAATGGTTAAAGAAAAGAGTTTACCTCTTCAGTAATAGACCAGAACTCAATATAGCAGATTTTATAGGATGGGTTTGCTGATGGGGTCTCAGCAGAGTTTGTGTAGGAAATGTGTGATCGTTTCGTTGAGGTCAATTTCTCCAATCATCAGAATAACGTAGAAAATATTATGAAGGAGAACAGTATATAGGATCAACACAATTAAAACACATCAATTCATGCTATCAAAGGAATTCAGACAAGTAGATAGACATGAAGGAAAGTTGCAGAACTTGTATTCAATAATCCAAATCGTTTTGAATAATACATATTAGGGATTAGCTGATTATAAGAGCAATACAACTGGAATTTGACTAAACTGCTGATTACAGAATAAAGATAGACAATGATTCAGTTTTGAATAGAAAATTTTGTTACAAAGATTTATCCAAGATATCCTAATCCAAAGAACATAATGAGGAGTCATTAGTCATGGAGTTCGGAATGGATCAAGATGGTTGTGTCCATTTTTGATCTCCTCCAGCTCTGAGGGGAGGAAGAACACGTTCACACCTACTGGTCATTCTGAAAGCACCGTAGGGTGATAGCCGTCAAAGATGTACTGCTTTGGCCATGAATCCCCTTTGATATGCACAGGGATAGAAGGTAGTGGTTAGCAGCATGTCATCCTTAGCAACACCTAATTAGCTACCTAATCCAGTCGAGCTGAATTATCTGCATCAGCCATCTTTGAGGTGATGGCCAGTATACTTACATATGACCAGACGAATTGTTGGACACAACGATTTATTAGATGCTATTCAAACATTTGATAAATCTTATCTGGGATCTTTTCTGAGATGCTCATGTATACATCCAGAGTTACGATAGTCGAACAGGTATATGCTAAGTGGTTTTCATAGTGATTCATCTGAAAATATTTTAGAATATCAATAAGTTTGATAACTAAATGTTAGAAATGGAGTGAAATCACTTTTACGAGCATAGATTAATAATTTTCTATCTTATCTTTTAATATAGTTGATTAAAGACATTCTTAAGTGTTCTGATAGTCAAAGGTCTGTAGCATATAGTTCATCTTTTACCAACAAACTTTTAAGATTATCAGACAAGACGAAAGAAGATTCTTTTATCAACTAATTTCAAGGCGCAAGATTGAAAATTTATAATGAATGATTTCTAAAACAAATGAGTTAATAAAATTCCTCTCAGATATTATAACTGTATCAAAAAAAAATATTTCACAGTTATGAAGATTTTAGATTTTCAGAAAGCATCTTTAAGAATTTTAAATCAATTCATCATGAGTAACAGAAATAAACTAAAACAACTTTGAATGAATATGAAAGAGTCATACCAAGTTGTTGGAAGTGTTGACTTGATCGATTTCGAGGATTTGAATTTAGTAACATTTTGAGAAAATTTTGAACCAGTGTTTAGCATCTAGTATAATTTGTAATCAGTTTGTAAGTTTCTTTATGGTAGAGTTTGGATGAGGAAACGACTTTACTTATACTCATAGAGGCTAGACTAAAGGACTTGTAATAATAGAGATTTACTGTAGAATTGTCCTTTTTACATGCCTTTGTAGAGAAAGGCTGTAAATGTGATGTCTCGACTTTCTCAATATTCTTGGAAAAGATTTTGAAAGCAAAAGTGTTTTTGTTTTATTAAACAGACTTGTCATTTTCCAAAAGCTTTTGAGAACAGTCTTTACTTTAATCGAAGTAGTCAATCTTCGTAAAGTGTGCCTCCACCTTTAATAGACTTGGGAAGAAGATAAGTCCTTTAAAGGTTTTACTCCTATAAGTCAGCACATATAACTGAACTTATGAAGTGTGAGTTGGTAGATATGGAAATTCAACCAACTAGAGGTTTTAAAAAAACATCTTAGATCAGCCAATATGAAAAGTGCTGATAAGTTTTTGAAAACCATTTGCATAAAGCAAATCATACACGCATACAAATATATCAATATAAGCACAGTATGACAAGAGTTTATTTATGCAGCATGTCTGATAACAAAAACAAGAATCAATTCAGCAGACATGTATACAGGCCATTAATGAGGCAATAGCTGACCTGTTTTGGTGTATGCTGGAGAGGTGGTCTTTACCAACATCTTGGACTTATTACTAGATTTCTCATAGTAGCACTCTAGTCCGGTAGACGTTGTTTTGACATAGAGTGAGTGAAGGAAGTAAGAGATTTATCCATGAGTGATCAGCAATCCTTCATAAATCAGCAGCCAAGTTGATGTCTACCGATGGAGAGTTATGTTGCCTCTTTGATCCTTTTGTCATATGAGTTCCTGCCTTAAATACTCATAGAAAAATTATTAGCAACATTTATGAGCTAAAAATAGCTCCAAAAATTCAATAATACAAGTGAGACTTAATAAGCACAATAATTAAATAATTACTCAAAATATAGCTTATAAGTGTAGCCCAAGACATCACGACGATAATAATTGGAGTTACTTTCTCACTTATACCCTTTGAACATTTCTGCTCATAGTAGTTGAGGAACTTGTTCTGAAGTTCATTGAGTGTATCTTTTTAGGCAGAAGCTTTTTGTTGAAGAAGAACAATTTCATCATTGATGTCCTTAGACCAAGATCTAATAATCACAGTGATTTAGAGATGACATAAATTTGATTTTTTTTGAATTACCTTTGAAACTCTTCTTATTTCTTTTGCTTTAAACTATAATAAGAAGTTTTCTCGAAAAGGTGTTAGATTGAGACAATCGTTAGCCTTATATCAAGATAGCAAATTTTCAGAAGTGAGTCAGAGTAATTCATCCATCACGTATGAAGTTGACATATTTGCTAGAGGATATATCATGAGCTTGAAAGTAGACTATTTTTGAAGTAAATATAATCCTTAGCAAGTCAATATATATTCGACTATAATACTTTTCTTCATGATATCAATTGAATGATATATTTCTAATATATGAAAGAATTTCTTATAGTAATCACACTTTCACCACAATATTCTTTTCTCATATGTTCTTGAAAACAAAATTGATTTTGATTTGAAATAGCATTTTCAAATGGCTTCCAGGTCTCTCAGTCAAGAAGATTTTTGGAAATAAGGAATTTGAAAAAAAAAAAAGACACTTTTTGACTATGCATCTAATCTGAGCAACTGGATCTAAACTCTCAGGTTGTTAAGCCTGGAATGAAATTCTCAGAGTACCGCTCTGATACCAATTGTTAGGTCCATGAGGATGTGCTCAGAATATAGGCTAGAGGGGGGGTGAATAGCCTATATTACATGTATTTAAAAATTTCATCCTATTTTAAATTATGTGTTGGAAAACATGGATGAAATAATTAACATGAATATGTAATCTTCCTAGTTCAAGCAACACAACCGATATAGTTGTATCAGACGATGTGCATCGGCAGTCATGAAGAATGGATGATAGGAAGATGTTGTTATACTTAGTTAGTAGAAAAGAGTTTGAGCAGCGGAAGAATAAACAGCATAATTATAACAAACAAGATTGAAGCAACTGTAAGTAAGAGCAAACAAGTTCATCATGACAGTCAACTAAAATCTTGTATTAGATGCATCAATTATTTTCCACAACCAGATTGCACAAGATATATCAAATATTACAGGAAAGATAAGTAAAGGCTGAATGTAACAAAATATGATTTACATTAAAATTTAGCAGAGGTTTGCTCAAAGACAAACATGCTTAGTACATCAACCTAGAGGTCCTAGACTCTCTAACCTAGCGATCTCCCGAGGGAAGAAGGAAAGTGAAAAGTGGGGTGCCGGGAAGACTTATGACTAACCTTCATCCTTTAACTCTCACCAAGTACCTTGGGGAAGGTGCTTGTTTGAATAAAGTGGAGGCGGAGGTGAGAAGAGAATATTAGGCGTTGTTCAAATAGAAAGTATTTGAACAACTGAATGCTGAGCATTCGGCCAAAAGTGATGAAAACTTTTTGCACAATCGACAGCCCTTATAATATAGTATAAGTTTGCCGATATGAATGCAGTATGGATTATAAAGCTCAGGTTCTTCATCGGATATCTTCAAGCTTGATTAGTCTTCAACGACTTGCAGGATGCTTGGTCTCTAGCTGTGAATTTGGAGTGCAGCAACTGAAGAGACTAAGTCTTTCGAAGGAAGAAAGAACTCAAATCAAAAACTGAGTTTTTGATTAAGCGAAACTTCTTAGCCTTTTGAATTTCTGTTTTCTCTCCCACAAAGTGTTGGTTCTTACACTTGTGTTTTCTCACTCTTTTGGGTGTGGTTTCAGATTGAGAGAATGAAGAACAATTTCAACCACCAACACCTTTTCAGTGCACACATACACACTTTTTAATGTGAGAATGAGAGTCTTCTTATATAGGCTGGAGAAGATGAAGAATTCGTTGGAGCTTTGAATGAGTTTCTGCCCGTTGGAAATCTGAACAATTAATGCATCTGAGTACGTCGTTCAAACTGTTGGGCAAAGACCTTCTGTTAAGCTTTTGTCTTGAAGTTGGGCCGTGAATCAGGCTGACAGAATTGGACTTGTCATGCATGCCTAGGATGTAGCGCACTGTGTTTGGCCTTTAATGGAATGTACCCTTGGAGACTGGAGCCAATACACAAAAGAGGAAATGTCTTCTGAATAATAGCCAAAGCATAGATATCGATGCGTATCTTGAACTGTCAGGGAGATCTCGTAACGGATCTATTTTGACATGTAGCATTAAGTAACGACCGATATTCCTCTTATGAATAATCAGCTTCTCTGCAGTTGTCTGATGAAGATCATGACTGATACTTGGATCTGCCGATATAATACTGCTGGTGTAGAGATAGCTAATGAGACATGGCTGGTGGAAATGTTTACTGGTGAGACATTGCTGAAGGACATGTCTGCAGGCGCATGAAGAGCTAATCCATATTAAAGTTTGTCATCAATTTGGTAGGATAAAGACTCGGATATGTACAAAGACTTTCTAGTCTAATGACCTATGCATTGTTTCAATAAGCTTCCACACTAACCGGTACGCAGCCTTTTTAGGCACTTGTGAAACATGCGTTGTAATGGGAACAAGGAAATTACTGCGTTGGAATATGCATACATATATATCAGTTGTTTCACAGGCATATTCCTAACATGTAGTCAAACTGGTATTCTTGGGTTTTTGACGAGCGAGTTTTCCCCCCGAACTTGAATCATATCTACCTTTAGTTCTTCCTTCTAGTGTTTTCCGATTGCAAACATGAGGGTTAAACGATCAAACCAAGGCCCCTTATTTGCTAGGCCGCAAAAGGGTAGGGCGATCTTTAAAAGCGAGGATAGCGACTAGCAAATTGTCTTGCCGAGTGAGGCCCGTGATTTGCTGGTCGCGTGGGGTGCGAATTCGGAGGGCCTGGTGGTCCCCGAGGATGATCCTTTTAAGACCGACAGTATCCCTTTTGGAACCTCGATGCGTATTTTTGAAAGGTATGATGTGGTTATGACGAGCTTGCTCTACTTATATTTTGACGAAGATCGGGTTACGCATCCCAGGCCAGCTCACACTATCGCCTCGTCGTCTGGAGTGGGTTTTTTGGCCTCTTCGTCAAGTCATTTTAATATAAATTATGTCTTGCGAGCTCAACGGCCCAAGAGAAAGAAGTCGAAGTCTTCTGTCGAAGAGGATGCCGCTGGTCGTGCCTTCCGCGACTGGTGAAATAAGATTACACAGTCTGACGTAGGTGCTTGGACCTCGAAGTTCTTTTGTGATCTAGAATACAATCAAGGTTTTGTTCCAGACCCGGGGTTTGGCCTAGATAGCTTGAGGGCTTTGAGGAGTCGAGTTGGGTTTTACCTCAGTTTCTTTGATTTGGGCCTTCGATTTCCTCTTGACCCCTTTATTTGTGAGTTTTTGGATGTTACTTCCACCATTCATCTAGATCTCTCCTGGAATACTATGAGGATTCTTCTCTGCTTTATCGTGTGTACTCATTTGCTCGGTTTTGAGCTGATCATGTCACTATTTTGTCACTACTTCCACCTCGATCGGAGTAACAATCGGCTGTTGGCGGGCTCCAGAGATGGGTTGCTTACTGATTGGTTGCTTTTCTTTGATGAACCTTTACTGATTGGCTGCTTACTGATTGGTTGCTTCGCATTTATCATTCCATAAAAAGGGTTTATTCTTTTGCATCAAGTTCGTCATTAGAGTTGCAATCTTGGAAAATCTTCTATAAATCTCCAATAATAACCCGCTAAACCCAAGAAACTTCGAATCTCCGTTACTGACTAGAGTCTCTTCCAATTCACTACCACGTCAATCTTGATTGGATCTACCGAAATATCATCACCCGATACAACATGGCCTAGAAAAGAGATCTCCTCAAGCCAAAATGCACACTTACTAAACTTCGCAAACAATTTCTTTTCTCTCAACACTATTAATACTAGCCTCAAATGCTTCTCATGCTCTTCGCGAGACTTCGAGTATATGAGAATGTCATCGATGAACACCACTACAAAACAATCCAAATAAGGCAAGAATACCCTATTCATCAAATCCATAAACACAACTGGTACTTTAGTCAACCCAAACGACATCACCACAAACTTAAAATGCCCATATCGAGTACTAAAGCCATTTTCGGAATATCTTCTGCCCGAACCTTTAACTGATGGTAACCGCTCCTAAGATCAAACTTGGAATACACAACGGAGCCCTAAAGTTGGTCAAACAAATCATCAATGTGTGGAAGAGGGTACTTGTTCTTAATAGTGACCTGATTCAACTCCCTATAATCAATATACAACCTCAAAGAACCGTCTTTCTTCCTCACAAATACCACCGGTGCACCCCAAGGCGATACACTCGGTCTAATGAAACCCCAATTCAGCAATTCCTCCAATTGAAGTTTCAATTCTTTTAACTCAGCCAATGCCATACGATATAGTGTTTTCGACAACGGTGCCATACTTGGTAACAATTCAACACAAAACTCTAACTCCCTATCCGGAGGCAAATCATAATCTGTTGAGAATACATCCGAAATTCATGTACAATTGGAACATCTTCCAATACAACCACTTTTTTCGATTTATCAACTACACAAGCTAAATACCCTATACACCCATGCGATAACAATTTTTGAGCTTTCAAAGCTGATATCAAATGAATACCACTCATGCACTTATCACCCACAAACATAAACGGAGGCATTTCAGGCAATTTGAATTTAACAACTTTCTTACGGCAATCAACAACAGCATGATGAGTATGGAACCAATCCATACCTAATATAACATCAAAATCACGGATGGGCAAAACTACCAAATTCGCAAACAAAATATGGCCATCAACAACAACTTCACATGCACGATAAACATCAGAAGAAACTAAGCACTCTCCCATCAGAGTAGACACCTCCAACAGATAAGACAATGATTTAGGCATAGAATCCAAATGGCATGCAAAGTGAGTTGCAATATAAGAATGCGATGACCCTGGATCTATAAGCACTCGGGCTCACTCTCTCCAGACAAATAAAGTACCTCCTATAATGTTGGGGGCGTCAGGAACTCCCCTCTGGTCTAAAGCGAAGACTCGACCTTAAACTCTCGGTTGCTCGTCATTGTTTCGTTTCACACCCACATTCTCTTGTGTACCATCCTGTTGTACTCCTCTGTTCCTCGGGCAATCCATTTGGAAGTGAGTGCCATCGCCACACAATATACACTTACCATGTTTCCTCCAACATCTATCTTTCGTGTGTCCCTCCTTTTTGCAAAACCCACAAACATATTGTTTGTTCCGTTGTCCGCGATCTACACCTCCTTGATTTTTTGGTTGTTGTTCGTACTGACCTCCCTGGCGGTTGGAGTTGTTTCCCCTACTTGTAGTTCAACTAGTTCCTTGCCTTTTTCCACTGTGTCTGCGATCCATGCTGACTCCCACTTGAGTTACCCGACTTACCACGGTGTTCCTCAATGTCATGCTTAATCTTGTATGCCTTGTCCACTGCATTCTGATAACTCGGTAAATTCATTAGTAACAGTTGCTTACGGTATTCAATTCTTAAGCCCTTTACAAAACGATACACTTTCTTTTCTTCAATCAGAACCAAGTGTGCACAATACCTTGCCAACGCGGTGAATTTAGCAGAATACTGTGCCACGGATAAAGTTCAATGCTCCAAATTAAGGAATTCCACTTCTTTCTTTGCTTGCACTACATCCGGAATGAAATGGTTTCTGAACTGTCGTAAGAAAAGCTCCCATGTTCGAATCACACCCTCTTGAACCTAGCTTGCCTCAAGAACTCTCCACCAATGCTCCGCTACATCTTCTAACTTAAATGTTGCATACTTGACCTTATCATCCTCAGTACACTCAATAGCTGCAAATATCTTCTCAAGTGACTCGATCCACTTTTCTGCTTTCATGGGATCCGGTTCACCTTCGAAACTGCGGGGCTTCATTTTCAAAAATCTTCCTAACCTGCGATCATAATCCCCGTTGCCTCCAACTGGTTGACCTGTTCTATTGCCTCCTGCCTGTCCCATTCCTGCCATGGCCTGCCGGTGCAAGTCCATATTCTGCTTGTTTATTTCCATCATCGATTGCATGAACCCCTGCATAACATTAATGATTCCCTCATTTTGATTTACTGGTACCTCTGGCTGAACATTCAGTTGTCCCGTGGTTGAACTCTAGGCTGGGTAGGTGGTGGAATGCTATCCTATTCACCCGAAGCATTCCCGTTCCCACTCAAGCCAGCCTCCTCATTACTAGTACCGTGACGTGTCTCATCTATGATTAAACACCTACACAACAAAACACTCAACGTTAACGACTTAAACACACAACCAACCCTCCTAAGCCAAAGATTCTATCCCGAATAGCTAACTTATGCTCTGATACCAACTGTCGCGACCCGACCCAAAATTTGATGAGGAATCTTGTTCTGTCCGTGATAACGAGAACAGGAAAATAGCATCAAAAAAATCTGCTTTAAAAAGAAATGGAAAGTCATGTGAAAGCCCTATAATGCACGTGCAAGTTTCTTTTAAAACAAACAAAAATCTTTAAAACAAACGAAACCTCAACGGCGATACCACAAGCCAGAGAAACAACACATTAGCTATCCATAAATACAACGAGCAAACGAGCTCGGTAAAAACATACCTATTTCAGAGTGCGCGGAAAGAAATAAAAGTTAATATATACAAAAGCACGGCAACCATGCCGGCAACAAAAAAATATAACAAGTATCAACCGAGACAACTACCCAACAATACATTGTTTATATAACATGTACACCCTCGGCATCATCAAAAGAAAATACAAGGCACAAGGTATAACTACCCTAAAGAACGCATGACCAGCTGGAACTGAACATGAACGAACTACGGATTCCTCGCTGGACCTTGATATAAGGAAAACAAATAACACAAAACGGGGTGAGTCGAAACTCAATAAGCTATTATGCAACAATATGACATGCTAGATGCAAGACAATAATATTAACAGTTATAACAAGTCAACGCATTGAATAGACGTTTCTAAGTCAAACTATACCGCAAGTATAATATGTAACCACATAACCTTATACTACACGAGAGGCTCAACAATCGCCAACCGTCCCATACCAGTTGGAAACCATGACCAACATTCGCTCGTATAAGAAGCACGTAAGCGATAAATAACAAGTTACAAAGGATACGATGTCGAGGTACACCTCCGACCAAACCAATAATTCCAACCAACCAACCAATATAATACCAAATATCGAAGCTGCTGTTAACGTGCTCGATCAATAAACCAAATCAAGAATTCGAAGCCGTTGTTGACGTGCTTGAACCATAACAAAACCAAGATCTTAAAACAAAGAACTTGTGAACCATTTTATTTGTATTCACATTAAACTGGTGCCACCAGTGCTTGCAACCCAAAAAGGTCACCCCGGTTCAATAGCTTACCAACGTTGCGGTTTTTGCCTACAAACACTTGGCGATATTCCTCTATCGCGGCCAATGGTAGGGGGCAAGAACCCGATGTATTGGCCTTCGACTATTACGTAGCCCCTGCTCTTGTAATAGTCGAGCGTCAGTACACCCCTATCTAACAAACATAACATGGACTTAACGAAATGCTCAAGTAGAATATTTACTCGACATTTAAAATAAACGGTCATACTCCAAAGTAGGGAGTATTTCACAACAACAACATTCAACAACACACGAATGTTTCAGGTAGGTTATAAAAATCCTACACACAAAATTAACCATCTCATAATATTTACGAGAATTAAACAACAATATCAAACACAATTTGGGTAACAAATCTTTCCCAACAAAACTCTCAATTCTCAATGAATTCCCAAATCACACACGTGGTCTCATCAATTATAAAAATATATACAACTCCGTTAGAATCATTATTTGTTTCTAATGAGTTCGAATTAAAGAACAACCGATCATACTCCAATATTAACAAGTGATACCATTTCTATATGTATCAACCAAGACAAAATAAGTCATCCACGAAATTGCATGGTTCATACATCACAACATACCCCAACATGTTGATTTTAACATATAAACATCATTTTACAAGACTAGGATGTCATACAAGACATAAATAGAGAAGAAGGGGGGGTAGTAGCTTACCTCTTGAAGATTTAAGCCAAGGAAACTAATATGCAAGCCAAGGGATGTCTTCCCCTAGCCAAGAGCTTCTCAAAGATGGTGTTGGATTGTCAAAAGGCCTCCAAAAGATCAAGATTCAAGACTTTCTCTCTCAAAACCCTTCTCACTCTCTCTTAATTTCCAAGGATGAAGATGATCAAATGAGGAGTACAATTGAGACTCCCTTAGTGTTTTGGAGACTTAGCAAGGCTGGTAAAAAGGGTCAAAGGTCGTGTTTAATCTCAGCCATTGGATGGAGATCAAATGGTCAAACAACTTAAAAATTCGTCAAACAAAATAACAAAGTACGACCTTTGCGGCCGCATTATGCAGACGCATGGCTCCTATGCGAGCTCCTAGCGCGGCCACATAGAATCTAGAAATTTTGTGGTTCTAAGCAAGTTAACACTATACGACGCATAGCTCCTATGCGAGCGCCTAAGGTGGCCGCATAGAATCCAGAAACTTTGGGGTTTTGGGCTCGCACAATGTGACTGCAAGAGGCTAGTTCAGGACAAAAGGCTTTCAAACACCTCAAAGTGATTCCAAAACATTCCCAAGTCACCATAAGGTGATACCAACCTCAAATTAAGTCCAATACACAAAAGAAACTCTTTCACAATGCCATAAAATAAGGCTACAAATACAACCCAAAACAAGTACAAGTGAAAACTAAGATTCAAACACATAACAATGCTCATGAGAAGTAAACATTCTACTCAAATGCAAGCATGATCAAATAAAAGTATTCATGAAATGACAATGACACAAATAAGGCATATAAATTAGGTGTATGCAAATAATACGAATAGTACGGGTGTTACATCGACTTTGCTAGAGTCATTACCCATTTTCAAAACATCGGACGAACCATAGTATCGTCCTTAATTAATTACATTAATTGCAATATTTCATATTTGGTATGTCTTTTACCCATAAAAATTTTGCAAGTGCATCGCGAGTTACTAATACTTGATATTTATGAATAACAACAACAACCACAGCAACAATTACACTTCCATCGAATCTCTAATTATTGGAGACTAACAACAACAATATCCACAATACATTAACATATATTTAGGAGCACACCAGTATCATTAAATTCACCAAATATTATACAAAACTCCAAATATTACAATTATTTCATATTTAGAAACTAGACATCTTAAATTACATTTTACCACTTTGAGTTACTTCATTTGGACCTGTACTCATCAACTTATGATCACATAAAGTAAGTGCTATGAACCAATTTTTCTTATTAACAGACCACTCAGCGCAGCGATGATTCGTAACGCAATTGAGGTACTTTCCGACCTCGAAACTTAATGAAAATTTACAGAGAACTAGTTATCATACATAAGAATAACATATCCAAAATTCAAATAATTCTCAACAGTAGATTTGTACCAGCTTTTTCCCGAAAATAGTCCAAAGAGACTGCAACTAAATTGAAATTCATGTATTTCTCCTTCTAACTTGTAACCTGTTTCACCAAATATTTCATTTAAATCAAAACATCCAGATTCTTAAGTATTTTAGAACTACACATCTTAAAATACAACCCAACATTTTAAATCTGTCCATTCGGACTTATATTAATCAACTTATGGTCAAATCAAGTTAATACTACTAACCAGTTTCCCCTGCTACAAGATCACCAGCGCAGCGATGGTACGTAACTTAATTGAGGTACTTTTCAACCTCAAAACTTAATAAAATTTACAGAGAACTACCTAACATCCTAAGGTATAACATATCCAAAAATTAGCCTATTCAGACGGATGAAACTGCTACAGAAATTTATACAAAATACCTCAAAACAAGAACCTTATTGATGTACAACTTAGGTATTTTACTCCCCTAAATTCCCAAATATTTTCCTAATTATTTATCAACCTTAAACAGCTCCAAACCACAATTAAACTCAAATATACATATTGAAAATAATATATACGAACCAAAAACACCAAGAATATGAACTAACACAACCTACATGCTTTACTGTTCCAATTCAACTCATAAAGCATTATAGTTACTTACCAAACATCACGATTCCACCGAAGGGGCTAAGTGTTTTTCGGGTAGAAACGATGCTCTCGACGAGCTCTACGCGACTACGTAGTCTGATTATCGAACCCACGCCCAATACGTACGAAATCTTCATTTTTTCTCTCTAGACTCTTTGGGAGTCGAAGGAGATCCATGAACCGACCGATGGATCTCGAAATTGTTTGGCTAGGAAGACTCCCCTCGTCGTGCTCTACAACGTGGTGAAGTCGAATCGTCGAGCTCAAGCTTCAATATTGTGACAACCCGAGTCCGAGATTCGATGTTAAACCCTAACTCGGAGCGCCAAACCGAAGAACTAAATAAAGCAAGCCACGAAAGTTCAAAACTAAAATCAAGCAGCGGAATAACTATTGAACAAGACTATCACACTGAAGACGATCCCTTGAAACACTTCTGACCTTATAGCTCCATGAAGCCGTAGAAGACGATTACGCTGAAGACGATCACGCTGCTATTTCACAAAACTATAAAAGATGTCTCTGCTACTATTGAACAAGATAATAATAATAATAATAGATTCATGCGCTTCTGCTTTAGAGAACCATAATAAACAACTGTGCTGCTGATGCTGGACACATTTCCCAATATCGACCAACAAACAGAAATAGATGATCGTGCTGCTGCTGCTGTACACAAATCACAAAGGGACCGGTACTTGTATCCCAAAACAAATAAATGTACCCGACCGCGACCCGCACGATCTACAAGTACCCGTTGTGGATCATTTTCTATATCCACGCCGACGTATCACTCGATCCCGTACGACCCGAGACAATATGGCTCTAGCCACTTATAGGTATCACAAGGGACCGGTGTCCGTTATCCCAATGCATACAAAACAATGTCGACAATGCACAGTCGCTGTTTATTCCATTCAACTGTAGGGCTAGAGAAACCCCTACCGTGGCCAATGGTAGGGCGAGGCCCAGTGTATTGGCCTTCGGCTATTACGAAGCCCCTGCTCCCGCAATAATCGAGCGTCAATACACCTCCAATACACATATGTCAGCTGGACTCGATGCAATGCACAAGTAGATGTTTACTCATGCTAAACTAATTAAGCGTGTTCTATTGAATCATAACTTATCAAATCAAATCATGATGTGTTCTATTGAATCACATACGAAATCAACATGATGTGCTTGTAAATACTAAACACATAATCAATCATTAAAGTAGGATGATTCTTCTATTGCTTACTAGAACAATCACAAATACTACACATCATCCAAGTTTGCAATCGCTAGACTTTATAATCGCAACATACGTAAGTCTACTTGTACTTACAATCATAAATCAACGCGTCACCAACACGCTCAAATTAGGATCTCTACGGTATCCTAGGATCACAATACACTCCATCTCATGTGTATTTATTCCATCTCATTTCCGTCGTGTATTATACATATCACGACTCCCGAAAAGTCACATAGCCCGTAAAGGACTGATAATCAAGGTGTATCATTAACTACCTAGGATATAACCAACTCATCATAAATACGTCGTTCAATGCGTAGCGACTAAGTCATTTCCAATGTACGTCACACATGATCGTACACAACTCATTAGTAATTTATATGAAGTACAAGTACCTTTAATAACTAATCAAAGCTTGGACGTAGGGTGTATATATAATCATTCAACCCAATTCAAGTAGTCACGTGTTCAACAACGTTTACTAAGTCAACCTAACTCAAGTTGCTCGATCAAAGTCTCCTCAATGCGTCATCCCACCTCGTAGGAGACTAAAATACTACTCGTCAACTCATTACACGACGTATATTCTTAACGTCCTATTTGACTCCGCTAAAGTCAGTCACGACTAGAGTCTAGCCCATTCAATGTAATATTCAATTCACAATATCCTAACGACCACACTCGGGTCTTACAAATATTCAAAACATCGGGACAAGCCGTAGCATCATCCCTATAAACCCATCTCAATCACGAGACTCAATATACCGAAAGTCTATTACTCATAAAAATCTCACGAGTGTATTAACGATTAAAATCTCAACAAATTATAAATACTCGATATAACTAAAACAAGTCATCGGCGACTTTACTGTCGGAACCCAACTATAAAACAAACCCACGAGTCTATAACTCGGGAAACAACAACAACCACAATAATCACGACACAATCTCAAGGAGTCTCTAATACTCGGAGACCACAAAATCAACAACAATTCATCAATACCCATCATTAAACATGCTAGAGTATCACATTGAACAAGTATAGCATGTAGAGAGTTCATATGCACATAAATAACACGTAAACATCGCGATATTACTCTACGATGCTCGAAATCTAAGAAAGAGATTAGTAACTTACTATACAACGCAAATCCTCCACGAAATCCAAGGGGCTTCAGGTGAAAACATACTCCTCCGTAACCTCTACACCGCTACAGATTCCAAACGTCGATCCCAAGCTTGATCTAACTCCGAATCAAGCTTCCTCTCTCTCAAAACACCACTTTCTCTCTCTAAAACGTGGGAGAAGAGATGGGTTGGTGATTCCTCAACATATTGGACAATCCATTTGGTTAAAATCATTCCCCTCATCACTAGCTACACTCCAGCGAAGACGGCTCGCAAATCCTACTCCGAACGAACAAGATATCGCGATTTCTTTCTCTACTCTCTCTCTAGACTCTCTCTAGAAACTCTCTCTCGAACTTCTGATTTTAGAATGTGAATGAGGGAGATGAAGGATGGTTTTACTCTTATTATTAGTGGGTAAGTGTTTAGGTCCAATTCTCGGCTTGTTTGGGCATTTTGAATCACTTAAAAAGGTTAAAAAACGAGAGAGAACGGGCCGAATAAAAACAAAGCGTCGAGGCTGGGCGGCCGCCCAGACGCCCGCCCTGTCTGAAATCCAAACATTCTGCCACTTGAGCGACCGCCTGGGCGGCTGCCCTCTTCTCAGGTTTTCCGATTTTTCCTATTTCGCTCCCGTTTGATCCCAAAATGTCCCGGAATGATCCTAGGTTGATCCTAACGTCAAATCAAAGTCAAAACACATCCAATACACACTTGAATCATCCCGTGACGAGGCACGAATGATAACAAACACTAGTCTCAATTGCACATTGAGACATCCACACTCAAACCAACTCAACTTACGGATTAACGACAAACAGAACGTGCTTGTCGTTTGCAAACAAATCTAGGCCAAGGTTAGGATAACTAACCAAATAGGAAATGTAACGTATACGAACACTAATTGACGTCGAGGATAGTCTCGAACGGGTATAGGAACAAAGTGCAACTCACCATGAGTTAAACACGCGTCAAATATGGTTCTCGACCCAACACGTCACGCTTAACAAGCATGACACCTCACTCTCCGAGGATTTCAAGGTCAACAACGAGAGACTATAATCGAATCAGGAAATAAGTTGGGTCGGGGTGTTACAAATATCGTGGAATCTGAGATTCTCTCTAAAGAAAACCCTTTCTCTCTCTACTCACTCTCTCTCCCTACCTCACGGCTTGTCATGGAAGAATGGGAGGCAAAATGAGGTTTTATCTCATTTATTAAGGTGAGAGTATAATAGAAGAAAAGCTAACCAAATGTTATTAAAATAAAGTTGGCAACATATGACTTGGTCAAATTTAAATGAATAATGATATTCTCGTTATTTAAAATATTTAATATAAATAAAGAATAGTCAACAAAATATTGCCAAGTCAAAGACATTAAAATTAGTATCAAAATTCGTTAATATTTTTTTTTAAGTCAAAATAGGTAAATTTTTGGGGTCTCACAAGCCAACTCCGTTTCCTTGGTGATTCGCGGTGTTTTGTAAGTTACTACCTTTAATTCTTGTATTAGGAACTATTCATGTCGTAGAGCTTATGTTCCATGTCGATATGTTGACTATTGTGGTGATATATGATGTTAGGTGACTATATTGAAATGATATTATGAAAGTGTGCTAGATGATTTTGGTACATTTCCTCTACATGTTTTGTAGCCGAAATTGTTGAGATACATATACATGTGAAATATGTGCGAAACCAGTAAATTGCGAAATGTGATATTAGAGTCTACGGAGTCAAAGCTGGGATCGCTGTTAGCCATAATTATGCGACATGAGATGAAGTCTTTCGAGGAAGAATCAAACCAAATGGGGTCGCTTTAACTACTTAACACTCTCAACGTCAAGTTGGGATCGTTGTCGGCTTCGATGCTTGCAAAGATTAACAAGGGGTTAATGTACGTTAAGGCTTACATCAATGGGAAGTCGACCAAGGCATTGGTTGATACGGGATCAACTCACAACTTCATCATCGAGTAAGAGGCAAAAAAGTTGGGCTTAAAATGGTCGAGAGGCGAATGTTGGCTCAAGACTGTCAACACCAAAGCTTTACCACTTAATGGCAAAGCACTAGGCATAGAGCTAAGCTTGGGTAATTGGAAGGGCCAAGTAAACTTTTTAATGACACCTATGGACAACATTAAAGTAGTGCTAGGCATAGACTTCTTAAGGCAAGTAACTGATATCCATATGCCTTCATTTAGCACTATATGTATTCTTGAGAAAGGATCTCCCTGCATGGTACCGACCGTGGAGGACGAAAACACTCGGGAGGACAAACAACTGTCGGCTATGCAAATCACAAAAGGAGTGAAGAGGGACAAACCGACATACTTAGCAATGCTTAAGGAAGAAGATCAACCAAGTCCTATGGACGTGTCACCGCTCATTCAAGAAGTCTTGGAAGTGAACCAAGATGTGATTCCTGTAGAATTGCCTAACAAGCTACCACCTAAGCAAGCGATGGATCACAAGATTGAGTTAGAGCCCAGTGCCAAGCCGCCCGCTATGGCACCCTATCAGATCTCACCACCTGAGCTTAAGGAGCTTAGGAAACAACTGAAGGAATTTTTGGATACGGGGAAGATCCGGCCTTTGAAGGCACCTTTTGACACCCCGGTGTTATTCCAAAAGAAGCATGATAGGTCGTTGTAAATGTGTGTGGACTATAGGGCACTCAACAAGGTAACCATTAAGAATCGCTATCCTATTCCGTTGATTGCTGACATTTTCGATAGGCTCTGGGGAGCCAAGGTGTTTACGAAGATAGACTTACAGAAAATGGTATTACCGAGTTTGGATAGTGGAAGGGGACGAACCAAAGACAGCGTGCGTCACTAGGTATGGTTCTTTCGAATGGCTAGACATGCCATTTGGACTAACCAATGCCTCAACAACCTTTTGTACGCTGATGAATGAGATCTTTCACCCGTATAGAAACTCCTTGGAGGAGTATGTCGATCTTCTACGAATTATCTTCCAAGTACTATGGAAGAATGAGTTTATTGTCAAGAAGGAGAAATATGCCTTTGCAAAGGAGGAAATGTCATTTCTAAGACATGTTATAAGGCACGAGAAGCTTAAGTTGGATCACGCCAAGGTAAAGGCCATCATGGACTAGGAGGCACTGATCAAGGCAACTGACCTGAGATTGTTCCTTGGTCTAGCTAGTTACTATTGTCGATTCATACAAGGATACTCTGCTCGAGCGGTACCTTTGACAGGCCTGCTTAAGAAAGGAAAACATGGGAATGGTTCAAGAAGTGTTAAAAAGCCTTTAAGGATTTAAAGCTCGTTGTGAGTCAAGAGCCGGTGTTAGCACTTCCCGACTTCAGCAAGCCATTTGAATTGCATACCGATGCATCCAACTTTTTCCATTAGGAATGTATTAATGTAAGATAGATGTTGTATTTTATATAGATTTGCTTGTATCCATAACCTAAGTCTAAGCCAAGGTGACTAATGGGCCTGCGTGTCTATTAGAGTGGCAACTTGTACTTAGACATCGCTTGAATAGCTTAGGATTGCTTATTGTAATTAGCTCACTCTTCAGAAGATATCCTGTTGAATAACAGCCATGTTCAGATCAGCTGTCTTCAAGTCATCAGCCAAGTTCGTATCAGCAAAGTCCATTAAGTCAATCGGACAAGTTTGTTTCAGTCAAGCTTCATCAGCAAAGTTGAAGACCTAAGGATCATCCAATCTAGACTTGTCTGAAGATATGCCTTTAGCTATCGACAAAGTCATTCATTGACTTTGATACAACAATAACCTGCAAACTTCAATTAAAGACTCTTTCCTTATTAGGCATTCATCTCAGAAAAAGGACATTCTGTCTGCATCAACTGTCTACCTATTTTTGGCAAAATGACAGAATTCAGACTGAACCCGGCAGAACTACCTATCAGATCTCAACAGAAAAATTAGAGCATTTAATGCATTTAAATTCGAATTCTCCAAATGCTGAAGATCTCTAACGGCTACAATGGCTTCCCTAAGTATAAATAGAAGACTCTATTGAAACATTGAAGAACTCTCTGGATCAACAGCTCTGAATTTAAAACTCTGAATTCTTCATCTTCACCAAGCTAGTTCATTAAAAGCTTCAAAGTCAAATATGTAAAAACATTCTTTGAAGAGCTCCAAACTGAGACGATTAGTCTTTATAGCTCTTCATTGATTGCAATCTTAAGCATTCATAGCACACGAGGATTATATCTTTGTAGATATTAATTCTCCCGCAAACACTTGGTCAACTAATTTTGTGTACACGATCCATTAGTGATCTATCTTGTAAAGATTCTAGTAAAAAAACTTTGTACACGATTTTCAAATCCAAAGTTGACCACTTTGGTTGTGGACGTAACACTTATTTATAAGTGTGAACCATATTAAATTTCTTGTCTATCTATTTTCTGTGCTTGTGATTTGCTATTACTTATTAACTTCCAGAATTCCAACCACTTTCAGAATGTTGATCTTGTCCTATCAAGATCAGTCATCTTGAACTTGTCCTATACTTCACTCAATTTCGTTGCAAAATTTCTTTCTAACCTTAAATAAAGTAACTTTTAAAACAATTTTTTAAAACAGGACATAGGCTATTCATCCCCCCCCCCCCTTCTAGCCTATTTGAGCACCTTGAGACCTAATTAACAACGGACACCCAATAGCATTCGAGAGCCGAAAGATCAATGATACGGAAGGCGCTATACGATACAGGAGAAGGAGATGACGGCTGTTGTGCATTGTCTTAGGGAGTGACAACATTACCTGCTAGGATCTGATTTTACAATCAAGACGGACAATGTAGGAGATAATTGCAAAATAAACCCTATACTAGTTTTAAGATTTCAATTTAAACCATGTGTTTTTTTTTTTTTACAAATTAAACCTTCATCTTATTTTTTTTTTTTAATCTGAACCTTCCGTCAAGTGGCTGTTAAGCCAACTAACGGACGACTGAGTTGGCAGATGACGTGGATCCTACGTGGTTTAGGCGGGGAAATAAGATCTAAACAATTCTCTCCCGCCAAAAGTATTTCAAAATAAACCTTGTACTATTTTTAAATTTCAAAAAAAACCTTGCAGTTGACGAATTTTCAAACCAAACTATTTTAAAAAGAACCTTGTACAATTTAATTTTTTCAAAATAAACCCTGGCTGAGATTATTGGTATTTATATACCTTTCATCCACACAAAAACATTAAACTTCTCACAATCCATTCAATTCTAATTTTGTTGTCATTGGAATAATCATGAATAGAGCAGTTCGTTGCCATTGTGGAAGGATGACTGTGATGCGGACATCCTAGACCGATCAGAATCCAGGAAGGAGGTGCTTAGGTTGCGAAAGATTTGGGGTAAGTTATATTATATTTAAAGTTTTTTTTTTTTTGTGATTATTTGTGATTATTAATTTTCTAGAAAACTAATTAAGTTTTTGTTTGTTCTTGCGTAGTCAGAACATGATTGTGGATTTTTCCTCTGGTATGATCCTCCTCAGAGAACCGTGGAGGCAGTTGAAAGTAACAGTAACAATTGCCTTTGGATCAGTTTGGTGATATCATGCATGTTCAACTTGCTCTTCATCTTAATCATATTTGGTCAGGACTAAGCTATTGTAGCTTTAAATATTAATGAAATGGGGTTAATTTTGTGGTGTTGTTAACATCTCTATGCTTGAATGAGATGCTTCTTATTTTGATGTGTGTAACAAACCCCTTATGTATGTTATTTTGTCTAATGGAAATGAATGGAATGTTTCTTATGTTGGTTATGTAATCATGTTTAACTTATCAACAAACACAAAGAGTATGTCTCTCTTTGATATATGCAGTCCGCGTATAATTATCATCAACAAACACAAAGAGAGTGTTAATTACACACAGACAAACACAATGTAATAGACCACTAATATGTCAAATTTACAGGGCTGTATTCCATAATGTAATGTACAATGAGTTTGGGTTCAAAAGGAATAACATAGACCACTAAGCCTATCAAATTTACAGGGCTGCCATAACATCTCTAACAACAGCATACACAAATATACATTTTCATGCTTGAAAGACCAAAAAGGCAAACTCAGACCAAAAAGGCAAACAACAACAGCATCACTTGAAAATAACAGACCAAAAACTCTCACTTTTCCATGCTTGACAGACCAAAAAGCCCTGTTTTCCATGCTTGAGTGACCAAAAAAATATACCCTGTCATGAAACAATACAAACACTTTAAAATGGAGGCAATAGTTAATTAAATAATGTAACAGTCTGATTTGTAAAAAAAATACCATGTCATTCATTATGCCACTTACAGCCCTGTATCCCATGATTCATCGAGACCAAAAAGCATACCCTGTCATTAATGGAAAACACAATTTCAATTTAGTCCATAAAAAAGGAATCAGTCCTTAATATACACTAAACACTAAAAGCAAGCCTTAATTAAGAACAAGTTACTAACCTAAACAGAGTTTAGTCATCAAGGTCAATTTGTTTTTGTGTGGATGAAAGGTATATAAATACTAATAATCTTAGCCAGGGTTTATTTTGAAAAAATTAAATTTACAAGGTTCTTTTTAAAATAGTTTGGTTTGAAAATTCGTCAACTGCAAGGTTTTTTTTGAAATTTAAAAATAGTACAGGGTTTATTTTGAAATACTTTTGGCGGGAGAATTGTTTAGATCTTATTTCCCCGCCTAATCCACGTAGGATCCACGTCATCTCCAACTCAGCCTTCCGTTAGTTGGCTTAACAGCCACTTGACGGAAGGTTCAGATTTTAAAAAAAATTTAGGTGAAGGTTTAATTTGCAAAAAAAATAAACATATGGTTTAAATTGCAATTTCAAAACTAGTACAGGATTTATTTTGCAATTATCTCGACAATGTAGCTACAAGCTATTTCCAAACGCAAAAGAAGTTATCCCCCAAGCAGGCAAGGCGGCAGAATTTTCATGTTGAATTTTAGTATACAATAGAGTACAAACCGAGAAAAGTAAATATTGTTGCCGATGCCTTAAGTTGGAAGGCAGAATTTGCAGCCATGAGTTTAGCCAAAGAGGATGTGGTGGATCGTATCAAGGAGGGAATTGAGCATGATCAGTTGGAGAAGTTAGCTAAGAATGGTAAGACTCAATGCTTTTGGGAAGAGAATGGTCTGCTCTACACAAAAGGGCATTGACCATACGTCCTTAAATGGGACAACTTGAAGCGATCGAGACTTGATTATGAAATGCCATGACACCAAGTGGGCGGGACACCCTGGCCAGAAATGTACGTTGGCGTTATTGGAGATGGCGTATTTTTGGCCATAAATGCGGGATAGCGTGGAGTTGTAGGTCAAGACGTGTCTTGTGTGCCAGCAAGACAAGACGAAGAATAGACAACCGTTGGTTTACTGGAGCCTTTACCTGTCCTAGACCGAACCTGGCATTCCATCACGTTAGACTTTATCAGTGCCTTACCCAAATTAGAAGGGTTCGGGTCCATCATGGTTTTGGTGGATATATTTTCAAAGTATGGGAGGTTCATCCCATGTACGAAGGATTACACCACAGAAGAGGCTGCACTGGCGTTCTTCAAGAATGTTGTAAAGTATTGGGGGCTGCCAAGAAGCATAGTCAGTGATTGAGACCCCTGCTTTACAGGTCGGTTATGCACGGAGTTGTTCAAACTCCTTAGGGGCATAAATTAATTTATCTACAAGCTTTCACCCACAGAAAGATGGGAAAACCGAGAGGGTGAATGCCTTGTTGGAATGTTACTTGCGGCACTTTGTAAGTGCTAACCAACGAAATTGGGAAAAGCTGATGGACGTCGCCCAATTCTCTTATAACTTGCAGCAAAGTGAAGTCACGGGGCGGAGTCCGTTCGAGTTGGCCACGGTACAACAACCTTTGACCCCGCACAAGATGATGATACCTCTTAATGATGGGCAAAGTCCGGGAGCAGCCAAAATGGCTAAGACATG
Organism: Platycodon grandiflorus; assembly: GCA_016624345.1. Classification (NCBI taxonomy): domain Eukaryota; kingdom Viridiplantae; phylum Streptophyta; class Magnoliopsida; order Asterales; family Campanulaceae; genus Platycodon; species Platycodon grandiflorus. The sequence continues at coordinate 39,479,436 of CM028364.1, forward strand.
GGAGGAACATGCAGACTTAGCCCGAACATGTTTGGAAAAGGGCAAGAGAATGAAGAAATGGGCGAATGAGATGAGAAACCAACGCGAGTTTATAGTCGGTGACAAGTTGCTCCATTTTCAATATACCCATGGTGTAAAGTTGAAGATATACATTTGCAGCATAACAAAATTATAGGTCTTCTTTTGGATAGATGGTTTACTTTGTGTCTCGTGAGTTTCTTTTTTCTCGTAATTTTATAATGATTGAATCTAATATGAAAAAGAAAAAAAATAATGAGGTTAAGATGACAGAAAGTGATAATTACGAAAAGACCATGAACCACAAAACAAAACCTTGTATGAGAAGACGACAATAGTTTCTCATCTTATTGGAAAGAAGAAAAAAAAAACAAAAGATTGCGCAGAAAAAAATTGTAGTGTTGAATGCATTCAATTCTCCTCCTATATAAACCAGTCTCACTTTATAGTTTAGCGATCATGTCAGCTCGCATGTACCTCGGCTAATCTAGGTTGCTAATGGGTAGGTTGTAAGATTCAAACTACAAACATCTAACCACGTCCAAAATGAACTGGACACGCGAAGAAGTAACAATGCTCCATGGGCCAGGCTCAAATTCTGTACTCTAGCTAATCTCAAGCCGACTTTTGGGTTGGGTTCAAAATAGAAAATACAATTCCTTGAGCTATATATATATATATATATATATATATATATATATATATATTTAAATTTTAGATGAATTATAGGCCGGTCCCTTTTTAAACATTTGTAATCGCTCCAGTCCACTCATCTTTTTTAAAAACCGAAAAAAGGCATTTTTGGGGCAAAAAGACGATTATGTCATTAATGAAAGAAAAACACGCGCGCTTCAGTAACCCAATGCATCACAATGCACTACTTTGGCATCGCGACGCACCACTTTGGCATCGCGATGCACCAATTGTTGCATCGCGATGCACCACTTTTGGCATCGCGATACAACAATTGGTGCATTGCGATCATCGCAGCGTGCTTTAGGGAACCAACGCATCGCGATGCACCACTTTTGGCATCGCGATGCAACAATTGGTGCATCGCGATCATCTCAGCGCGCTTTAGGGAACCAACACATCGAGATGCACCAATTGTTGCATCGCGATGCACCACTTTTGGCATCGCGATGCAACAATTGGTGCATCCCGATATCGATCATCGCAGCGCGCTTTAGGGTACCAACGCATCGCGATGCACCACTTTTGGCATTGCGATGCAATGATCATCACAGCGCGCTTTAGGGAACTTAATTTTCGTTTACCTTTCGGGGGTGTTGCCCCCGAACCCCCACGAGGGACGCTGTTCCCTCGACCCCTGCGACCTGACCGGCCAGGTCGAACCCCGTTGCGTTGCCCAGCATACTGCGATTGACGAATTAAATCAGTCCAAGAACATCTTCCTCTGTTTTCGGACAGCACACTGTCAAGCTTGATTTGAAGTTCAAAAATAGTATTTTTTTTAGTAGAAAAATTGTGCACAAATATAGCACTAAGTTAGGATAATAATATGAGATTGATTTTAAACAAATTCGAAGCTTAAAACAGAGATTTAAGTGGCCAAAACAGCTCAAGAACAAAGAAAAACGGGATGAACTCAAAAAATTTGAATTTGATCAAATTCGTATTTTATGCATGAAAATTAATACCCAAACATGAGGAAAGACTATATTAACTACATGAAATCATTTATACATCAATTTGAATCTCAAATCTGAAGCAACCATGTTGTTGAGGGTATTTTAGGAAGTAAATTTTCAAAATGCCTTTTAGCGATTAAAAAAAAAAGTGTACTGAAGAGAAAAAAAAATTTGGAAAAATGGACCGGCCAGCAATTTCTCCTTAAATTTTCTCATTTATACCATCAACCAACAAATTGCCAACCGTGGAGATCCCTAACTCAATGTCCAAAGAAAAATTCAAACTTGGATCAATACAAAGAAAGAAATATGGGCCACGCATGGGCTCGATCCAGTCTCATTCTATGTTTGAGTTGGGTTCAAATTTCTGGGCTTTCCAATTGTAATTTCGAAAAATTGCTGACCGATTCACTTTGTAAAATTTTTATTCTCTCCTATTCACTCTTTGTTTTTTAATTCCTAAAAGGTACTTTTATAAAATTATTTCTAAAATGTGCGATAAATCTTTTTTTCTCCCTAAAATATCTTTCAGATAACTTTTTTCTAATATTTCTCCGGTGAATCTTCATTTTTTCATAAAATTTCTCCGGTCAATTTTCCACATAACTTATTTTTAATATTTTTCCGGTGAATTTTCCTTTCTTCATAAATTTTTTTTGGTGAATCTCCCTTCATAAAATTTCTCCGGTGAATCTTAGTGACTAAAATTTCTGCGGTAAATCTTTATTTGTCTGCATCGCAATAATGAAATTAGACATCGTAATTGAATATTGAGATATAAAAGGAGGATGCTAAACAACGCACCCAAAAGTGCTAAACAACGCACCCTCCTTTATAAAATTACCAAGCTACCCTTAAACTAAAAAAATTTTAAAAAACAAAAACTAACCTATCCCCCCTCCCCCACCCCTCATTTTAACTTTCTCTCATTCTCTCTTCACTTTCTCTCACTTTCTCTTACTTTCTCTCATTCTCTCCACTTTTCTAACAAAAATCCTACATTTCTTCAACATTTACTCAAAGAAAAAAGGTACGTTTCTTTATAATTTTTGTAATCTTTTATTAAATGTATTAGTTTGAACTAAATGAACTGAAAAAAAAAATCGGATTTTAGAGGGCCGGACCGGCTATTCTGGAAAAGGGCCAGGCCGGCTATGGAAGAGGAGAACCGGGCCGGCTATATTCAATTGGGCCGGGCCGGTTATATTTAAATAAGGCCGGACCAGCTATATTTATATATAACCGGGCCGGCTATATTTAAATATAACCGGGCCGGCTTCCTTTTTTTTTTTTTTTTGAAATAATAATGATGTTCCTATTACATTATTTTTTGCTATATTTTTGTTAGATTAAATTGCTATATTATTAACTTTTTAAATTGCTATATTTTTGTTAGATTAAACTTTATAAAACATAAATTTAAACATAAATAAAAACATAAATTGCTATATTACATTATTGATTATTTAAACATAAATTTAAACTTTTAAATTGTTAGCTATATTTAAACATAAATAAGAACATAAATTGCTATATTTAAACATAAATAAAAACATAACTTTTTTTTGATCGATTATATAAAACATAAATTGATATATGTTTGTTGTTAGATTAAACTTTTGTTTTACGTAAATTTTATAATTCTGCTAATTGTTATTGTCATTTATTTATTTTATTTATTTTATAATTTTGTTTTACGTAAATTTTGTTAGCTTATTAACTTGTTATTGTTAATTTTAGATGTCAGGAGTTGGTGGCAGTGGCGATGGTGACCAATCAGGACAGAGAGCTTATAGCGGGAGGCTGAAGGATCGCATAGTAGCTGCATCCGCCCGAGCCAAAGCAAGTAAGAGGCAGAGGCAGGATAGTCAGCAGCCTCCACCGATAGTTCATCATCCAGCTAGTGTCACTCGTGAGCGGACTCCACCGGCCTTTTCGACTGGTCATGGATCCTTTCATTCTGGTGGTCCTTCGCCAATGGCTGAGAGTGATTTGGCGGCTGAACGTGAATAAGAGGAAATTGGAGGTCAACTGTTTCAGTCGGGTCCTTCTGCTAGTAGTCAGGCGACAGGTTCGACCATGAGGCTTGGAAGGGGAAAGGGTGTGATGAGTGCTTCGCATTTTCGCGATTGCATCGCACCTATCGATGCGAGATGGGAGACACCGACGATGACTCGATGATGATGATGACGACGATGACGGCGGCGGCGATGACGACGAGGATGTTGCTATTGGTCGAGGAGGTCGAGGTCGTAGGCGTGGGCGTGGGCGTGGGCGTGGACGGGGACGAGGAGTTGATACCGATGATGATGAGTGGATGTTATTCGATTCACATCCAGGGGGGCCCGCCACGCCGACTGTGCTTACTGGTTTTCTTGGCCATATTGCGCATGCAATATGGAATGTCGAGGTAAAATAAATTATTTTCACGCATAATTTTGATTATTTTTATCAATATATTTTGTATGAGATTGGTAATGATAATTATTAAATGGGTGATATTTTTTTAACAGAGCGGCAAGTGTTGATTTGTCATAATCTTCGATCGCCTTACTAAATGGGTGATATTGTGCGACGACGAACGACCTTATTAACGTGCAGGTTAGGACACTTGAGGCGTGCATGTTTCAAACCTAAACATGCCTTTGATTTCTGCGTTTGTCGGCGATGGCACCCGAAGCGAACAGTTTCCATCCGCCATTTGGTGAGATGTCTATCACTCGCACGATGTGCATTACATTCTACGGATTCCGTTGCGGGAATATTGTCATCCCGAACAAATCAATCTCGGGAATCAAGGGTCAGCTGTCGGCCCTATTAGGAATGACAATGTCTGAGATCAACCAGCGCTGAAGTCGAGCGGCATTAAGTTCAACTTGTTGATGGAACGTCTAAGCCCGTAGTTAGTCCAAGAAATAGGGCGATGGGTTATATCATGTGGTTCTTTGGGTGCAACATTATTTTTGGACAAGACCCGAACCGATTGATCGTGCATTATTTGCCCTTATTGGCGAGCTTAGGCGACGTTTACGGTTATGCGTGGGGTGCGGCTACCTTAGCATATTTATACCGCCACTGAATTGCTTCTAGGGCGAATACCGCCCAAATTGCGGGGTGTTTGACGTTCTTTGCGGTGTGTATAATTAATTATTAAAATTTAATTATGTAATTTTTTTAACACATTTAATTGGCACTTTTTTAACACATTTAATTGACACTTTTTCGACTTGGATCTACGAGTACTTTCCCATTTAGACCGAGCGGAGGCAAGGATGGACGCCGAACTTGCCGTGTTCGTTGAGATGGGCCCCCACTGCGACACCTAGGACGTCACAGACAGCTCTGCTAGAGTATAGACGTGCACTAGATCGCTTATCTGCTGACTTGGTACGTATTTTATTTATTTTCGTAAACATTGAATAGAATATTTTATTAATGATGTTTAATTATTTTATAATACAGGTGACGTGGACCCCATTCCATGTGAATCCGGCCGCGGAAGTCCCAATTAGTCTTTTCTTGGGCATAATTCATTCCAAGGATATTACCGAGCCGTACATGCCTGATCGATGCCTACGACAGTTTGGGTATACACAAGTCATACCGTCTCAGATATACATCCCATCTGTGGTGTATAGAGGTCGGAATGCTCATAAGTACAAATGCAGGCACGATCTTATGAAGAGGGCATGGCAAGAATGGCGACTTCTTCTGCTCAATTTGAGCGCCATTGGGTCATCTGTAGCGAGTTACCCACATGAGGCGGCGACGGTTACGGCTTGGTATCGCGCATTCGCATCCTCGAGTCTCGCCGGCTAGGAGTGCCGATGGGGAAGTTGATCCCCACGAGATACCCGAAGCATCTACGGTGAGTAATTATATTAATTTTTTATATCGTCATTTTTTATCAATCATTACATATTATATTTGATTTTGAGTAACTATTAAATATTAAAACTTGCAGCGGCTGCGCTGGGTTGGACACCAACTGGAGCTTCTAAGTCCCGAGAGGCGGGATGAAACGGACGAAGTTGTCTTTTGGGAGACACTTGATGACTTGTGTAATAAAGTGAGAGAATGGATGTAGATGAACATGTTGGGTGTTTAATTTTACTTTAACCAGGACGAATATATGTATTATTTACTTATGTTTGATACGATATTTTGGTTTCAATCTTTATGTATGATAAACATTTTCCTGACTTTGCATTTTATAATTGTTGGACATTTCAAATTGATAGAAAAGTGCCTAATTAAAGTAAGTAACATTACACAATATAGAAAAGTTCATAATTAATAACATTACACAAATGTTTTCTTTTTACACGCATGTTGTTCAAATTGCTGCAGTCGTTGCCTCCAAAAAGGAAAATTCGCCCAGTGTGCAATGTTGGGATCACAAATTAGTTCCCAACCGGGTATAATTTTTGGCATGGGAGAGAACCCAGGCATATATAATGCAATGAAGTGGTTTCCATTAACCAAACCGAAGTCCATCTGTTCATTTGGCGATGCACCTTCTTCGGCCCGAGACTTTAGTGGTAAGTATGTCGTACTCTGCTGAAGTGACCAACATGTGACTATCTTTTGGTACTTGGTCGCAATCACAAGTCCCAAGTCCATGAGATCCAAATAATGCTCTTCGGGTGCTGGAGAGTGATACCATTCAAGTCTATATTTTCCTGCATTTACTACATGCTCCCGCAAAGCTCGTACATAAAAATCCCAGTTTTCCCTGAGCTCATGTAGCAAATCGAGTCTCACATCAAGCCAACGCTCCTCAGAACCATACTGAAATAGGGGCAATGACTCTGAACCCACAATTTCCATCTCCCTTTACATTTACATAATCATCAATGAAGTCATGAATGAAGGATGGTACTTGATCTGCGAATGTAAATGAATTACCCGTACTATGCATCGATGAAGATCGACCTCGACCTCGACCTCTACCTCGACCTCGACCGGAGATGGACATTGGGTCACTCTTCATGGAGTATGTCTGATCTACGTGCTCCCAGTCGGACAACTCCCTTTTGGTCGAGTTTTCCCTCGGACGTCCTTTGTGATGCTCATGTATAGGTGTACCTAAACATTGTAACATTACACAATATTGAAAAGTTCATAATTAATCATTGTAACATTACACAATATAGAAAGGTTCATAATTACATATTATATTTAGATGTACCTGTTGTCGCCGCATGAGAATGAAAGTAGGCGTGAAATCGGCTGGCATAATGCTGCTTTCTGTCTTCAGTCACATTTTTTATATCATACATCAGGTTGTTGAGCAATTCATCTGCCACAGAGTAGCTCCCTTCATCCGGTTCATCAAATCTTTCTCCCTCCATATGTAAAGTCCTCCAAAACACATGGATACCGTGGGGATCAATTGGCAGATTAGTGGCCTCCAACAAATTCATTTCATGTGCACACGGTAAGCCATGTGTTAGTCTGAACGAACAACCGCATTTTTCAAATCGGTACCAATATTCTTTTTCGACCCGTACGTCAACCTCTTCGATGAGCAGTTCAATACAATGGTGTGAGACTTTACCTCTCAAGTTAAAAAACAATAACCTATCATTCTTGTCAAATCAAAGTTCCTTGCCCTTTCAAATGTAGTCTTGATCTCATTGAATTGGAGCTCGATCAAGTCATGGATCTGCAGGACTAAACTATCCAAACTGTTTGACGATGTTTTTAACCAACTCTTTAACATCCCATGTGCACTCTCAACTCTGTTGTACGATATGACATAAAAAATAAATTAGATCAATGTAAAATTGGATTTCTTAAACCATTAAATTAAAGATAAATTTAAAACTAGTACTGTTGGTAGTAGTAGTTCCAAAATGCACATAATTTTTGTCCAAGCATGGACAAATCGATCTCGGTACGGCTCCAACCATTCCTTCTTCACGTAACTGAGCTGAGCTGGTATCCATTTCCATTTTTCTTCCATCTGAGCCAACATAAGCGATATTCATCCTCGCATCGGCGTGCACTATCCTTTGCCATCGTGAACTAAATGCTTTGGTAAATTTTTTATTCTTCATCAGCGGTACCAAATATTTTTCCACGTTCTTGGATATGTGTCGCCTACATAAAAGATGTTTTGACTCGGGAAAATGATGCTCAACAGCACTCATCAAAGCCAGTTCTCGATCAGTAACTATCACATCAGGAGCCGCAGCACTATAAAACATCATCCGCAGCTGCGACATTGCCTAAAAGAAGTTTGTTTTCCTCTCATTTTTTAAGAAGGCGAATGCTACATGATAATTTTTGCCCGTCGATGTAATCCCAATGATCTCCAACATAGGCATATCGTATTTGTTTGTCCGATACGTACAATCCATACACAAAACATACGGATATAACGTCAGCAGCTCCTGCGCCTTCGGGTGAGCAAACATGACATCGCCCAGAACGTTTGTCCCCTCCATATGCCTAAACCACGTCTGGTATCCCAAATTCTTTAACAAGGAAAAAAAATATTGCATCTTTGTCATGTTGCCCATTTTATTCATTCTTATCTTCTGTTGGGCATTTTGCACCTGCGAGCATTAAATAAAATTTACGTCAATAATGAATCTAAAAAAATGTTATCAATTATTTTAAACAGATTTCTCACTTAACACATTGATTTACGTACTGTCTCAAAGCCGCAATTTTCGGATTTTCTTTCTTTATGGCGTTGAGTATCTGTTTCCCCTTTATGTTTGCATGACTTAATTCTTTGATCATACCGAATTCCTTCTCAAACGCCGTTTCGATCTATGCCACGGTGATAATCCGTTGATGGTTGTGTTTGCCCTTCTCTTTCTTAATGATCACCTTCCACTTACCATGTGTATTTTCCACGGCTATTACTTCGAACGGGCATTCTATTTTCTTTGTGCCTCTCAAATTTCGATCCGCTTCGTCCAACTCTCCGTCATATTTGTAAACCCCACCCTCTCACATCCAAACCACAACCTTTTACATCCGTTCACTCTTGTTTTCGCCTTGAATTCTTTAGGTACATATTCTTTTCTTTTGCTCTAATCCAAGCTTCAACTTCTTCTCGGGCAAACACATCATCGATCGCAAAAAATGTGACACGTCGGAGAAATCTTCCGTATCATCATTAACGATGTGAATACCCCGCAAATAAACATAATGTAACATTAAAAAAATAATTATCCATGTATTGAATTAAAGTATGTTACTTCATTTGTATATCACTTATTTGTATATAGTGTAATTATATAAAACATAAAAATAAAAATAAAATAAAATAAAAATAACCAAGACTTTAATTTACAAAAAAAAACAAATAAAAAAACAAACCAACACACTTTATGTTATTTCATTTGTATATAGTGTAATTATATTTAACATAAAAAACAAACATTAAATAATAAAATATAAATAACCAAGACTATTTAATTTACAAATAATAAAAGAAAAAAAAACCAATACACTTTAATTAAAGTATGTTATTTTATTTGTATATATAGTGTAATTATATTTATAGTTATATTTAACATATAAAACAAAAAAAAAAAAAAACAAAACAACACAATTTTATTTACAAAAAAAAAAAAAAAAAAAGGGGTGGGGGCGCTTTATTCAATATGGCGGACGGCTATATAACAAATGGGCCGGGCGCTTATTTGTTATATAGCCGGCCGGCTATAATGAATAGGGCCGGACCGGTTTTCATTAATTTGGGCCAGGCTATGTTTGATAGGTAGGGCGGCTATGCATTCAAAAAAACCTAATTTAAATGAAAAATATTAGATTAAATTGAAAAACGTACCGTAAAATAGCTATCTGCGGTAAAATTGACATTATTGTTGTAATCCATATCTCCGTATATCAAGATTTAGATTGAAAAGAGGGAGAAAGTGAGAGATAAAGTGAGAGTGAGAGTGAGAGTGTGAGAGTTAAAGTGAAAGTGAGAGTGAAAGGTGAGAAAAACTATTTATACTTTTTTTACCTTAGTTTGTTTTTATAAACAAGACATTAAACAAGACATTAGATAAATAGTTTATTAAATTTGTCCGAACAAATAAAATCTAACTGCAATAATATATATTAATTAAGAACTCTAATCATTTTTATCTTTCATACTAATCAAGGGCGTTTTTGTCATATTTTAAAAATTCATTAAAAAGGATGCGTCGCTTAGCACTATCGGGTGCGTCGTTTAGCGCCCATAATAAAATTTCTTCGATAAATTTTTTATTAATAACGTAATTATCTTTTTATCTCAAAAATACATTTTTTTAATTTTTAAAAAAGTACGATGGACCGGCCATTACAGACGTCAAAAAAAAAAAAAAAGTGACCGAGCCTTTAATTCTTGTAATTTTTCGGATGCTGACACTATTATCACCAGCCACTGGATAGAAAAATCCCAAAACTCTTCCACCGTCGAACTCCCTTTCCCTCTTCAAATTCTTAAAACGTATAATATTAATGGCCATGGCCGCCGCCACCACCACCACCTCCATCACCCCAATTTTCTCCCGCACCACCACCTCCGCCACCCATCAATCCCTCCAATTGTCCACTATCCTCTTCTCCAAACTACCTTTTACCAAACCCACCTCCAAATTCATCAGACCCATCACCAAACTCCACGTCTCCTCCCCAACCAATCCCCCTACCACCACCACCACCACCACCACCACATCAAAAACCACCAGCGAAACAGTCTTTTTCGACGGTGGAGCTCACTACGGGGACCTGATACTCAATCTAATTCTGGGTCTCACTATCATATGGCTGCCAGTGACATTAGCAACATCTATCCGGGCATTCGTTAACAGATACAGGTTCACCAACTCGAGGGTGACTGTGATTTTCGGGTTGACGGGTCAAAAGAGGTATGATTTTTCATATAAAGTGGTGAAGAATGTTAAGGTTGCACCAAGATATTTTGGGGTGTGGGGTGATGTTATCATTACTTTCAAGGATGGGAGCGTGGTTGACTTTAGATGTGTTCCTAAGTATAGGAAAATTGCAAAGTATTGCCTTTCCATGGCTGGGAAACCTGCTGTTGTGAAAGAGATTGCGCCTGAATGGTATTGAGGGTTTAATTAGGTATGTACATTTTCATAATTCCTAATTTAACGGAAGTTTGGTTATATTTTAATTGTAATTTTTGTTTTTGAGAACATATATGCATAATGGGAAAAAAAAATCCAAATTGTAATACTTGTTTTGTGTACATTTGAGTTATCTATGAGATTGAAATTTCAATATTTGCAATGAGCTGTGAGTTCTTTAGCCTTTCTACTGTTTTGGTAAGGTCTGGCATGACTGGATCCATCGATCAATTCAAGCTGGCATGTCCTGGTTAAGTAATTTGTGAGTCGCACCACTTAATAATGACCAACCAGAACATGCCAACTCCAGTTAATAATGTTCTGACCAATCAAAACACAAAACATGCCAACTGAGATTTGAGTGATACATTTAGTGCATATTTTTTAGTGCGCATAACATTACTATTGAGCTATATAGTCCTCATAGTCTGTTCTTTCTATTGTTTAGGACATACCGCAAGTGTTCGATGGAGAACAAGTTAGAGAGTGATATGTTAGTAATGGTTAAAAGGCAGTAAGAAATAAGCATTTTGTATAAGTGGCTAAATTGGTACATTTATTTCGTTCCCATGATGAAATATTGCCATTTAGTATCTGATAACATCTACTACTAATAAACGAATGATTAAATCCGGAAGTGTATTAGTAATAGACTTGTGGTCATCTAAAGCTTTAGATAAGTAACCTTTCTTGAAGTTCAATGAAGGTTTGATACGACAGTAATTGTCAATCCTTGGCAAGATTATCCAGTGAAACCTTTACAACATTGCTGGTAGTAACTTTGTCGATATGTAGTTTGTGAAAACTTGGCTTTAAGTGCTGATAGAAAGTAGCTTTGTCAAAATGTAGTTTGTGATATGAATTTATCTTCTCAAAACTAGTCTATCGACAGGAAATGCTATCCTGTTTCAGAAGTAAAACTTATGTTTGAAGTGTGTAGAAAAATTATTTAAACATAAATTGGTCCCGGCGGGGCTCGAACCCGCAACTTTCGGCTCATAAGACCAACGCTCTAACCAACTGAGCTACGGGACCAATGCAATGCTTTTAGGCTAAATTAATAGTCGTTCATTTTGAGGTAATTAATAGTCGTCCAGTAATTTGTATGCAGATTTGAGGTAGAGTTCAATACTCTAATATGGGATTTATTTTTGTAATCCAGAATAAATTAAACAAAACATTAAATTCTATCCAGAAAAGAACAACACAGTTAATTGATTCCAGCCCTGCCTAAATCGATAATCAAATTGAAACTAATGCTCTGAGATCCAACCAAAAATAAAGCTTGATTCTGATGATCATCAGAGTTTGTGTCTTCTGTTGATCTTTATGCGAGTCCTCAACGACAATCCTGTTGCACCACAATCAATCACCTCAGAATTTCGGATGCATTCCATGATGCTTAGGGCCTAATAGCTGATGTGAAATTAGTGTAGTTCTTTAAAGGAAGGAACAGTTGAGTTTCACATTTTCGTCGCAGAATTTAGTAAAGAGAACAGAGAAGAAGGGAAGTTTGCAGTCAAGTACCCTTTTCTTGGTCATAACGACAGAGTAGAGAAACGTTATGGGTAGTTGGTCTTAGTCTAGTATAGTACTGACTACACGTGTCTTTGCTGAACTTTGGGAAAGGGATTGGTACTGGATGTTGGAGCAGGTGATCTCGAGCCGTTTGGGGGTTCCCAACCAAAATTTGAAAGCCCAGCGAAAGCCATATCAATTGGTATTCCAGGAGAGAAATGAGAATATGGGCCTTCTTGAAAGAGACCCATTACTTATAATCTTAACAAATAAACAAGGGCTAAAGGAAGGCTATCCTTGATTTTTTGATCACAAATGGCCCTAGCAGGTTCTTTTGTCAAGTAGCTTGGGCTTAGACCTGATAATATATTACATCTGTTAAAGCTTGTGAATAACTATCCACTACCTGGCTTTGGTTTACTTGTTTACGCTTTCTAAATGATTGATCAGTTTGTAAAAAGGATTGCGAGAAACTAGTGTTCGAAGTGATTACATGACACAAGATAATGTTTTACCATGACCAACATTGCCCGACATCAGAACAATGTAAAATGAAGCTTCTAGGAAACTTACATGTACTGCCTTATCAGACTACTATAGCAGGTTATGTTTTGGCAGATACCTGTTAAATTTTGCTGTGAAATCTATAAGTTCAACCCTTTTAAGTCGAGAATAGATGTTTGAAAGTATATCGTTTGTCACAGCTTCCTTGATTGCATGTATGCGTACTCAATTTCAAATACGCATCCCATTTATCTATATTGCACTTGCGTTTATTTTTTCTGTTTTTAAGTTGAACGTACTGTATCTATGTAATTGTAAAACAGGTAGCAAGCCAAGGGATGGGCCGTTATTGAGAGTCAATCATGAAACCCAAAACTGACACACGTTTAGCTGGGCTTGGACACACCTTAGACAGTGATATCCATATACACCTCACCAAATTTGTAAAGTCTCGAGAGACAACTTGAGAACAAATGGCAGGCAGGTTTCCATTCCTTTGTTCCATAATCAGCTCTAGCGCTGCTATGTCATTGAGTAAAATTCTTCAACACTGTCCAAAGATAGAGAAAATTTTGTAAAACTCCAATTTAGTTGGTGGGCTTGATAGTGAGTGGGGGGTTTGGGTCCATTCGAGCTTATCTCTCCTACTAGTTATTATTAGGATACTGACAGGAACTAGTACTTCAAATTTGTAGAACTTTTGGAAGTACTGCCCAAATCATGTGCCCTGACCACTTGAATGGAGAGTACAATCTAGCTAGGGAGTTTTCACTTTAATCTGACCGAGTTATTCCTATGTTTCTGCAAAAGTAAGCAATCTTGTAACCTCTTTCCATCCCATTCATTCTGTTAGATTTTGATCATATTTTTCTGTTCTTGAATGGGTAGGTAGCATGTACCTATCAGTACCTTGATGAGTGTGTGCTTATAGAGAAACTTATTACTTTTAGACGTTGTAAACTGGCCGAGCCGAGCTTTGAGTGTTTGAGTTTGACTCATTTATTTTTAATTGGCTTTGTGAAAGCTCTGAGTGTTCGTGGTCGGTAATTTTTTTTTAGTCCAGTTCAAGCTGTTGCTTGAGTTTATCCCGAGCCAAGGAATCTATGTTTGAGCTTGAATCGATTACTTCAGGAACGAGCTATAAACGAGCTAAGCTCGAGCTTTGCTTGAGCCCAAGTCAAAAACATACTAAAAATCATATAAAATAAACTTAAAATTGTATGTATTTCATATTAACCAAGCTTGCTTATCTGAGCCAAGCAGCGCTTGTTTATACTTTGAGCCTAAAACATGTTCCTGCATGACTTGAGCCCAACACGATTCGAGCCTAGCCAGGTCCGTTTATCAAAGAACCCTGCTTTCCTTCCTAAAAGAATCAAGGATAACATATGTTAGGTTTTTTGTCTTTCCTTCCTCACTATCCCCTGCTTTCCTTCCTAAAAGAATCAAGGATAACATATGTTAGGTTTTTTGTCTTTCCTTCCTCACTATCCCGTTGGATTGTGATTGGCGGTTAATATTTATTTGATTTGATTTTACCTTTCTTATATTTTAATTAGATCAATCAAGTGATTATGTTGGTTTGTTATTTATGAATATATTTTAGATCAGGCTAACTATTAGTGATTTATTTGTAAATATGGTATGATTTATATTCTAACCAATTAACACCTTTGTATAGTTTTCTTGTTGACTTAGGACTCTTGATGGCTATATAAAGGAAAGTCGGGCTCATTGAGAAGACACGAAGAAATACACAGGCTTAGTGTTAGAAAGTTTAAAGCACTGTTAGAAAGTTTAAAGCACTGAGTTCACTGATGCAACTCATATGTGTTATGTGTTGCCAAATGTTTTCACATTTGTAACTACTTTCTGTGTAACCTCGTGATTGAGTTTACTTCTGTCTTTCATCTATTATTCCTTTGTATTCACTTATTGTGATTTATGGTATGATCTATGTTCGAAGTTTCAGAAATACTCACTAAGGAGTTTTCGTTTGTTTTTCACTTATAGTTAGTTTTTGATTTTTATAATTCGTTATAAGTTTAATTAGTGAAAGTTTTGTCATATTGACACGTCCACAAGTATTCTTACTTGTAGATCTGTGTTATTTGCAACATTCATTTCTTTATTTCCGTTTCACTATCCAATGTATCTGTGTATGTGATCACATTTATTCATCACATTTACGGTCTTTTTAATTTACTTGAGTTTCTCCAGGCTACAAAACTTTCAACATAAACATTAGAAACGAAGGAATGCAGATTTGAATTAGTGGTAATGGTGAAGCAATTATACAAATTGTTATTTTGAGTCTTATGCACATCGGAGGAGAGTTCTTTGTAAATGTTATCGTTAAGATAGAACTTTCTTGATGGCATAAAAGACATTCTCTAGGTTAGGTGAGAGAGGGGAATTTTATTTCAAGATGTTTAGGGTGGTGGTGCCTGTAGTAAGAATTGGACATCTGACTTTTTAAGTATCAGAGTATTTTTGGTAAGACTTGAACAATCGATCACTTCGTTAAGGGGAGTGAACAGTACCAGTTGAGTATATATATATATATATATATATATATATATATATATGCAGCAGTATTCAATGGTTACTTTAAAAATATAACCATCATTGATTATTATCATATCAACCATAGGATTGAAAATCAATGGCTAAGATATGGTTACTTTAAAAATATAACCATCATTAATTATTATCATATCAACCATAGGATTGAAAATCAATGGCTAAGATTAATTGTATTAAATGACTCACCTACTTACATTAATTAACTCACCTACTTACATTAATTAACTCACTTACTTGCATTAATTACATTTTTCAACTAACCAATTAATCTTAGCCATTGATTTTCAATCCAATGGTTGATATGATAGTAACCATTGATGGTTATATTTTTAAAGTAATCATTGAATACTTCCTCATATATGTGTATATATATATATATATATATATATATATATATATATATATATATGGGGGAGTATTCAATGGTTACTTCAAAAATATAACCATCAATGGTTACTATCATATCAACCATTAGATTGAAAATCAATGGCTACGATTAATTGGGTAGTTGAAAAATGTGATTAATGCAAGTAGGTGATTCAATTAATGCAGGTAGGTGAGTCATTTAATGCAATTAATCTTAGCCATTGATTTTCAATCTAATGGTTGATATGATAGTAACCATTGATGGTTATATTTTCAAAACTATCAATACTATATATATATATATATATATATATATATATATATATATATATATACACACACTGAGACATGGATTTTGTTTTCACATCATTGGAGAGTCTCTTGTTATGCGTGGTGATGCAGACGTACAGTATAGCTTTTGGAACATGCGCCGATGTTACTAATACTCCTTAATTTACGTGTACACTTTCTTGATTTCCATTAAAAACTAGCCCGAGTAATATTATTCTCAACACTTTTGAAATAAAATATCGGACTAATTAAAAGCTGGATTTTTTTCGATGAAACGCAAGAAAAATTCTTCAATTGGATGACTGATAGGCGATAGCCAGAGATGGCTTAGAAGAACCAATAGTTCATTGTCTGATGGTTCTTAATCTCCATTCTAAAACTCTATTTGAGAGTTAGACAATAAATTTGACATTCATTCGAAGACAAAAGGAATACTATACAACTCTTACGATTAAAACTCCCATGGCAAAGTGTAGAAGGTAGTTCAAGATATGGGTCCAACACCTCCATGGTTGGGCTTCACCTAATTCTTTAGCAATTTACAATACCCTTTTTATGCTAAATACAACACGCCCGGACAAATTTACTATTTTACCCATGTTATAATGAAAAATAAAATAAAAATGACAAGACCGCCACCTCTAGGTGGTCCTATTCCAAACAACCACCCAGACTAGATGGTCCTCCATTTCCATCTATTATTTCGTCAATTTTTTTTTACACTTTAATACCCTAAAATTAATATTTTTGATAAAAGTTAACGGAATCGTTAAAATTTTAACGGAACTACAACACCCCGCCATGAGAACCGCCACCCCGAGATGGTCTTCTATTTTTTTTTTTTAATAATTGAATGATGGACAAAATAATATTTTCCCAAAAAAAGAAGGTGTTGTATTTAGCACATATGTTTTTTTCGATGAAACGCAAGAAAAATTCTTCAAATGGATGATTGATAGGCGATAGGCGCCGATAGCCAGAGATGGCTTAGAAGAACCATTACGTTAAAACTCCCATGGCAAAGTGTAGAAGGTCGTTCAAGATATGGGTCCGACACCTCCATGGTTGGGCGGGCTTCACCTAATTCTTCAGCAATTGTTCCATTTTCAATATACGCATGTTGGTGTAAAGCTGAAGATATACATTTGCCACGTAACAAAATTAATTATAGGTCTCGTTTGAATGGATAGTTTGCTTTGTGTCTCGTGGTTTTTTTTACTCCCTCCGTCCCTAAATTATTGTCTTCCTTTTATTTTTCGTCCGTCCCAAAATAATTGTTTTGTTTGAAACTTTCCTTTTTAGAACATCACTTTTACTATTTTACCCTTACTTTTTCTTCCTACTTTAATTATGAGCCACATACACATGTGCATTAAAGGAAACAACACACTTTTTCAATACTATTTCAATATTAATAATCAAGTCAATTGAATTTTCTTAATCCGTATCTCGGATAAACCCAGACAATAATTTAGGGACGGAGGGAGTAATTTTTTATTTTGTAATAATTGAATTAAATTTTAAAAAATATTGGGGTCGAAGGAAAGAGAAAGTAATAATCACGAAAAGACCATGATCCACAAAACAAAATCATGTACGAGTACACGACCATAGTTTCTCATTTATTGAAAAGAAGAAAAAACAAAAACTTGGGCATAGAAAAAATTGCAGTGTTGAATGCATTTAATTCTATATAAATCAGACACTCGTTTTTCACTTTATAATTTAGCCGTCAAGTCAACTTATATGCAACTCGTCAGTCACTCGTTTTTAAACAGAATAGTCTCTAAAAAGGGAAAGTTCCCGCTAAAAATGAGGTCTCTAAAAAGGGAAAGTTCCCACCTAATATTAGTTTCTAAAAATAGAGCTTTATTTGTTTTGATAAAAACCCGATCTCTACCTTGAAAACATAAATTTTATTTAAATTGGAGAATCGATTAATTGAATATATTTTAATTTGTTTTGAAAAAACTCTTCATTCCTTAGTGAATTTTCATGGTTTAATAAATAATTTGGTCCTGAACTGAAGACATTTTCCTTATTCGGTTCCCAACCTTTGACCTTTTCTATTTTGGTCCCTAAACTGCACTTTAAGCCTTACGGTTCATCCTTCAAGTCACGGCTGTCACTTTAGACGTTAATAAAAGCATGAATTGGTTGTCTCTGAGAAATCTACCTTGTTGTCTGAGATCAAAAAACTCAATAGGCAACAAGTAGAGAATACCAAGACTCAAAAGGAGAACAAAGCCTTAACTGAAAAAGTTGATTTCCTACTTGAACACATAAAAAAAAATCAATTCTGAGAAAGATGACTTTGATGCGTAACAAACGCAAGACTTGTTGCTTATGAAACTATGGATGAAAGTTAATGGAAAAGATGAAAGTTTGCAGTGAAAACCAAAGATAGAACACGGGTCACCGGTTAGGATTCACTCTCCTAACGTAAAGATCCCGTTTTGGATTCACCGGATAGGCTTCACTCACCTATCGTAAAGAATCCTTTTGAATATTACCTCCTAGACCTAAGGAAATAATAGACAAAATAAGAACAAACCTTTGTTCTTTAAATTTCTCCTTGAGAATTATATAACAATAATCTGATAATCTGTCTTTACAACACTAATTCTAACCCTTTATATAGGTGTTACAACAATTCTCCTAATCTAGGAAGAATAAGGAATCCTAAACTTAAAAGAAGACTATTTACTTATCTACTAAGAACTAGGAAATACAATCCTAATCAATCTAGGCAAGTAATACATAATCACAGCAGGAAACTAGGAACAAAACCAGATTTACGAAGGACTGGTGAGAGGGCGATCGCTTTATCCCGTAACAAGGCGATCGCCTTGTTTCCAGAAAGTTGGGCGATCGCTTCTCTAACAACAGGGCGATCGCTTTCTATCCAGAAAGTGTCTTCTTCCTTCTTTGCAGTGCACGTGACATCCCAATGCCTTTCAAGCTCATATATCTTCCCATTTTGCGTTACCAAAGCTTCAAGCGGCAATGTAAATCCAATTTCAACAACATGCATTGTGTCTACGGTTTTGTTCACGGCTTCCCTTGACGCTCCCGCATCATTCTCCCCTTCTTTGAAAAGAATTGTCCTCAATTCTTTGAAGCACAGTTTTGTTGAGACTAAGACCCTCCCATGGCCTCCAAGCTTGATGAATAATCCTCTCCACTTGTGCAAAGCAAATCTTGGGCCTTAGGATCACATCATTCCCCTTCCCTTGAAAAGGATTCGTCCTCGAATCTTTACGAATAACTCGGTGATTTGCCGTTGAAAAGAGGCTCATCCAATCTGCCCATTGAGTTGCAAAAAAGTGACTGTTGATAAGTCGAGTAAGGAACCAAGGTGCAAACCGTGTAGGAACTTTGAAGTCAAACAGATCCTCGTATGTATGTAACAATTTCAATTCTTCTCGAACCGTCTTGAGCATCCTTTCCTCTTCGTTAATCATCTTTTTCTCTTGCCCTTCGACCCCTTGAGGTAAGCTAGGAATTACTTGATCGTCTTTGACGGCTTGTTCAACTTCACTTTCACATTGCTCCTTGAGTTTCATCTCCTCTTCCTCCTTTTCACATTGCTCCCTCTCAACTTTCTCTCTGTTAGCTTTCTCCCTTTCAATTATCTCTCTCTCAATTTCTTTTTCTCTCTCCTCTCTCTGAATTCTTTCTTTTTCGATTCTCTCTTGCTCTATCCTTTCTCTCTCAATTATTTCTCTTTCAATTCTTTCCTTTTCAATTCTCTCTCTCGCCACCCTCTCCTTTTCAATATTCTCTTTTCTTACCCTCTCTTTTTCTATCAACTCTTGTTCTCTCTTTTTTAGTAGCACTAATTCTTCATAACCCTCCTTGAGAGACAAAGGTACAAAATCGAATTTTGTTCGATTGGGTTTGGAAAAATTATCTTGTCGATAGGTGCTTGGTAAGAACCTACGGTCAAGATACTTTTTTAATTTCGCCCAAGATTCAATTTTGGATTTTCCCTCGCTTCTCCGTTGGAATTTCAGATTTTCATACCAAGTAGAAGCATACCTTGTAAATTTGAGGATGACAACTTTGAACTTCTTTCGATCGCTATACTCCTTGTGCTCGAATGCTCGCTCCGTTCTACGAACCCAATTGGCATAGACATCCGGATTCATGGAACCATCGAATTCAGGAATATCACGTTTCAAGCCTCGGTCATCATCATCTTTTCTTCGTTCTTCTAATAGTTGTAATACTCGATCCATACGTCGTTTAAGTTTTTGTATTTCGCGATCTTGTCGCAAATTTGCAGCTTGTTCCAATGTTAAACCGCGTGGGCATGTTGCTTCTTCCGCCATGATCGTTCACAAAGATGGAATTTGTGAAAGGTCTAAGCTTTGATACCAATTTGATGCGTAACAAACGCAAGACTTGTTGCTTATGAAACTATGGATGAAAGTTAATGGAAAAGATGAAAGTTTGCAGCGAAAACCAAAGATAGAACATGGGTCACCGGTTAGGATTCACTCTCCTAACGTAAAGATCCCGTTTTGGATTCACCGGATAGGCTTCACTCACCTATCGTAAAGAATCCTTTTGAATATTACCTCCTAGACCTAAGGAAATAATAGACAAAATAAGAACAAACCTTTGTTCTTTAAATTTCTCCTTGAGAATTATATAACAATAATCTGATAATCTGTCTTTACAACACTAATTCTAACCCTTTATATAGGTGTTACAACAATTCTCCTAATCTAGGAAGAATAAGGAATCCTAAACTTAAAAGAAGACTATTTACTTATCTACTAAGAACTAGGAAATACAATCCTAATCAATCTAGGCAAGTAATACATAATCACAGCAGGAAACTAGGAACAAAAACAGATTTACGAAGGACTGGTGAGAGGGCGATCGCTTTATCCCGTAACAAGGCGATCGCCTTGTTTCCAGAAAGTTGGGCGATCGCTTCTCTAACAACAGGGCGATCGCTTTCTATCCAGAAAGTGTCTTCTTCCTTCTTTGCAGTGCACGTGACATCCCAATGCCTTTCAAGCTCATATATCTTCCCATTTTGCGTTACCAAAGCTTCAAGCGGCAATGTAAATCCAATTTCAACAACATGCATTGTGTCTACGGTTTTGTTCACGGCTTCCCTTGACGCTCCCGCATCAGACCTCCAATAGGTTGTTGATACTTGGAATAATTCCAATTTCGATACCATTCTTAAAAATAAAAAAATAAAAAAAAATAAAAAATAAAAAAAACCCTTGATGACAAAACTGATATTGGTTTCCAAAGTGAGTTCAGTGTAGGAAGTTTATCTAGTTCTCAAGAGAATGAGACATCTGAAATAATTACTGAGGAAATGACTGAGGAAGTAGTCTAACCAGCAACCTTCTCAAAAAGGGAAACAAGGACTTGGTCTTAACAAAGTATCATTTGTTTATGCTAAAAATAAACCAGACAAGTCCAGGGGTAAGCAAACTGTCAATGCCAATGACATTGCTAATAGGGAGGCTGAGCAACAAAGACATGCTGTCAGACATCCTGTGAAAATAGTGATGGCTGATAATAAGTGTAAGAAGTCTCAACTCAAGCCTATTAAATTCGTCAAAGGTAAGATTGTTAATCACAACTCTGCTGATAAAAAGCTCAAGGGTATTATGCCTGAAAATGTGAAACCTTTTGTTGAAAGGCCTGCTGTAGCTAAGCCTAATAACACTAAGAAGTTGTATAATTAGTCTAAAACCAATAAGCCTATCATCAGCAGACCAGTCATTCCCAAGACTGCTGATCATAAGAAGACTCCCAATGAAGTTATCAGACATGTTCAAGGTTTTCATAAATGCTCTTTCTGTAAAGGTCATGGCCACGAGATTCATGAATGCCTTCTGAGATTCATACCTAAACCTAAAGGGTTCACACCTCTAAAGGTTAAACATGTATGGTTTCCAAAAGGTTGCTAACCCTCAGGACCTAAAAATAAAAGGGGACCATGAACTTTAATGTTTTTACTTTCAGGAATGCTTCATGGCTGTTAGTGAGGAGGAGAAAGATTTGTGGTATCTGGATAGTGGCTGTTCTAAGCACATGACTGGCAACCAAGATCTCCTCTCTAATATTATTGAAGCAAAGGGTCCCTCAGTTATTTTTTGTGACAATTCCAAAGGGAAGACAGTTGGCTATGGATCTATAGTTCAAGGAAAACTTTCCATCAGCAAAGTATCTCTAGTAAAAGGCTTGAAGCATAATCTCCTAAGTATATCACAATTCTATGATAAGGGGCTGACCTGTCAATTCACTTCAAGTCATTGCATTATTAAGGACTGTGAGACATGCACAACTATCTTGACAGGATTTAGAAGATGAAATGTGTATGTGGTCAATCTGAATGCTGTTGGAAGGAAGTCTAATCTGTGTTTGGTTGTAAAGAGCACCAATGATAACAGTTGGCTGTGGCACAAGAGACTCAGCCATCTTAACTTCAAGTATATTTCTATGTTATCAAAGGACAACTTGTTTGTTGGACTACCTAAAGTATCAGGTGACCATGACAAGCTTTGCAAGGCACACCAGCTGGGTAAGTTAACCAAGTCTTCTTTTAAAAGAAAGTCATGTCTATCAACTACAAGACCTCTACATCTGCTGCATATGGATTCGTTTGGTCCAATTACTACTGCTAGTCTTGGTAGCAGCAAGTATACACTAGTGGTGGTTGATGACTATTAAAGATTCACCTGGGTTGAAATGATGTCTTCAAAGGATGAAGCTTATGACATTGTGACAGCCCTATTTAAAAGACTTAAAACACATAAGCTGGATGACATTACTGATATTAGATAAGAAAATGGGACTGAATTCAAGAACAATGGTATGGCCAAATATTGTGATGACCATGGGATTGATCATAACTTCTCTACTGCTGGTACATCTCAACAAAATGAAGTTGCTGAAAGGAATAACAGAACTCTTATTGAAGCTGGGAAGACCATGATTGTTGATGCAAGGTTGTCTATGTACTTCTGGGCTGAAGCTGTCAACATAGCCTGCTTCACCCAAAACAGGTCTTTAATTAACAAGTTTCATAACAAAAATCCATATGAAATATGGAGAGGCAAAGCCCCCAACTTTGGTTTCCTCAAAATATTTGGGTGCAAATGCTATGTTCTTTACAATGGTAGAGAACATAGAAGTAAGTTTGAATCCAAATCTAATGAAGGAATATTTTTGGGATATACTAAATTTTCTAAAGCATATAGAGTTTATAATAAGACTTCTCTTAAAGTTGTTGAATCTGTACATGTCTCTTTTGATGAATTTGATTTTATTGGGTCACATTTGGCTCCTAAGGTTTCTAATGATTCTGATGAGTGTGAGACACGTACAAAACAGCTAAGCTCTGACTCTGCAAATATTCAAGTTCCTCCAAGGATTGATATGACAGAACTTCCAACTGATGATAGTGGACCACCAACACTGAAACTGCTAATCAAGAAGCTGCTGCTCTATCTACACCAGAAGTTATTCAGCCAACCTTGAAAATTACCTACCATCCTGAAAACCAAGCTCCAGTCATCTCCACTTCTCAAAAACTGCAATCTACTGATGCTATCAGACAAGACTTACCTAATGAAGTTAGAGAAGTCAGAGATCACCCCATCATTCAAGTCATTGGTGATGATCTCAATGTTGGTGTTCAGACAAGACAAGCTTCAAGGAATGAATGCATGTACTCTACTGCATTTATCTCAACCAATGAACCTAAGAAGGTAGTTTAAGCTTTGGAGGATCCAAGCTGGGTGGAAGCTATGCAAGAAGAGCTGAATCAGTTTGAAAGATGCCAAGTTTGGACACTAGTTCCTAGGCCTGAAGGACAAACTGTTATTGGAACTAAGTGATCATTAGGCATAGGCTGCGTATGTAAGTATTAAAATTATTGTTTACAATTAAATTAATATGACGGTTTTTAATATTTGTCTTTTTTTTTAATGACAGACTGAGTACAAGAGACGTATGAGGAACGAGCCTAACAGGAATGAGTGGAACCAAACATTATGGGAGGAGATCACCTCCCAAGGACGGGCAAAGAAAGGCTATAGGGTCTACAGGATGGGCGCACACGGAGGATCCTCGTACGTGCCAACCATGACTTCATGTGCTTCTAGATCGACAGCACGAAGTTCGTTGGCCCAGCCAAACGTCGACCAGTCACACATGGCAAGGTTGGAGACTGAACTCGCTGAAACCCAATAGACCGTGGCCCAGTTGCAGGCCGCCATGGAACATTTTCTTAGAGTCAACCCTGTCCGTCTCGTTAACCATCTCCTGATCATATCCAACCCCGAAATTTATTTCATGACAATTAGTTTAAACAGTTTTAATTTTTGTAGTTTAAACAGTTTTAATTTTTATAGTTAAAATTGTTTTAATTTATTCAAATAAATTTGTAATTAATTTGTGATATGTTTTCCTTATTTTTGTAGTTTTTATTAATATTATCTGTTAAAATCAGGTACAAAAAAAAAGACAGTTTTTGAATTTTTTTCTATTTTTTTATTTTTAGCGACGGAAGACTCCATCACTAAAATTTCCGTCGCTAATATATTTGTCACAAATTTCGTCGCTGATTAGTGACGGGATTTAGACACTGATTTTTTCGTTGCTAATCAGCAACGGAATATTTCGATAAAAACCGGCGGAAATTTTTTTTTCCGTTGAGTTTTAAATTTGTGAAAAAATTTGTGAGAGTCAAGCTCTATTGAATGAATGAAGAGGCAATCCGTTGCTGTTCTCATTGCCACGGTTGCCTTCGCGGCAGCTTACACAATACCGGGAGGTCCAAATCAGAACGGTTATCCCATCCTCGAACACCATCCGTTCTTTGTTGTTTTCACCATGGCCGATGTACTTTCCCTTGGATTTGCTCTGACTTCGGTCATTATATTCCTGTCAATCCTCACATCACCATTTCAGTTGAAAGATTTCCAGAAAGCTCTTCCTCAAAAGTTAATGCTAGGAGTCACATTGCTGATCCTCTCTGTCTCGATGATGATGTTGTCATTTGCAGCGACAGTGATTCTAATGATACGTAAAAAGGAAAAGTGGACACGGATTGCCTTGTACTCAGTTGCATTCTTTCCGGTCTGCATCTTTATCATCTCTTACTTTCTACTTTACATATCGCTCATAAAAGCTTTCAAGAACTCGATGCAGAGGATAGCATCAGTTTTTCCTCATTGTAAGAAGTCTAATTAAATCCCGATCGATCTGCAGTTCAATCCAACACGTATAAACCTTAAACCACAGACCACCTCTCTCGTTTGGGATCCCTAGCTAGTACGTATTACGCTCTTCAATATCCGTATTATTCTTTACTTTGCAGTTGACTAATGACTATATCAACAAGTAGTACTACCAAAGCTTGAGCTACAATGGCTCATTGGCTTGGGTGTTTAAGAGATTCATGTAGTTCATACTTCTACTGGAGATGAACCCATATTTGATTTTGTAAAATATGAATGTTAATTTGCAATGTCGGATAATGGGAGTTTGGTTTGGATTTTCAAGGGCCGTTCACTTCTTTGATATAGCCATACAAAATGTGAATGTTAAAAGAGTAAAATTTTGGTGTGATTGACAGATTGAGCATGAAAAATGGTATTGCATAGATTGCTACAATTTATCACATTTAGAATTTGCCGGACCTGCAAAAAATTTATAGCCCAAGACCTAATCCAAGCATAAGAGCAACCACAATAAGACACTCCCTCTAAACCTCTAAAAGCCATTTTAGAGTTTTTTTGCTCACCCTCAACTCCACAATGGACCCTCTATCTCCCCCTCTATCTCTAAAATAAGTTAATTCATCCTCTTAATGTAGAATGTCATTTAGGATAAATAGTGACTATATTTTCTCTCTCCCATTGGTCTTAATTCAAATTCCATTTGGTTCTAATTCAAATCTCAATGTTCAATGAGATATTTATTTTTTATATGAAATTTGTGAATTAATTGAAAAGTCATTTCAACCAAAAAAAATCTTTTTTTTTTCTATGCCCTAAGGATTTCAACCAAAAAATCATTTCTCACATGACCTTAATATATGAGAGGACAAATTTTTTTTAATGAAAATGTATTTTAAATAAAATATTAGAATATAAAATTAAAAATATAAATATTTCATTCCAATTGTAGCGGGAAAATAAAAAAAGAGGAAAAATAGAATGTTAATTAGGTTTGTTAGTTGAGATGAAAGAGATTTAATTTTTAGAGGATTGTATAGAGGGTGTTTGTTGGAGTGGATTTTTTTTTTTTTTAGTGTTGACAAAGTAAAACTGAAACAAAAAATAAGGTGTTTAAAGTGTGTTATTGAGTGTCAGTGCTGTGGATACTCTAACTAACCCCTAGCTCTACTCAAAAGTAGAGATGTTAAAAGGGCCACGGCCCGTAGGGTTGGCCCGTTTAAACCGAAAAAAACAGGGTTAGGGCTCAATATTTTTGGCCCGTTTAAAATCATGGCCCGTTAGGGCTGGCCCGTTTAACCCGCGGCCCGTTAGGGCTGGCCCGCTAGGTTTCAGGGTTGGCCCGCCAGCCCGCATAATATTAATTAGGCCGTAAAAAGTTTAGGAGATACGTAAAACAACCACCATGAGAATAAAACTAACAACGTTTTAATTCAAAGTCAAACACATTTATCCTTTGCACTACAGGTCTTCTTTGTGTACTTGTGAATAAATACTGAAATATAAACAAATTTTTTGGAAAGAACTGCTAAGTAGAGCTATTACATTATTTATTTTGAGAAAAACAAGTTGGAAATTATAACACATCGATGTAAAAAAATGTCTAGTTTATATTTCTTTTGAAAAACATAAGAAACTATCAAAGTTATGAATGGTTTATCGATTTACTATTTAAAAATATTGTTATATCATATCTTTAATCGTGGCCCGATAGTGGCCCGTTTAGCCCGAAACCCGCTAGGGTTAGGGTTAGGTCTGCAATATTAGTGGCCCGAAAAAATTGGACCGTTTAGCGGCGGGAATAAACCGATGGGCTAGTTAACATCTCTACTCAAAAGGAACCAAGTTGGTCATATCAAAAAGTTACCAAAATATCAGCGCCAATATTTTGGCAAAATAAATGTCATTTTAGCAATTTACACATAGATTAACAGATTAAAAAAACTAACAAAAAGACTGATCAATTATTTTTTAAATTTAATTATTGTAGATAGGTTGTAGGAATATATTTTTAGTATTACCGAGTGTGTAATAATGGAGGAACAAAACATCTTGGCAACAAGAAATTTATAATATTCTTTTATACTGTATTATTTATTTTATTATGTAACACGTACCTCTATGTGTACGTGTGTTGTGGAGTATAACGAAACGAACCTCAATCATACCGAAAATGGCCGCTGCTTCGTCATCTCTTACGTCTTCCCCAGATTTTTCTCTCTCCAAAACTTTTTTTATATCCAAACCGTCGGTTTCAATCTTTGTATTCTTTACCCACAAACTGCTTCATCACTCCTTCTCGGTTGAAAAACGCTAGACCATTATCAGCAACAGCCATGGCCGCTGGGTAAGTTTATGCTTCTTTCATATTGTTTACTTTGCTTTTTCGCTTGTTTCCTGAGAAACCCAACCCAGTAAAGAAAATTTCGCAATGATTTTGCTTGAATCAAATTACCCATTGAGTAATTTCTCTATGAATCATATTCTAATTTTCTGGGTTCTTGGTGTGTGTTGTGTGTGTAGAATTGTGCAAGAAGTTCTTCCACCTGCTCTTGATTCCAGCTCAGAACCACCTCCAATCTTTGATGGAACTACGAGGCAATTTTTTGTTCAATAACTTTGTTGAGGTTTGATTGAGTTTGGATTTGTCATGTGGTTTACTAGGTATTGTTTGCCGTGTTTGTCAAAATGCCCACTAAAATTTGTATGCTATGTTTTGGTCTTTTTGGGTTAATTTAACTGTGGTTTGCGTATTACTTGATTAGGTTGTATATATCCTACACATGCCCTTATGCACAGCGCACTTGGATTACGCGGAATTGTAAGGTTATTTTATGAACTATTTAATTATGAGCTGAGTTCTGCTGTTGATTCCAATCCAATCTCTCTCTCTCTCTCTCTCTCTCTCTCTCTCAAGTTAGTCATAATCGATTTGGAGAGAGTTCACTCTAATATCTATTTGCATTCTTTTGTTAACAGGGATTGCAGGACAAGATTAAGTTGGTTCCGATTGACCTCCAAAACCGGCCAGATTGGTACAAGGAGAAAGTCTATCCTCCAAACAAGGTGAGATTATGAAAATCGTATGCTATATAAGGAGTTGTTTATATTCTGTAGATTATTGACCATAACTACCTTTAAAGTAAAAGTTAACTCAACCGTGTTTAACTGTGTCTCTTGCCAGTTTTCGGAATGTTTCCTAATTCTTGATTGTTGTCAAATGAAACTAATTTATCTCAATGATGGTTTTCAAACTTGTAGTTAACAGTATTTCCCAC
The DNA here is from genome assembly GCA_016624345.1 of Platycodon grandiflorus. Lineage (NCBI taxonomy): Eukaryota > Viridiplantae > Streptophyta > Magnoliopsida > Asterales > Campanulaceae > Platycodon > Platycodon grandiflorus. The sequence goes on from CM028364.1 coordinate 39,507,974, forward strand.
TCTTTTGTAATCATTACATTTAGGTACCATCTTTGGAACACAACAACGAAGTTAAGGGAGAGAGCCTTGACTTAATCAAGTATATTGACGGTAACTTTGAGGGACCTTCACTTTCTCCTGATGTAAGATTTCGGGCATCTCTTGTGAAAGACATTATTATCCTTGCATTTTAGTAGAGCTTACTCATTGACAATGTAGGATCCATCCAAGAAAGAGTTTGCTGAAGAGTTATTTTCCTACACTGATTTGTTCAAAAGATCTCTGATTACGTACTTCAAGACAGATGGAATAGATGAAGCTGGTTAGTTGGACTGTTGCTGCTGTTTTTCTGTTTGTTAGTATAAAAATGAACTAGTGTAATGATATTCGTGAATTGCACTGCACAGCTGCTGCGCTTGATTACATTGAGACTGCTCTTTCTAAATTTGATGACGGACCCTTTTTTCTTGGCGAATTCAGTTTGGTAGGTCCATACCTCGCACCTTTTATTATTCTTTTTATGTGCTTTCTGTTGATTCGAGTACTGTATTGATCACCCGTAAGTGGACTTGCAAAAAATGAAATCTGGACTTTCCCATTAATCACCAATGGAAACCTATGTTCTCCGAAAAGGACCAATCCTTAGTACGTAAAGTTTATGTTTTTAGTCTGTAAACTCTTTTGTAACTTTTTCCTGTTTGTAACATCTGTCTACGTATTTGCTTTGCAAAATTTGGTTGGAAAAGTGTATTTTATAGGTCTTACAGCATCTTTTTAGAACTAATATCCGGTCGGATTTCCTAAAAGAGTCCCTTTGCATCTTAAGCGTGCAGTAGCTTCTTCAAAGCATAAATGGAAAACGCTGACCCTCCAAGTGTTATGCTTTCTTTAGAACCCATAAACAAGAGCACAGAAACTATCCACACAAGTTTTTTCCATTCTTTATATCAAGGAAAGTGAAAACAGGTGTGAAAATGCTGACGAAACAGGACCTTAAGGCTATTCTGTTTTTGGGATGAGTATCCTGTGATATTTGATTTGGCAAGTGCATGTACATGACTTTCAGGTGGATATAGCTTATGCTCCATTCATTGAAAGGTTTCAACCATTTGCACTGGAGGTAAAGAACTATGACATTACGTCGGGCAGGCCAAAACTATCAGCATGGATTGAGGTACTACTTTTACTTGATATCAACCACCTAAACTTTTTGAGGTTTATAGAGAAAACGGAGGGGAAAATCTGGGTCTCTTTGTGCCGAGGGACGGTCATTAAAGTTTACGATGATTTCTTCCGCCTAAATTGCACTGAAAAGAGATGACAATGACAAAGAAGAATTAAGCTGCAAGTGTATTTAACTTGAACCTTCTAATTCCTCGATTATTAGTATAAATTGTCTTCTTATTTGTTAGATACTGAAAATCTGGGTGCTAGGATTTATAAATTGTCATTCTTATTGTTAGATACTCAAAGTGGATACACTCTTACTTGAACCTGCATTCGCATGCCTGGTAGCGCAACCAATATAGTCTACATTTAGTTGCTGGATTTTTTGAACATCTTACAAGATTTTTGTTTTATAATTGCAACCTATTTGGTATATTACCTGGGCTAGCATACGAGGATCGGCTACGGGTACAAATCCAAGAATACAACCTTCAAAATTTTAAGATTTTACACAATGTAGTGTAAGACAGCGATACGCTTACCCATACCCATGTCATAAGGATCCGATACTGGTACTTCAGCAAAAGTGATGATCTAGGTAACATAGCCTATTTCTACTTCCATGACTCGTCCTGCATGATGAAGAGTGAGGATATTAGATACTTGATGGTTCAGATTTTGATGGAACTGATTCGAAGTAACATAGAAGTAATTACTGGGAAAATAGGAGGATATTTGAAGGAGCTGAGCTTTCAGTGGAATGATTGAAAGATTTGATTTTTAATCTGCTCCATTGTGGATGCATGAGAGTTTCCCAGAGATGGCTGAAACATTTATTATGTTCATCATCATCATCTTCTTCTTCTTCTTCTTCTTCTTTAGGTGCCTAATAGATGATCCAACTCGCTAAATTACCTAAAAAGCTATGAACTTCTCAAAAGGTGACAAAAAAGACACTACCATCACTCCCACGTTAAAAATCAGTAATGGACGTGCTGATGTGTGTAGAACAAAAAAAAAAAAAAAGCCACGTCACCGTCTCCATTAACTTTTTTTGACGGGGACTGCCGGTAGAGTACTTTTTGCCACCTTTTAAAAAGTTTGTGAGTTTTTTTCAGTAATTTTACAAGTCGGATGGTGTAGTATGCACTTAAAGCAAAATAAGATGTTACTTTTTGTCATTAAACCTATTCTTACACTTGTGCTTGGGAATTTTTTTGGGCACCGAGGTAGTACATGTCCATTTCAAATGAGTAGTAATAGCATTTTATTCTTACGCGAGCAATACTCTCACTTTTATGTAGAGAGACAAAACAGTCAGGGTTTTACTTTGGCCAAACATTGAATATATTCCACCTTTCTAGGAATGAATGAAAACAAGGACCTCGTCTTCATTTTTGATGTAGTGGATGCTCATCTTTCATATTTTATCTTCTCACAGGAAATGGACAAAATTGATGGTTTCAGACAAACCAGGCAAGGAACTTGTTGAAATCTACAAGAAGCGTTTCTTGGTACTTACTAATTACCTTCTCATCTCTTTCCTGAGATTTCCACTTCTCTGAATTTTTTTTTTTTTTTTTTTTTCAAACTTCTTCCATGATACGGCAAGCAGCATTATTGATATCTTTACCCCGTCTTCCCTTGAATGCAGTCTCAGCTCTAAGCCAAAGGGTGCTATTAGTCATGAACCACAGACGAAATGCGAGAGTTCAAACTCAAATATGCTCCTGAAAAAAAATTATCTTCTGAGGCAACGCTATGGATGGTTCTCGTCATATCAATTCTCTATAATGTAGGTACTAAAGTTTGTGAAGTGTGGTAATTAATGTTAAGTGTGTCGAAGGTTCTGGTAATTGTCATTGTGTCCTTGGGTCTACAGTTTGCGCGAGCATCATGTTGATTGCCTACTGAATGATAATTATGATAGCATTATTCATACTACACGTCCTGTCCGTCCTAGGTTTCGCAAGTCAACCTTTGATCAAATGCGAGACAAGTTAACTTGGAAATGGTATTTTCTTTGAGAGAGAACAAAAATTCAATAACTATGCCTCGAGAATGACACTCTTGCAGTGATCGAATCAACAGTGTAGCTAGTGTACTTTATGATGCTGGTATAAGATCTGGCGGAAAAGAGGAAACAGTTACGACTCTCTGCATAGTCAACATGTAATGCTAGAAGCTTAATTTGAAACTAACTCTTCTTTTATCAAGAACTCGCAACTTGGTAATAACCAGTGGTTTTTTTGGATAATTGAGAAACACCAATACGGCTGGGTGGGTCACATTGGACTTACTTATAGGACTAAAACTATTACGGGAACCTTCCAACTGGCCCTCGGCCCTCGCCACCAACTTTAACGGAGATTTTGGTACCCAAGGTGTTTTTTGTTATACATCCTCAAGGCATTTGATGAAGCTTTTGACACAATTTTTTGATGCAATGAAACTTAGTAAATTCTTTATGAATGACTTGTATCGTAAATTGTCGGGTTCATTTGGATACGATCTTTTTTTTTTTTTTGATGTCATAGGGGTGGGAAGGATCGAAGTTGCTCCAACTCTGGAATCACCGGATGGATACGATCACCATCAGTTTATAATATCATTTTAATTTATTTCTTTTTTCCTTGTATCAACTTCTATTAAATGAGAAGATTTATAGTTTGACTTTCACTTCGTAAAAACAAGAAGCGAAACTAAGAGAGATATATATAGAGAATTAGTGAGAGAATACAATAATAATTTTAAAAAAAAAACATTATAATAATAAAAGCATGAATTTTATATAAAGAGAAAATAAAAATTGATATTATCCCAAATTTTCTCTTATATGAATTTTATGGAGAAGATGATGCTGCCAGCTCTAGCCGCGCGTGCCGAAAGAACCTAAGCTAATTTTTTAACTAAAAGATAAATAAAGGGTTAATCTCCTTGCAATATTTGGAGATATTAGTTTTAGGTTTTTGAATTTATTTCTCTTTGACACCACTAGATTCTCTATGTGCCTCTCTTATTTTTTTCTTCGATCAGTACAAAATTAAAAGCCAAAATCTAAAGACTATTCTAAAAGTCACAACCAAATATCTTTATGTTACATTTATAAATGTATATGAAAATATATTTGAAAAATCTCAAGCCAAGTTGATTTCAGACGAGCCAATTTTCGGAAGCTCACTAGCTGGCTTGGCCTACTCAAACTCAAGCTCATTTATCGGAATGAGCTGGCTCAAGAACTCAAGCTCGAAATGTATACACACAATCCCAAACTTATACAAGCCGACCATAATCTTGTACCCTCTTTGTTCCAAAATAAATAGTATCTTCAATTAACTTTATACAAGTTTTTAGTAAAATGGTTGGCTGTATATAATTTTCTCTAATACATCTAGTGGTCGTTTGGTAGGTGGATAACACTAATTTATCCATATCCAATGTTTGGTAGAATTTTTGCATACAGAATAAAATTATCTGTATCCGCAAATAACCCCCTATCCGGGAGTAAATAATACCACATGCACCCTGTTATTATTTAATCAGAGATAAAAGAAAAACGAGACCAAGTTTTTCACCCGGAATTGCCCTTGCGGGGTCACTACTCGCATCATCGTAATCCTCTCCTCTGCTAACCCCTGCTCTCCCCCCCCCCTCTCTCTCTCTGTTTTTTCCCTCATTGAACATAAATGATATAAGAGAATAATATCTCTTCCATATTATTGTATCTTTGTTACCATATATGTGTAATTCTATTTGGTATATTCTTCCATATTAGTTAGGTCTCCTAGTTACCTTGTACTGTAACTCTTCTCCTAATCCTTATTGTATTAGGTTAACTTGTAAACCCTATAAATATGTGTTCAATCAATGGAAAAGGCTATGCCATTATTCACAAGAATTATTATTCTCTACATGGTATCAGAGCATTGATTCCACAAACCCTAAAACCATCATACTTCCGCAACCCTAAACACCACCGCCCACCACCTCCTTCTTCCTCTAAACACTCATGGCTTCCAACATGATCATCGTCAAAGATCCCTTAGACTCTTCCAAAACCTATCAACTCATCAACATCTCTAACCAAAATATCACCAAGCTCACCCCCACTACCTACCTTACATGAAAACTTCAGGTTGAATCCACGCTCGTTGGCTATGATCTTTACAGGTTTGTTGATGGCACTTCGGTCTGCCCGTCAGCCACCCTCACCGTTAACAACGTCCAAACACCCAACCCAGCCTACCTCCCATGGATTCGTCAAGACAAACTTCTGTTTGGCGCCCTTGTCGGCTTTCTCTCTACAAGCTTAGTTCCGCTTATTCAACAAGAAACTATAGCTCGGGAGGCTTGGGTCATGCTAGCCAACACATATGCTCGCCCTACTTGCGGGCATATTTAGCAAATTAAAGACCAGCTCAAGCGAGCTACCAAAGGCTCTCAGTCGATCTCGGAGTATATGCAGTTCATCAAGAGCAAATCTGATGAGCTCGCTGCTCTCGGAAAACCCCTCGACCATGAAGACCTCATAGAAACAGTGCTCGGCGGCCTGGATGATGACTATCGACATGTCGCTGATGCAGTTGAAGGACGGGATACTCCTATCCCCTTTGATGAACTTCATGAAAAGCTCATCAACCGCGAGCTGGTGCTGAAGCAGTCCCACCCCGCCTCCACTCTCCACCTCACCACGACTAATACTGTGATGACCCGGCAACAAGGGGCCTCGCCACCAGCAGTCCGCACAGCCTCCTCGGCATCCACAGTCGGGCAACAATGGTCCTCGCCAGCAGTGACCTTACATCAACAAACGGCAAGGCTGCCAACAACAAGGTCATACGGTCGCTCAGTGCCCCAGCTTTCAGCTTGTTCCGGCCTCGCTATCCAGCTCGCCTCACTCCTCGTCTGTGGGCAACAAATGGCAACCGTGAGCAAACATAGCCACGACCTCGGGCAACACTGCTCCGAGCTGGCTCCTCGACAGTGGTGCTTCCCACCATGTCACCTCTGACCTCGGCAATCTCTCTCTCTATACTCCATACTCGGGCCCTGACGAGATGGTTATTGGTGATGGCATTGGGTTACACATTGCCAGTACTGGTTCTACCTCTCTCCACACACCTTTCAATTGCATAATGTTCTGTTTGTACCTAGCATGAAAAGAAACCTCATTTCTATCTCTAAATTCTACACATCTAATAATTCATCTATTGAATTCTTACCTACTTTCTTTCGTGTGAAGGATCTATAGACAAGGACCTCGCTGCTGGAAGGACAATCTAAAGATGGTGTGTATGAATGGCCGAGCCCAATCCCTCCGTGTCAGCCCACTGCCTTTGCTAGCTCGAAAGTGTCTGCTCCGGACTGGCATCATCGCCTTGGTCATCCCTCTATCCATATCTAAAGTCATATAGAGTCTAGGTTTGCTCTCGAGCATGCTTGAGATAAGTCCTTTTGTAATGCGTGTTTAAGCAATAAAAGTCACAAACTTTCCTTTACTTTATCTACTACTGTGTCCACCCACCCCCTTCAAATTATTTATTTTGATGTTTGGACCTCGCCTATTCACTCGTTTGATGGCTTCAAATACTATGTGATCTTCGTCGATCACCACACACATTACATCTGGCTCTACCCTCTAAAAAGGAAATTCGATGTTGCATCCATCTTTCCTCGCTTCAAAGCCCTGGTCGAAAACCACTTCAAACACAAAATTATCACCCTATACTCAGATAATGGTGGCAAGTATACTGGTTTCGCCAAAACGACTGGCCTGGCCACATACCTTACCACTAATGACATCTCGCACCTCACCTCGCCCCCCCCCCCACACGCCCGAGCACAATGGCTTCTCTGAACGACGACATCGTCACATTGTCGAAACAGGTCTATCTCTCCTATCCAAAGCTGCTCTTCCCCTCACCTTCTGGTCGTATACCTTCCTCACAGCCACCTATCTCATCAATCGCCTTCCTACTCCCACACTTCAGATGCTCTCTCCCTACCATAAACTCTTTGGGTCAGCCCCCAACTACTTAAAACTTCGAGCGTTTGGATGTCTCTGCTATCCCTGGCTGCGACCATATACCACTCACAAGCTCGATCCTCGCTCGACTCCCTGTATCTTCCTCGGGTACTCCCCCACTCAGAGTGCATAGTACCAAAAATATAGGGAGGTACTACAGGTCGCCGTGATAACCCGAAAATTAGTAACGACTTGAACGGAGTCAAATTGGATATAATAAAAATTATATCATGTTGGTGAGAAGTTAATTAGAAATGTTAATTGACTCAAACGGAGTTATGTAGGACGTAATGAAAATTACATCGAGCCATTAAACCAGTTAATTAGTGATTTTAATTGACTCGAACGGAGTCGAATAGGACATAATAAAATTATGTCGGATAAAATAACGAATTAAGTACGGTTATAATTAACCCCATGAGGTCAAGTAGCGTGTAATATAAATTATTACGAGCTATATGTTAGCTTCCTATGATGTTAAGGAAATAGTTTAATTTAATAAAGACATAGTTAAATTAGTAATATTAATTTGTTATGTCAAGGATGGTTGACTATGTGTTGAGTTAGATGGTTATGTTATTTCTTACGGTTAAATGAGGGATTGATTAAGCTATAATTAGCTTGTCGCAGAAGTTGATAACAAGTACGACCGTATAATTCTTAAACAGTTGCGTATCATAATATGTGACGTGAGATACAAGACGACAGTAATCATTAATAAAAGATATACAATTTAATCTTTTGATGGGAGTTAACAACTTATCTTACTATCACTATATTAGGTGATATAATAGGTATATAATAGTTCGTACACAGTACATGATAAAAGCAAAATACGTATAAACATGCAGAGATTATGTAGTAAACGGTTATATGACTAACCTTGGTGACTGGTCATTGGATAACTTACAATACGTAAGACATCAAACATATTGTGTTGTTACATGTGATTTACTAAGAACACATACATTGTTAGTATGGTTTATATGTGATTCAGTAGAACACAGTGTCGTCATTGTGATTGTATGTGATTCAGTAGAACACATCGTGGTTATTGTGATTGTATGTGATTCAGTAGAACACTTCGTGGTTTAATGTGACTATATGTGATTCAATAAGGACACATCCTAATTTGTTTAGCATGGCAAGTAAACATCTACTTGTGCATTGCATCAAGTCCAGCTGGCATATGTGTTTTATTTCGGGGGGTATGTTGATGCACGGTTATTGAGGAAGCTGGGGCTATGTAATAACTGTGGGCCGCATATCTGGCTCGTTCCCCTCCACTGGCCATGGTTGGGGGTAGCTGCGGTTATTGCAATACGTGTAACTTGCCTTAAAGCTATAACCACCTCTGTTTTCCTGGGTCGTGAGGGACCAGGTATGCTTGGGTGGGGGTCGTGTGTGACCCTTGAATTCGAATACCGGTCCGTTATATGTAATGATGTAGCAGCACCTGAACTATGTGGATTCACTTCAGCTAGGAGTGAAAAGGTTGGAATTATTGTGAACGTCGGAGATGTATCTCGACACAATATCCTTTTGATATGTGTTTACTTACAGCTCTTATATGCTTCCTATATGAACGAGTTGGTCATAGTCTCCAACTGGTATGGGACGGTTGGCGGCAGTTGAGCCTCTTGTGTAGTATGGGGTTGAATATTTATTCATGATACTTGTTACATGTCGTAAATATCAAGAATTGTATATCTTGTTATTACTACTTCCAAAGTTGTGCATAATAGCATGCCATGTAATTGCATTTAGTAACTTACTGAGATTCGTCTCACCCCATTCCTTTTATTTGTTTTTCCTTAGACCCTAACAGGCTAGGGGATCCAGCACGATAAAGACAGTTGAGCTGAAAGTTGATAGCAGGTTGTGTACTAGCTAATGCTTTACTAGAACTTATATATAGTTCTTTTGTGAGGACGTGGGTTGATGCTGAGTTATATAATCTCAGTATGTTGGGTAGTATTATGTTGTAATTTGTAACCTTATTCTTTTGATATCGATCTGTAAGGTCGAGGTTGTGTAAGTATTGTTTAGGTACAGTATAACTTCCGCTAGTTATCAGTTGTGGCTTTGAGCCCTGATTATTACAAGTTGTTTTCTTGAGCTGTTAGCTCGTGATTGTATTATTATGTTGTTCTCCGGCTTGTGTTATAGCCGTTGAGGTAATTGTTGTGGTGATTCTGAGCTAGTAAAGCTCACATGTGATACGTGTTTATCATTAATTATTGTTGTTTAGCGCACCAACACGAGGTACCAAATCGGGTCTCGGGCTTGGGGCGTTATAGGTATCTCCTCTAAATTTCAGCAATAACATGATATGATTTTTTAGTGAATCCATTGATTTCAATTTTCCAGTAAATTTAATAAGAACAACGTGAAGAAATTTAAAAAACGAAATCGAATAAGAAAAAAATCAATTGTAATATTCTTGAAAATCTTGGTAAAAATTGCAGTGCGAATGAAAGACCGATTTACAGGAGTAAATCAAGAAAGACGATGTTTAAAACATTGCTTATATTGTTACGGAGGCATTTTTAAAATAATTAGGCCATTTATCTACAAAACTAAAATTTTCTAATTTAAAACAAGTATCGCTATGTAAAGCGGTTGAAAATTTCAAAAGTGGTACATGCCGGCAATTATTCCAAACACGAGCCGTGATGGTTCGATCCAGTCTCAGGCTAGGTTTGAGTTGGGTTCAAATTCTGGGCTTCCCAATTGTATATTATTGGTCCGAAATCAGCCACGTGTCGGACGCTGACACTATTATCTCCAGCCAATGGATAGAAAAATTCCAAAACACTTCTACTGTCAAAAGTCCCTTTCCCTCTTCAAATTCTTAAAACGGATAATACTAATGGCCATGGCTATGGCCGCCGCCACCACCTCCACCACCCCAATTTTCTCCCGCACCACCACCTCCGCCACCCATCAATCCCTCCAGTTCTCCACCATCCTCTTCTCCAAACTACCTTTCACTAAACTCACCTCCAAATTCATCAGACCCATCACAAAACTCCACGTCTCCTCCCCAACCAATCCCCCTACCACCACCACCACCTCCTCAAAAACCACCAGCGAAACAGTATTTTTCGACGGTGGAGCTCATTACGGAGACCTGGCAGCCAATCTAATTCTGGGTTTCACTCTCCTATGGCTGCCATTGACTTTAGCAACAGTTTTCCGGGGATTCTTTAACAGATACAGGTTTACCAACTCGAGGGTGACTGTAATTTCCGGGTTGACGGGTCAAAATAGGTGTGATTTTTCATATAAAGTGGTGAAGGATGTTCAGGTTGTACCAAGATTTATTGGGGAGTGGGGTGATGTTATCATTACTCTCAAGGATGGGAGCAAGGTTGACTTGAGAAGTGTTCCTAAGTTTAGGCAAATTGCAAAGTATTGCCTTTCCATGGCTGAGAAACCTGCTGTTGTGAAATAGACTGTGCCTAAAGGGTTTTGAGGTTTTAATTAGGTATGTACATTTTCATAATTCCTAATTTAATGGAAAATTGGTTATATTAAAATTGTAATTTTTTTTTTTTTTTGAGAACATATATGCCTAATGGAAAAAAAAATAAAAAATCAAAATTGTAATACTTCTTTTGTGTACATTTGAGTTATCTATGAAATTGAAATTTCAATATTTGCAATGAACTGTTTTGGTGAGGTCTGCCATGACCGAATCGATTGATCGATTGATCAAAACGAGCTGGCATGTTCTAGCTAAGTAATTTGTGAGTCGTACCACTTAATAATGTTCTGACCAACGAGAACATGCCAACTCATATTTGAGTGGACATTTAGTGCGTAATTTTTCAGTGCACATAACATTACTATTGAGTTATATAGTCCTCATATTTTGTTCTTTCTATTGTCTAGGACATACCGCTAGTGTTCTATGGAAGTACAAGTTAGAGAGTGATATGTTAGTAATGGTTGAAAGGCGGTAAGAAATAAGCATTTTGTCTAATTGGCTAAATTGGTACATTTATTTCATTCCCAGGATGACGAAATATTGCCATTTTTAGTATCTGATAACATCTACTACTAATTAAACCATGAAGTGTATTATTAGTAATAGACTAATTAAACCGTGCAGTGTATTATTAGTAATAGACTAATTAAACCAGGAAGTGTATTAGTAAATAGACTTGTGGTCCTTTAAAGCTTTAGATAAGTAGCCTTTCTTGAAGTACAATGAAGGTTCGAGACGATAGTAATTGTCAACCCTTGTCAAGATTCTCTAGAGACGACAATAATTGTTAACCCTTGTCAAGATTATCCTGAGAAACCTTTGGTTACTAGCACGTGTGACACCATCCATACATAGAGAAATCAACAAGGGTCACACGCGGAGAAATTTACAAACAAGCCTCACCAAAGGCATCGTGAACGCAAGCGATTTTGTCGGAATGTAGCTTTGTCGAATCAAAATGCTACTGTTTCAGAAGTAATCCAACTTACCATCGAAGTGTGTATAAAAATAATTAAGATCTATTTGGTCCCGGCGGGGCTCGAACCCGCGACCTTCGGCTCATAAGACCAACGCTCTAACCAACTGAGCTACGGGACCAATGCAATCCTTTTAGGATATTTGTTATTAATAGTCGTTCATTTTGATCAAAGATTGAAAATATATTTCCAATTTCCAGTAATTCACTAATTTGTATGCAGATTTGAGGTAGAGTTCAATACTCTAATATGTGATTTATTTTTATTTTTTTTTTCTAATCCAGAATAAATATTAATTCTATCCAAAAAAGAACACCGTTAATTGATTACAGCCCTGCCTAAATCGATAAATCAATTGAAACTAGTGCTCTGAGATCCAACCAAAAAATAAAGCTTGATTCTGACGATGATCAGCGTTTGTCTCTTCTGTTGATCTTTATTCGAGTCCTAAATGGCAATCTTGTTGCACCGCTATCAATTACCTCAGAATTTTGGATGCATTTCCATGAGGCTTAGGGCCTGATAGAATAGAGTGGAACTGAAGCTGATGTGAAACTAGTGTAGTTTCTTTAAGGGAAGGAACAGTTGAGTTTTGCATTTTGGTCGCAGAATTGTGTTTAGAAAACAGAGAAGAAGGGCAGTTTGCAGTCAAGTGCCCTTTTCTTGGTCATAACGACAGAGTAGATAAACGTTATGGGGAGTTGGTCTTAGTCTAGTATAGTACACACTACATGTGTCTTTGCTGAACTTTGGGAAAGGGATTGGTACTGGATGTTGGGGCAGGTGATCTGGAGCCGTTTGGAGGAACCTATTTATTGAGTAAATATTGAATGTAACAATGATACTGCTTACGTAATATCATTATCTAATATTAATCAACACCGCAACACATTGGCAACTTTATTTTCAGTCTTGTTGTCCACATCAACATAGTTGCTAATGTGTTGCTATTAGATGGTGATACAACGTTGGCAGTATCGCCGTTGCACTCAATATTTTTTCCTATTTAAGTGGGATCTCAGTGCAAGAGAAATTGGTAGTTGAAGTTCCCAACCAATATTTGAAACACCGAAAGCTATAACCATTGGTCTTCCAGGGGAGAAATGAGAATATGGGCCTTCTTGAACGAGACCCATTTCTTATAATCTTAATCAATAAAGAAGGGCTAAAGGAAGGATGTCCTTGATTCTTTGATCACAAATGGCCCTAGCCGGTCCTCTTGTCAAGGAACTTGGGCTTAGACCTGATAACATATTACCAATGTTAAAGCTTGTAAATAACTATCCACTACCTGGCTTGGGTTTGCTTTTTTACGCTTTCTAAATGATTGATCAGTTTGTAAAAAGGATTGCGAGAAACTAGTGTTCGAAGTCATTACATGACACAAAATAATGTTTTACCATGACCAACATTGCCGACATCAGAACAATGTGAAATGAAGCTTCATATATGTACTGCCTTATCAGACCATCATAGCACGTTATGTTAGGGCAGATACCTGTTAAGTTTTGCTGTGAAATCTAGAAGTTCAACCCTTTTAAGTCAAGAATAGGAATTTGAAAGTATATTGTTAGTCACAGCTTCCTTAATTGCATGCATGCGTGCTCAATTTCAAATACGCATCTCATTTATCTATACTGCACTTGCGTTTATTTTTCAGTTTTCAAGTTGAACGTACTGTATCTATGTTATTGTAAAGCAGGTAGCAGGCCAAGGGATGGGCCGTTAATGGGAGTCAATCATGAAACCCAAAACTGACACAGGTCTAGCTGGGCTTGGACACACCTTAGACAGTGATGTCCATATACACCTCACTAAATTTGAAAAGTCTGAAGAGACAACTTGAGAACAAATGGCAGGCAGGGTTCCACTCCTTTGTTCCATAATTAGCTCTAGGTGTCATTGAGTAAAATTCCTCAACCATCCAAAAATAGATAAAATTTTGTAAAACTCCAATTTAGTTGGTGGGCATGATAGTGAGTGGTCGGTTTGGGTCCCTTTGAGCTTATCTCTCCTACTAGTTATTATTAGGATACTGACAGGAACTGCTAGTTCTTCAAATTTGTAGAACTTTTGGAAGTACTGCCCAAATCATGTGCCCTAACTACTTGAATGGAGAGTACAATCTAGCTAGGGAGTTTTCACATGAATCTGACCGAGTTATTACTATGTTTCTGCAAAAGTAAGCAATCATGTAACCTAATTCCCATCCCATTCATTCAGTTAGATTTTGATCATTTTCTTCTGTTTTTGAATGGGTAGGTAGCATGTGCTCATAGAGAAACTTATTACTTTTAGACGTTGTAAACCGGCCTAACCGAGCTTTGATGTGTTATCACTTTGAGAGTTTGAGTTTGGCTCTTTTATTTTTAATTGGCTTTGAGCCAAGCGCCGAGTGTTCGTGCTCGGCAATTTTATTTTTAGTCCAGTTCATGCTGTTGCTTGAGTTTTACCCGAGCCAAGGAATCTATGTTTGAGCTCGAATCGATTACTTCATGGACGAGCTATAAACGAGCTGAGCTCTAGCTTTGCTTGAGCCCAAGTCAAAAACATACTAAAAATCATATAAAATAAACTTAAAATTGTATGTATTTCATATTAACTGAGCTTGCTTATCTGAGCCAAGCAGCGCTTGTTTATACCTCGAGCCTAAAACATGTTCCAGGTTGACTCGAGCCCAACACAATTCAAGCCTAGCCAGCTCGGTTTATGAAAGGACCATGCTTTCCTTCCTAAAAGAATTAAGGATAACATAAACATTAGAAATGAAGGAATGCAGATTTGAATTAGATGTAATAAATGGTGAAGCAACTATACAATTTGCTATTTAATTTTGAGTCTTATGCACACAGGACGAGAGTTCTTTGTAAATGTTATTGTCAAGATAGAACTTTCTTGATGGCATATCACTCTTTCCTTAAGGCCATATGCATGCTCAACTTTGCTATCATGTCAAAAGCACAGTCATTGGATGGCCTAACGTACGAGATCAAGTTGAGAGATTGCCTACTACACTTATAAATTTAGATACGGATTAAGATTTCAATCGTACTGACAAGTTGCATAGCGTGCCTATTGATCATATCACAATCCCCACATATACGCTGGCGAAGAAAAATCAAAAGGAAGGCACGCTGAATAGAAATGGACATAGTTAAATAAAGCCTTTGAAAGGGTCCTCTAGAGCTGTGGTTATGCTTGGTTGTAAGCTTTTGACCAGTGTTCAGTGATTCCCTCTTCTTTTTCTTTCTGCCAAATTGTTTATCGAGTATTTCTTCATTAAAGCATTTTGATGGTATCAGTATGGCTTTAAGGAGGAGGCCGGGAGGGCGTACAGTATATGAGTTGAGAGGAAAGGTAGTGGTGGTGGTGTCTAGTCGTGGCCATGGGCGCAGGGGGGAGGGTCCGTCGAGTTAGGTGAGCTACTCTAGAATTTAGTATACATGACCATCTTTATTGAAAGTTGTTAAAGAGAGAGTGACAAATAGAGAGAGAGAGCCATTTTTAGTATGACAGAAGGCATGTGTTTGTATTTTTCCAGTTCCTTTGGCCCTTTTTTTCAGTCTCTACGTGGGAATTTTCTGCTTTCCATGGGGAACCACCATTATAAACTTCACTGTGTTATGTGTTGTCACGTTATCATTTTAGAATTTTTTATGTTCGTTTGAATCTCTCTCACTCTCTCTCTCTCTTTTCTTTTTATTTTTCATTTTTCATCTCAGATGATATATATGAATCATTATATGATCAGACTGCATATAACTATATTTAATTTCTGGCGGGAAAGGCAAGTTGGAAACCTGGAGGACCCCCTCGAAAAAAATTTCCGGGTCGATGCCTAAATTTTCTTAAATGTGGGAAAAGTTGAAGATATATAGCCTAGCTAGGTATATATCTATATCCATCGTAGACTGCTGATTATTTTGAAATGAACGGTTAGAAAACGGAGGAACGATGATCAATTTATATTGGACGATCATAGAATGGAGAACGATGATATATCGTTAAATACGATTATCATTTTGAAATTGGAGAACAAAATGCTGGTCATTTCGAAATGGACGGCTAGAAAATGAAAAATCGATACGTTCCGTTTGCACTCTATTTCAAAAGTAAGCTCTATAAAGAAAAAAATGTGTTACATGTCTACAAGAGAAAAGTATGCCACACAAAAGCACATACAAATACCGAAATACGTGATGGGACTAATGATACATACATAATATGGAGCCTAGTAGTCATATCGAAAAGTAAAGAATGATAATACTTCTTCCGTTCCGGATAAATGTTCTACTTTCTATTTTAAAATGTTTTACGAATGTTTCTAAAAGCTTTTGATATATCTATTCTCTACTATTTAATGTTCTACTTTCTATTTTAAAATGTTATACTAATGTTTCTAAAAACTTTTGATATATCTATTCTCTACTATTTTTTCTAACACATATAACTCATTCCAAAGAAATCCAATTATTTAGAATAATTGTACTCAATTAATATTCATGAGTATTGTCATCAGAACATATTTTACAGCACATCATTAATTATGTTTCTTAATTATTGTGCTTTATCAATTAAGAATATTTATCCAAGAAGGAGTAAGTATATATATATATATATATATATATATATATATATATCTGTGTGTGTGTGTGTGTGTGAAGGATTGGAATAGGCATAGGATTCCCAAAGGAAAAGGAAAACCCTTTCCCTTTTAGGAGAGCGTGGGTTTGCAGAAAAGAGGAAAGAAAGTGAGTGAAGTGAAAAAATGACACTCGTTATGACGTTAAAAAGGTGTTATATATAGAGAGAGCTACATTCCAGTGTCCAGGAGGGAGGTGGGGGCGCGGGCGCCCACACTGGTGTAGGAATCCCAAGCAACGCCAACCACACCTTCACACCCAAAGCTTGAAATTATATGGTAAAAAGAAGGGTTATTAAAGCTTTTTTTATCCCAAAGTTTACACATTTTTACATTTGTGGTTTGTCGTCTCAGTTTTTGCACATTAACATTGAAGGTTACATTTTCGGTACAATTGTAGGTCAAAGGGAGGTTTCCGTTAATTTTTATTTTATTTATACCAAAATTGATAATATGTTATTTACGAGCGCTTTTTATGACTTTTATGTCTTTTAACAGCGATACATGGGGGAGTACAATGTCATTTCAGTGTTATATTTGAAATCATGGCCGGCCCAAGGGTAAAGATGGAAAACAATGACTTTAGGCCTCAAAAAAAAAATTTACTACTATAATATATATATATATATATATATATATATATATTTACATATTAAGAGAGTAAGAGACTTTTAGTTTTTTTACTTCATTTCAAAAGTAAATTTAAACAATTTAAAATGTATCAAAATATTTTTGATTTTTTTATTTAGTATTGAGAAATTAAGGTCATTGAATAATGAAAATTTAAAAGAAAATTGTCTTCATCTTAAACATTCATTAAAACATAATGACAATTCTCATATTTGATATATTAGATTTATTCACAGAACTAAATTTTTTAAGAGAAATTATACAAGTGAAAAATAATACACTAACTGACATACTTAAATATATAATAAGACTTGATTATTTTCTAAATGCGTATATCGCTTATGGAATAATGTTAACAATTCGCGTAACTGTTGTTTCGGCAGAAAGAAATTTTTCAAAACTAATACTAATAAGATCTTATCTAAAATCGACAATGTCTCAACAAATATTAAGTGGACTAATCTTATTTAATAAATGATTTTGCATCCCAAAAAGCAGGAAAGATAAACTTTAAATAAAAATATAATAATTTTAATAAAATTTTATTATTTACTTCAAAAAGGCCTCATTATAGAGTTCGTTTTAGACCTCCATAAGTGTTGGGCCGGCCCTGTTTGAAATGTTGTTACTTTTTTTTCTGTTTCATGAGAAATGATGCGGTTTACTAAAAACATTAATAATTTTTATTTTTATTTTATTTTTTTCATATTTCTATTTTAAATAAAGTATAGTATACAAAATTTAAAAAAATAGAAATCAATAAATTTAAAATAATCCAAATTCAAAGTGCTTTAGTTTTTCTTGAACGTCAATCGAATTGAAGTCTAAAAGGATTTAGTTTATATTTTATTTCCGTTCATTGGGGTGTTTTCGGACGAACTCATTAACTAAAAAGATTTAGTTCTCTTCTTACTTCTATTTTCTTTATTGAACAAGTTTATGGTTTTCTTTCTTAAAAAGCAAAAAAAGAACTATGCTACTTCGAATTTGGATAATTTTTAATTTATTGATTTGTATTTTTCTAAAATTTTGTATACTCTAACTTTATTTAAAAAATAAATTGAAAAAGAAAAATTAGAAATAGTCATTATTAATTTTTAGTAAGCCATGCATTTTCTAAAAAAATGAAAATTATGTCAAATATAATATTAAAATGACATTTTACTCCCCTATGCATAATTGTTAAACGACATAAAAAAAAAAAAAAAGTGCATGAATGACACGTGACCAGTTTCTGTTAAGAAATTAACTGAAATCTCCTTTTGACCCCGCAATTGTACCGAAAAAAATTTACGATTACATGCCCCCAAGTACAAAAATGTGTAAACCTTGAGATAGTAAAAGGTAATTAACCTTAAAAAAGAATAAATGCACACGTGAGGGCCTTTTTACTTTCCTCCCTATGGAGTATTTGTTTTCATGGGCGCTAAATGATGTATCCAATTATGCTAAGTAATGTACCATTTTAATGAATTTTTTTAAAATATGACAAAAGTACCCTTAGTTAGTATTAGATTTAAAAAAGATTTAAAAAAAATTAGAGTTCCTAATTAAGATAAAACGAATGACGCATTTAATATACTTGTTTGGATAAATTTAACGAATGACGTACTTAATGTACTATTTACTTACACAAACAAATCAAATAAAATATAAAACACTCACTTTTCACTTCTCACTTTTAACTCTCACTCTGACTCTCACTTTCTCTCTTACTTCCACCCTCTAATAATTTCAGTCTAAATCTTTATATACAGAGATATAAATTACAACAATAATAGTAATTTTACAGATAGCAATTTTACGGTACATTTTTTAAATTAATTTTGATGTATTTCATTTAATTGAGGGGTTTTTTTCGGACAAAGAGCCGGCCCGGCCCTTTTAACTATAGTCAACCCGGCCCTTTTGAAAATAACCAGACCGGCATTAATAAATATAACCGGCCCGGCTATATAGCAAAAAGTCGGCCTGGCCCTTTTGCTATATAGCCGGTCCGGCTATATCGATTAATGCCGGCCCGGCCCTGATTCATTTAAATTTTTTTTTTTTTTTGTAAATAAAATTGTCTTGGTTATTATTTTTTTTTTTTGCTTTTTATGTTAAATATAATTACACTATATACAAATGAAGTAACATACTTTAATTCAATTGTCTTGGTTTTTTTTTTTTTTGTAAATAAAAATGTCTTGGTTATTTTTTTATATATATATTTTTGTTTTTGTGTTTTTATGTTAAATATAACTACACTATATACAAATGAAGTAACATACTTTAATTCAATTGTCTTGGGTTTTTTTTTTTTTTTTTGTAAATAAAATTGGATGGTTATTTATTTTTTTTTATGTTAAATACAATTACACTATATACAACTGATGACACTATTATTTGCAGGATGTTCACATCGTTAACGATGACACGAAACAATTTCCTGATGTGTCTCATTTTTCTGCGACTGATCACTTGTTTGCCAATCGAGAAGAAGTTGAAGCTTGGATTAGAGCAATAGGAAAAGAACAGAATATGTACTTCAAGAATTCAAGGCAGAAATTAAACAAGAGCGGACGGATGTAAAAGGCTGTGGTTTGGATGTGAGAGGGGTGGGGTTTACAAATATGGCGGAGAGTTGGACGAAGGGGACCGAAATTTGAAAGGCACAAAAAAAATAGAATGTCCGTTTGAAGTAATAGCTGTGGAAAATATCCTTGGTAAGTGGAACGTGATCATTAAAAAAGAGAAGGGTAAACACAACCATCCATTGTCGGATTATCACCTGTGGCATAGATTTGAGACGGTGTTTACTGAGAAAGAATTTGGTATGATCAAAGAATTAAGTCGTGCAAACATAAAGGGGAAACAGATACTAAATGCCATAAAGAAAGAAAATCCGAAAAACTGCAGTAATTTGAGACAGGTACAGAAATCAATGTGTTTAGTGAGAAATATGTTTAAATAATAGATAACATTTTCTTAGATTCATTATTGACGTAAATTTTATATAGTTTTCGCAGGCACAAAATGCCCAACAAAAAATACGAATGAATAAAATGGGCAACATGACAAAAATACAGTATTTTTTAATTTTTTTAAAGAATTTGGGATACCATACATGGTTTAGGCACGTGGAGGGGACAAACATTTTGGGTGATGTCATGTTTGCTCACCCGAAGGAGCAAGAACTGTTCACGTTATATCCGTATATTTTGTATATGGATTGTACGTATTGGACAAACAAATATGATATGCTATGTTGGAGATCATTGGGATTACATCGACAGGAAAAAATTATCACATAGCATTCGTCTTCTTAAGAAATGAGAGGAAAACAAGCTCCTATTGGGCAATGTCGCAGCTGCGGATGATGTTTTATAGAGCTGCGGGTCCTGATGTGATAGTTACTAATTAAGAACAGTCTTTAATGAGTGCTATTGAATTTTATTTTCCCGAGTCAAAACATCTTTTATACAGGCGATACATATCGAAAAACGTGAAAAAATATTTGGTACAGCTGATGAAAAATAAAAAATTTACCAAAACATTTAGTTCAAGGTGGCAAAGGATAGTGCACGCCAATTCTGAGGAGGAATATCAGCTTATGGTGGCTCAGATGGAAAAGGCTTGGAAATGGATCCCACCTCAGGTCACTTACGTGAAGAGGGAATGGTTGGAGCCGTACAAAGATCGATTTGTCAATGCTTGGACCAAAAATTACGTGTATTTTGGAACACAAACTACCAACAAGTACTAGTTTTACATTTATCTTTAATTTAATGGTTTAAGAAATCCATTTTTACATTGATCTAATAAATTTTTATGTGATGTCTTACTACAGAGTGGAGAGTGCACATGGGATGTTAAAGAGTTGGTTAAAAACGTCGGCAAACAGTTTGGATAGTTTAGTCCTGCAGATCCATGACTTGATCGAGCTCCAATTCAATGAGATCAAGACTACATTTGAAAGGGCAAGGAACTTTGATTTGACAGTAACAGATAGGTTATTGTTTTTTAACTTGAGAGGTAAAGTCTCACACCATTGTATTCAATTGCTTATCGAAGAGGTTAACGTACGGGGTCAGAAAAAGAATATTGGTACTGATGCTGAAAAACGTGGTTGGTCGTTCAGACTAACACATGGCTTACCATGTGCACATGAAATGAATTTGTTGGAGACAGCTAATCTACCGATTGATCCCCACGGTATTCACGTGTTTTGGAGGACTATACATATTGAGGGAGAAATATTTGATGAACCGGATGGGGGCTACTCTGTGGCAGATGAATTGCTCAACAATCTTATGTATGATACAAAAAAGAAGCCTGAAGATAGAAAGCAGCATTATCCCAACCAATTCCATGCATACTTTCATTCGCATGCGGCGACAACAGGTATACCTAAACACGAGCCTCACAAAGGACGTCCGAGGGAAAACTCAACTAACAGGTAGTTGTCAAGCTGGGAGCACGTAGATAGGACCTACTCCACTGGGCCAAAGAGTGACCCAATGTCCATCTCCGGTCGAGGTCGAGGTCGAGATCGTCCCCATCCACGACCACGCCCACGACCTCGACCTCGACCAGTACGACCAATAGCAACATCCTCGTCGTCGTCATCATCATCATCAACATCAACATCATCGTCATCGTCATCGTCATCGTCACTCCTACCCATCTGGATCTAATAGTTGCGATGCAACTGCTGAAAATGCACAGCACTCATCGTACCCTTTCCCTATCCAGGCCTCATGCTCGAACATGTCATCTAACTACTAGCAAAAGGACCCGACTGAAACATATGTCCCCCAATTTCCTCTAATTCACATTCTGCCTCCAAATCACTCTCAGCCATTGGCAAAGGACCATCGATATGAAAAGATCCCTGACCAGTCGAAAAAGTAGGTGGAGTCCACTCATGAGTAACACTAGCTGGATGAACTATTGGTAGAGTTTGCTGACGAGTAGTGCTGATAGTAGGCTGCTGAGGTATATTATCCTGCCTCCGCTTCTTACTCATTTTTGCTCGGACGGATGCAACTACTATTCGATCCTTTAGCCTCCCGCTATAGGATTTTTTCCCTGATTAGTCATCACTTCCACTATCACCAACTCCTGACATCTAAAATTAACAAAAACACGTTTACAATTAATATAAATAAATGACAATAACAATTAGTAGAAGTATAAAATTTACGTAAAACAAAAATTTAATCTAACAAAAACATAAAATTTAAAAAGTTAACAATCAATAATGTAGTGTTTAGGACTAGGGGTTTAAGATTTAAGGGTTTATGGTATTTGGGTTAAAAGTTTAGGGTTTAGGGTTTAGGGGTTTGGGTTTTGGGATTTGGGGTTTTGGGGTTTTGGGATTTGGGTTTTGGGTTTAGGGTTTAGGGGTTTAGCTGTTAGGATTTAGGGTTAATGGTTTAGGGGTTAGGGTTTTGGGGTAAATGGCTTAGGGTTTAAGGGTTTATGGTTTAGGGATTTAGGGTTTGGGTTTAGGGTTTAGGATTTTGGCTGTTAGGGTTTAGGGTTAATGGTTTAGGGGTTAGGGTTTTGGGGTAAAGGGTTTAGGGTTTAGGGTTTAGGGATTTACGGGTTTATGGTTTAGGGATTTAGGGTTTGGGTTTAGGGATTTGGGTTTAGGGTTACATTTTAAGGGTTAAGGGTTTAGGGATTTAGTGTTTAGGGTTTTGGGGTTTAGGGGTTAAGGGTTAGGATTTAGGGTTTTGGGTTTAGGGGTTAAGGGTTTTTATTTATGTTTTATAAAGTTTAATCTATAATGTAGTTAACAATAAATAATGTAGTATAGTATAAAAAGTGGACCAAAAGAACATCAATTCAAAAAAAAAAAAAAACAAACAAACAAAGAGCCGGTCCGGCATTATAAAGAAAAGTCGGCCTGGTTATCTTAAATATAGCCGGCCCGACATTATTTAAGATAACTGGCTTAATGAGGGCGCATAGCCCCTTTGCGGACGCCCTAGGCAGCCGCATAGATTCCAGAATCTTTGGACTCCATGCTAGGTCGTACTATGCGGCTGCATAGTGACTGATTCAGGTCAAAAGGTCTCTAAACACTACCAAAGTGATTCCAAAACACTGCCAAGTCATCCTAAGGTGACACCAACCTCAAACCAAGTCCAAAATACAATCGAAACTCTTCCGAAACAACCTATAACAAGGGTAAGAGTACAAGCCAACAAACGTATCAACGATTTTAAGGATTTAAACACAATACAAAGCATATGAGAAATGTGAAATCAACTCAATTGCAAACATACTAGGATGAAGATTGTTCATGAAATGACCATGATACCAAATGAAGTAACGAACATGATGCATACAAATGTTATGAATGATGCGGGTGTTACATTCTCACCCCCTTAGAATAAATTCGCTCGTGAATTTACTTACCAATCTTATCGAACAAAAACGGATACTTTTCTCGCATTTCTTGTTCCAACTCGCAGGTGGCTTCCTCAACGTTGTGATTCTTCCACAAAACTTTCACAAGATGAATAGTCTTGGTCCTTAAAACATGTTCCTTTGTATCAAGTATCCTCACGGGTTCTTCAATATAAGAGAGATCGGTCAACAAATCTACCGATTCATACTCCAAAATATGTGATGCATCCGACAAATATTTCTTCAACATTGATACATGAAACACAGCATGAATACCCGACATCCATGGTGGCAAAGCAAGCCTATATGCCAATTTTCCAACTTTCTCCAAAATTTTAAATGGTCCAATAAACCTCGGAGCCAATTTACCTTTCTTCATAAATCTTTTAACTCTAATTCGAGGCGACACCTTCAAGAACACACGATCATTAACCTCAAACTCAAGGTCTCGTCGCCTATTATCCGCATAACTTTTTTGTCTACTCTGGGTCGTTTTCAATCTCTCCCGAATAATCTTTACATTCTCGGCCGATTCAAGAACTAAATCGGGTCCCCATAACTTCGCTTCTCCAACCTCATCCCAACAAATCGGAGAACAACACTTCCTTCCGTAGAGTGCCTCATAAGGAGCCATATCAATACTCGAATGGTAACTGTTGTTGTAGGAAAACTCTATCAACGGTAAATGTGAATCCCAAATGCCTTTAAAGTCCATTGAACAAGCCCTCAACATGTCCTCAAGTGTCTGAATAGTTGTACTAAGTGTCAACTTTAAACCCAATGCATTCTGAAGTGTTTGCCAAAATCGCGAAGTAAACCGTGGATCTCTATCCGATACAATGCTAACTGGAACCCAATGAAGTCTCACGATTTCCTGAATGTATAAGTTAGCAAGTTTCTCCATAGAATAAGTCATTGCTATAGGAACAAAATGAGCTGACTTGGTCAATCGATCGACAACAACCCAAACCAAATCATGACCTCGTCGAGTCCGTGGTAACCCAGTCACAAAATCCATAGTAATGTTCTCCCACTTTCATTTCGGAATTTCCAATGGTTGCAATAGTCCCGCGGGCCACTGATGTTTCGCTTTTATCCTTTGACATGTACTCGGCTATTTCCCTTTTCATTCCATTTCACCAAAAATTCTTCTTTAAATCCCTATACATTTTCATACTCCCTAGATGAATCGTATACTTAGATTTATGAGCCTCATCTACCACTTGTTATTTCACATCATCTATTGCCGGCACACAAACTCTACCTCAAAACAAAAGCATACCAACATTATTCCTTGAAAAATCTGATGTCTTATCCTCATCTAATTCCTCAATCACCTTTTTCACTTTTGGATCACTCTCTTAAGTTTCCTTAATTCGCTGAAGCAAAACCGGTGTAGCTCGAATGTTAGCAAATATCACCCCATGGTTAGACATACAAGGACTCCAATCCCGAACATCCTCAAGCATCTTCCATTCACGTGCCATCAAACAAGAAACATAAGCCTTCCTACTAAGAGCATCGGCCACAACATTGGCCTTCCTCGAATGGTATAAAATGGTATAATCATGATCCTTTAACCTTTCCATCCACCTCTGTTGTCTATTATTCAACTCCTTTTGTGAAACAAATACTTAAGGCTCTTATGATCGGTAAACACCTCACACTTAGACCCATAAAGGTAATGATTCTACTTGTGAAGAGCGAAAATAATCGCTGCTAGCTCCATATCATGTGTCAGATAATTCTGTTCACACTAAGTCAACTTTCTAGAAGCATATGCTATAACCCTTCCGTTCTGCATTAACACACATCCCATTTTGTAATATAAAAATGTGATGACCCTAGGTCTATTAACACTCGAGCTTTCTCACTAAAGATAGTTAAAGTACCTCCTATGATATTAGGGGCCTCAGGAACTCCCTTCTGGTCTAAGACAAAAACCCGACCTTGCACTCTAGGGCGACCCTTGTTATCTCTCTTAACCCCAGCGTTCTATTGTGCACCTCGCGACTGTGTCCCTTTATTCTTAGGGCAATCTCGCTGGAAATGTGTGCCATCACCACACAATAAACATTTCCCGTGTTTTAACCAACACTTATCTTCATTATGCCCACTCTTCCTGCAAAACCCACAAGTAATCCTCGCATCACGCTGTCCACGGCCAACATTTCACTGATTCCTATTTTGTTGACGAAACTGTCCTCCCGGGCGATTAGTATTGCTCCCCCTGTTAGTAGTCCCACTTGCGCCCGATTTCTTCCATTGCGACTGTGAAGCTTACGAGTTCCCACTTGTACTACCCTGCCTGCCTCGGTGCTCCTCTATATCATGCTCAATCCGATAAGCTTTATCCATTGTACTTTGATAGCTTGGCAACTCAAGTGGTAAGAGTTGCTTACGATATTCCGTCCTCAAACCTTTCACAAAACGGTAGATCTTTTTCTCTGTTGTTGGAATCAAATGTACACAATACCTTGCCAATTCAGTATACTTGGTGGAGTACTGAGCCACTGTCATCGTCCCCTGATCAAGACCAAAAAATTCCACTTCTTTCTTCGCTTGAACCACATCTGGTACAAAATGATTCCTAAACTCCCTCAAAAACATCTCCCAAGTGCGAACCACACGATCTTATACCCAACTTGCCTCTAGTACCTTCCACTAGTGCTCCGCTGCATCCTCCAATTTGAATGCTGCGAACTTAATTTTATCTTCCTCGGTACATTCTATTGCTACAAAAATCTTTTCCAGAGATTCAATCCACCTTTTCGCTTTCATCGGATCAGGCTCACCATCATAACTATGAGGTTTCATCTTCAAGAATCTCCCCAATCTGTGATCATAGTCTCCATTACCCCCAGCTGGTTGATCTACTCTATTCCCCCTTGCTTGTCCATGTCTTGCCATTGCATGTCTATGCATATCCATAGTCTGTCGGTTCATTTCCATCATAACTTGCATAAATCCCTGCATAGTGTGCATGAAAACCTCATTCGGATTCACATTTGCCTCAGGTGGTGCATTTGGTTGCCTTGTCGGCTGAACTCTTGGTTGATTAGGAAGTGGTCTAGGTGGTAAAGCATGGCTCTTAGCCCTAGCAACTTCCCCAACTCGGCTCGTACCAGCCCCATTCGTATTAGTACTATGACGTGTCTCTACCATTGTCAAACACCTGCAACAAACACTCGACGTTAACGACTCAAACACACAACCCACCCTCCTAAACCAAGGATCCATTCCAGGTTATCTAACTTATGCTCTGATACCAACTGTTGCGACCTTACCCGGACTCCTACATGGAATCCCGAGTCAAATCGTGAGGAACTCGATAAACACAAAGTACACATCATAAAAATTCCATATGATGTAAGTATAAAGCGAATGTATAAAACCCTGTAATGCACGTGCAAAGCTTTTCTTTAAAACCAAAGCAATATTTCATCGGCATAATAACAAGCCGGAAACAAAACTTGTTTAAAACATAGTTTGAACATAAAACCACTCATGTAAACATTAACCTCCACGAGCAACAAGCTCGGAGAACAACAACAATAAACAAATCAGAGTATGCGGAAGTAACGAATAATAAGGATTACATCAAGCACGACAACCATGTCGGCATAACTAAAAGAATAATACAATCTCAAGAACCAACACACACTACCCAACATTACATAGTTTAAGTAACAATGTATACCCTCGGCCGCACCAAAAGAAATACAATGGCCTAAAAAGCACGACCAAAAGAACAACCTGTACAAATGCCGAGATGAAGCAAACTCCTACTATGGGTTCCTTGCCGGACCGTGATCTAAGGAAAATAAATAAACATTGGACGGGGTGAGTTTAAAACTCAATAAGCTACTAATGCAATAATATGTCATACGAGATGTAAGACAATAATATGAACAAGTATAACAAGCTATGACATGATATATCAATCACAAGGCATAGCATGATAAGCATCTCATAACAACACGTTACTCTATACTACACGAGAGGCTCAACGATCGCCAACCGACCCATACCAGTTGGAAACCGTGACCAACATTCGCATATATAGGAACCACATAAGTGCGATATATAAACACTTTTAAAAGGATATTGTCTTGAGTTACACCTCCAATATACACAATACTTCCAACCAACCAACATATAATATACCAATATAGGAGCCGTTGTTGACGTGCTCGATCGACGAATCAAAACCATTAACATAATCAATTCTTTGTGAACCATTCTCTGTATTCACATCGACGGGTGATCTTGGTCCCTACGACCCAAGAATCAACCACGGAATAGCATACCAAGCTTGCGTTTATTTCATACAACAAATGGCGCTATGCGCCTACCGTGGCCAATGGTAAGGCGAGGCCCGATGTATTGGCCCTCAACTATTACGTAGCCCCAGCTCCCACAATAATCGAGCGTCAATACACCGCCAACAAATAATCCATGGACATAACAAATGTGCAAGTAGATGTTTACTTGACATTCACCACAACAAATCAAACTCCAAGATAGGGAGCAGAACATCATTAAACATGAATGTCTCAAGTAGGTCATAATAATCCTACTCACATAAACAACCATCTCATAATATTTACGTGAATTAAACAACAACATCATACACAATTTGGGTAACAAATTTTTCTAACAAAAATCTTGTATCACAACGAAATCCCCAAGTTACACACGTGGTCTCATCAATTATAAAAACCTTTTCAACTGCGTTAGAGTCATAAATTATTTCTAATTAGTTCGAATCGATGAAGAATCATTTTTACTTCAAGATTAACAAGTGATACAATTTCTATGTGTATCAACCAAGACAAAACAAGTCTTTCAACATATAAGACAAGTCATCCACGAAATTTACATGGCTCAACATCAAAACATACTCAAACATGTTGATTTCAACATATAAATGCCATTTTACAAGGCTAAGATGTCATACAAGACATAAATAGAGAAGGAGAGGGGTAGTAGCTTACCTCTAGCAGAAAATCAACTAAGAAAAACTTTATAAAACCCACATGCAATCCAAGAGAAGTGATCTCCTAGTCAGCAGCTCCTCTATGGAGAAGTCGGATCGTGATTTGGACTACAATTGAGAAATCTGTGCAACAATCTCACTCAAGAACTCTCTCTCAAGTTTCTAAAGTGTTCAAGGCTGAAAATAAGAGTCTTCAAGGATCTCTAATGGTTTTAAGTGAAGTCATAAAGTTTGATCTTAGAAGCCTAGGACGTGGCTCAATCTTGGCCCTTGAAACCAAGTCAAATGGCCAAGTCACTTAAAAGTTCGTCAAACAAACAAAGCAGAGCACGACATTATGCGGCCGCACAATGCGGACGCATAGCTTCTATGCGAGCTCTCTATGCGGCTGCATACAATCCAGAATTATTAGGGTTTTAAGCGAACTGGCTTAATGTGGGCGCATAGCCCCTATGCGGATGCCCTAGGCGTCCTCATAGATTCCAGAATCTTTGGACTCCATGCTAGGTCACACTATGCGACTGCATAGTGACTGGTTCAGGTCAAAAGGTCTCTAAACACTACCAAAGTGAATCCAAAACACTCCCAAGTCATCCTAAGGTGACACCAACCTCAAACCAAGTCCAAAAATACAATCAAAACTCTTCAAAAACAACTTATAACAAGGGTAAGAGTATAAGCCAACAAACGTATCAACGATTTCAAGGATTTAAACACAATACAAAGCATATGAGAAGTGTGAAATCAACTCAATTACAAACATACTAGGATGAAGATTGTTCATGAAATGACCATGATACCAAATGAAGTAAACGGAAATGATACATACAAATGTTCTGAATGATGCGGGTGTTACAAAACACGTGCGCATCAGGCATCGAGATGCAACAATTAGGCATCAGATTGCAAAAAATTGGGCATCAGGATGCAACAATTGGGCATCGGGATGCAGTGTCACTTTTTCAGATTAATTTGGGCATCGGGATGCAACAATTGAACATCGGGATGCAGTGCCACTTTCTCAAATTAATTTGGGCATCGGGATGCAACAATTAGGCATTGGGATGCAGTGCCAGTTTTTCAGATTAATTTGGGCATCGAAATGCAAGAATTGTGCATCGGGATTCAATTTAAAATGCAACAATTGTTGCATCGGGATGCAACAATTAGGCATCGGGATGCAGTGCCACTTTCTCAGATTGATTTTGGCATCGAGATGCAAGAATTGTGCATCGGAATTTAATTTGAGATCCAACAATTATTGCATCGGGATGCAGTGCCACTTTCTCAGATTAATTTGGGCATCGGGATGCACAAATTGTGTATCGGGATTCAATTTGAGATGCAAAAATTGTTGCATCGGGATACAACAATTGAGCTTCGGGATGTAGTGCCACTTTCTTAGATTAATTTGGGCATCGAAATACAACAATTGTGCATCGAAATTTAATTTGAGATGCAACAATTATAGCATCGAGATGCAACAATTGAGCATCGGGATGCAATGCCCAAGAAAATTTCTCTGTACGACAAAATGCATCCACAATAGCTTAGGGCTCGAATAAAGTTGAAGGAAAAGGAACCAGGAAAAAAAAGGGAACACACACAAGAAGAAGAAGAATGAACAAAAAAAACAATTGAAGTGTTTTAGATCGAGTTTTCAACGAATTTCTAAAATAAAGGAGTGTTCACATTACATAGGGATATTTTAGGAACAATTATATGAAAGTTTCTTTTAGCGGTTAAGAAAAAAAATGGTGAACCGGAGAGAGTAAAAATTTTCCAAAGTTGGCCAGCAATTTTCCATATATATAAATCTTGCATATCTATGATATGTATGGAATTTTTGATCTTTCATAGGCACGTTTATAGACAGGGCGGCTATGTAGAGTTGCCTTAGTAGACAAGGCCTCTCGTGTAAATGGTTAAAGATAGAAAAACAGTAAAAACTCGTTCAAAAAAGGGAGTGAATGCGTTGGGTGTGAAAGAATACACTATTTCTATATGATCTTTCATATTGTACATTTATTTATAAATTTTTGTATAGACTTGAGTTAGTGAATACGGTGATATCTTCTATATGGCCGGTTAAAGAGTCGAGTTGAGTCAAGTCGGGTCTCGTTTAGAACGGGAGGGATTTATATTTATTTCTTTTGAATAGTTTTTTCTAATTTTGACCCATTTCGTGGGACAAAGGGCACTTTATGGACCCCAAGGTGGTTTAGTCTCGTAGCCTATCTCTTGATTATTAATTGGAAAATTGCGGGTCGGTCTTCTTTTTGAAATTTTCAATCGCTTTAGTGCTTCATTTTTGTTTACAATCGCTTAAGTCTATTTTAAGTGATAAATTGGTCAATTGTTCCAAAACTGTCTCTGTAACAACCTAAACAACGTTTTAAGCATTGTCTTCTTTTAATTTTCTCCTCTAAATTCTCCCTTCTATTCCAATCATTTTTTATTTTGCTACAGTCTTCATCTCCCTTTCTCAGTTTCTTTCCATGCCCAGTTCATCATAAAAAAACAAGACCAGTATAATTTTGAAAATTATTTTAATTCTTTGTATCTTTGTTGTATCAATATGTTCAAGTGATATCGTTTCATTTGAATAAGTGAAGGGTGTAATAGCAACGTAAAACAAGGATAATGACGCAGATGCATCACAATCAACAGATGATGAGTTCCTACCATTAGATGAATTCAAATTGAGGAACAGAGTAATACTAAATGATAACGAGTTGTGGGATTGGTTGGGGATTTAAGTCTGTAGAAGGAAAATGGTTGAGGAAATAATTAGGGATTTTGCAGCAAGAAAAGAAAATAGGAAACATGAATGATGGAGTAAAACGGGAAATAAACGGGTCTGAACAGCAAAATGGAGAGAAAACAAGGAGCTTGAGGTCTCTTAGGCATCCCCACGAGAATGTGATAGTATAAGTCTTTCTTTCTGAATATAGTGAATCTAATTTGTTGGAATGGTAGGGTTTTAGAAGCTAGGGAGTGATATGTGGGTTGTAATGTTGTACATCGCAATGCACAAAAACAGTACTTTTTAGTATAATTTTTATGCATCACGATACACACTATGATGCATCGCAAGTGTAATGTTGTGCATTAGTACTATTTTGTGTATCGCGATGCACACTTTTTGATGCATCGCAAGTGTAATGTTATGCATCGCGATGCATAATAATAATACTTTTTAGTACAATTTTGTGTATCGCAATGCACACTTTGATGGCAAAAACGGTTAAGCAGTTTTCTGATGACAAAGTTGTAAATAGAATAGAAGTTAGTTAGCCAGTCATTGTTATCTAATGGCAAAATTGTAAATAGAATAAAATTTTGTGCATTAGAATGTATCAATTTGTGTATCGCGATGTATCAATTTATTTCTCTTTAGCTTCTTGTAATAGGTTTTATGGCTAAATATAATGGGTCATGGACAAGAAATCGCCAAAGAACTAGCTTAAGATGAGGAAGAATCTGCAAAAAAGAATTTGACGAACACTTTATTTTTCATGAATGATGGGTTATGGGCATATCTTCTCACAAATTACTCAATGCTACTAAAAATGATGGGTCATGGACAATATGGGGGGTGGCTCATGGACAATATGGTGGGGGGTGTGACTCATGCATTGCGATGCACAAATTGATGCATTGCGTTGCTCAAATTGATGCATCGCGATGTATAGTGTGCATATTTCGTATTTTTTAAGGGCATAGACGATATTTTGTAATAAAAGTGTCATTTTTCAATTTGAAACAATTATAGAGGATTAAAGCGGTTGAAAATTTATTAAAAGGTACTGGCTCGAATTTTGCCCTTATCAATTGCTCCCTTCGTTCCACCAAAAAAGTCTATGTTTGAAAAGTCTAATAATTAAGGTATATATAAGTAGTATTGGAGTAGGTCATAATTATACAATATTTAAGCATATGTGTGGAGGGTAAAATTGAAATGTTAATAAAAATTATAAGCATAATTTTTTAAAGTGAACCCTTTAAATATAATATATCATAATAAAATAGTGGACTCTCTACAGAAAGAGTAATTGAAATTAATATAGTATTAAAATGACAATTAAAATTTAGATTGGACATTGTACTCATGTTTTGCCTTGTTAATTTTGTGCACAACATTGGTAAAAAATACTCTCCTCTTTTTGTAATCTTTATCATTATATCTTGCCAAACTTTCTGCTCAAGTCCAACTTTAATTAATGAAAGGATAAAGTAAGGGCCTTGGGGGAGCCTAAGTAGCTTGATAAGGGGACCCTTCAAAAAGAAAAGTTTAAGCAGTGAGGTGATTATTTAATTAGAATCTTTAATTGATAGTGCACAAACAACAAGAAAAAAATAAAAAATGTACTTAAGATTAAGAAGCATTTAAGCAAAGAATATGCATTGTATTCTTTGAAAAGGAAGTTTACCTAATAAAGTTGTCCCCAGACAAATTGTTAGTCCTTTCTAAAAAGGAAAATGTTATATCTATATAATAAAAAATTGATAGAGCAGCCGAATTGATCTATAAATTTGGTTTATAACAAGCGTTCAAATGTTATACAGTATAACTTACTAATATATTGATAATTGTACTATATACTCTCTCCGTTTTAGATAAATGTTCCTATTTTCTATTTTGAGATATCCCAACTAATGTTCCTAAAGACTTTTGATTTACCTATTTTCTACCATTCTTATTAATATACCTTTAAAGCTTCGTTTAATATAACACTTCCCAAAGAAACTCAATTATTTAAAATAGTTGAACTCAATTAATGTTCATGGGTATTATGGTCAGAACACATTTTACAGCACATCATTAATTATGTTTCTTAATTCCTGTGTTTTATCCACTAGGAACATTTATCCGGGACGGATGGAGTAATATTTTAATGCTTGATATAAACCAAATATGTAGATCAATTATATTACACTTGCATAACTCTTATACTCTCTTCGTTCCAGACAAAGAGTTATCTATTCTATTTTAAAATGTTTCACTTAAAATGTCAATTTTAAAAAATTATGCTTATAATCTTCATAATTTTATAATTTTACCCTCTACATATGGTATAAACATATTAATTACGTTTAAATATTTTTGTGATTATGACAAAAAGATAATAATTTAATCTTTTCAAACGTGAATTATTTGGATAAAACGGAGGGAGTATAATTTATCATCTTAATGGTTTGTGCATTAAACGTTGTACATTGTACTTATGATACAATCTTTTAATATATGATATTAACCAAATCTACCGATAAATTCTGTATATTTGGCACTTGTCTTTCGAACGACAGTAAGACCCCAAATTCATAATGTCTTACCATTTTGGAACATCTTCTTTCAACAAAGAATAACTAATAAAAATGGAAAATTTATTATTCGTTTTCCACTTTTTTGACTGCAACACTTCAAAATACAGCAGCAAGTGAAGCATTCGATACAAGGCAAATAAGAGGTTGGTGAAGTATCACAATTAAAATTTGGAGTGCTAGTTGTGATTCACTAAAATCATTGACTAAAATTTATATTTTGGGTTTGGACTTTGGAAAATTATATACTCCCTCCCTCTGTTCCAAGTAAAAAGTTTACTATACTATTTTGAGATGTTTTATTTAAAGAGTCTATTTTCAAAAAATTATGCTACAATTTTAATAATCTTTCATCTTTACCTTTCACTTGTGTTATAATCATATTGATTGTGTTTAAGTAATTTTGTAATTACGACCGAATCCAATGATACTAATATATCTCTTAATAATTAAAAATTTTAAACATAAACTATTTGAGTGAAACGAAAGGAGTATCTTAAAACAAAAACTTGCAGAGGCTTAGGGTCTGTTCTCTTAGTAAGATTTTAGGACTTTCAATCTTTGGTTTTTCATTATCTCTCTTTGGCCCCACTAACTCATCTCTATTGCTCTCTCTCTCTCTTTTTTTTTTTTCTTTTTTTTTTTTCTTTAATTTCTGCAAAACAAAAATTTTAAACCCAAAAATCAACCACAAAACGCAAATATCAAACATACCCTTAATATCTACCCTCTTTTCTTAACAACTAAAGAAAATTTGATGGGTAGCAATATACTAAACACAATTGGGCATCAATTAGCTATTGTAAATTGTCAACAGGAAAATAGTTGAGCAAGAAAACATGTGGTTTCTAGAAAGTCTTTTTTTTTTTTTTTTCCTTTTCCTTTTTCTTTTTCTTTCTTTCTTTCTGATTTTACTACTACTTATCTACTTTAATTACTAAGTTCTTTTGATTTGTTTTCTTCTCTTTCTTTTTTGAATCCACTTGGCTTATTTGAAATTGAAGACTAGAGAGCATATACTGGCCCTTTCCTATTTCTTTTTCCATGAGAAAAATTTCTTTATCCTCCAGAAAGGAGATACAAAAAAGGAACAAGGAAATATGCTTTAATCCATTTACAAAAAACTACATTATGAACACAGATAAGATTATATTAATTTATTTATAAAAACACTAATAAAACAATGACTAATTAAAGCAAGTGATAGGTCGTGGGTTCGAGTCATCAGGGTGTAAGTGAGGAACCACCGATCCTCTTTTCAAAAAAAAATTTTAAGCAAGTGATAAACTAATTGAGCATTAAAAAATATATAATTTTTTATCTGTAAAAATCTCCTAATTGACTTGACTAAATAGTAAATAACTAATTGCTTTCGAACATCTTCTTAAGGACCAAAAACTTTTTTTTTTTCTTAAAATTTTGAAATATGTATTCAGAAAAAAGTTTTAAAATTTTGAAAAAAAAAAATTTTATTTGCCAAGAAGTTAGGTTATCAGTATCATAAGTTGATTGAATTTAATTAGTACCCCATTCGTTCCTAAATTATTATTTTGTTTGACTTTTTAAAAATCAAACGGATTATTTTTCAAATACAAATTACGTATTTATGATTTTAAAAAACATAAAAAAATATATATATGTCAAATTTGTATTTAAAATAATCTATTTAATTCAAAAAGGTCAAATAGAATAATAATTTAGAAATGTAGAGAATACTAAACAAAAAATTTTATTGTCATTTTCTCAATTGATTAGGATATGGATGAAAAAAGAAGCCCGCGGGTTTTCTTTTTCCAAATTTCCTATTTATTTTAACTTTTTTATTTTGTCAAAGAAAAAGACTTCAAATAAAGAAGACACTTGGCTTACTCTCATTGGTTAACTAGCCGCGCAACTTGACATCATGAGGAGGAGCTTATCAGAAAGGGCTATAAGCCCCACTTCCTCGGTGTGTCATCAATCTCTTTTGGAACTTGGGCCTCTACCACCTCCACTCACAATAATTTTTCCAATTACTAAAAATAAATAAATAAATAAATATCTACACTTTTTTTTTTAATTTCTAGTACTAAATAATTAATCATAAGCTAGCAATTAAATAAATAGTATTATCTCTTTTCCATCTTTTTTCTTTTTATTTTCCTTTTAATTATGATATAGCTTTGGAGGTGGGGAAATGTTAATCAGAGCCTTGGCCAGAGGAAATTATTCTTGAAGGCTCTTATGGGGCAACCCATAGCATTTTCAAGATTAATAAACCTTCTGCTTTGTAAAATTAGACCTACTTCCTTTCAACTTCAAATCGCCAAATGGGAATTTTAATCATGGAAAAACATTCTCATATTGTCTTGATTCGAATCGATGTGGGTCGTCTCTCAAACTCGTAAGTCATGAAGAGTTTGTTTCGATACTAGAATATCGTACAAAGTCACGAAATCAAACTTTAGAGTAATTATGTCGAACGGGAGCCTCTCTCTCTCTCTCTGCTTAACGATCTTTGTCACCTTGCTTAAAAAAGGTACCACTTGTGCTCAAAATTAGGGGATGGATTAGTGATCCTTATCGAGGTTTTTGTTCATCATTAGTCCATACGGCAGAGTCATTGAAAGGTTTTGAAAGGTTTGAATACAAATATTTAGGCAGGTTAATTTGACTAGTTCAAAGTTCAAAAACCCCATGAGAGATTCAAAGCCAAATATATAGGATTCTGATCATCAAATGTTGTTTACCATATAGGGTTATATATATATATATATATATATACATACATATATATATATATATATGGTGATATTACATGATCATCAATCACTATATATGAATGAAAAGATTTGAGGGAAAGCAGGAAAACAAAGTGGTACACTTGATGTTTGATTTTCAATCAGAAAAGGCAAAAATGACAAAATTAAGGCATAATGACAGCAGCTAGTGGAGCTAGCTAGGGTGGTATGATTTTCCCTTTAATTTCTTTTTTGATAATAAATGTCATTTAATGCTTGTGAGTGGAGGGAGCTATATGTAGGGTTTTTCTTTCTACTTTGAAAAATTGAGAGAGATAGAGATGTGTGTGCGTGTGTGTGTGGCTTTTGCCTAGGGTTCCATGAATTGGCATCAGGAGTTGGGGGAGGGGGGGGGGTTCTTTTTTGGGGTCAATGTTGCTGTTTGATGGCTGTTTGATGGCTGCTTGTGGGACAAAGAGCACCGACCCTTCACTTACTCTTGCTTAGTCTCCACCATTGCTACACTTTTCCATGTAAAAATTAGATTCCCTCTTCAAAAGGGCCATTTGTTTGTCATCCCATCTAGGGGTGAAGGTGGTTCGGCTTGGTTCGGTTTGAGCCAAAACCGCAAACCGAACCGTCCCCTAACGGTTCCACATATTTCAAACCGAACCGAACCGCCATAAACTTCAAACCGAACCGAACCAAACCGTTCGGTTTGGTTCGTTCATGGTTTAATTATTTAAATATTTCAAAAAGAAAAATTTTAAATATCAAAAAATACTTTTAACATAAACTAAATAATTAAAAGTCAAAAAATTAACTTTAAAATTATAATAATTCAATCAAAATGTAGGTAAACAACAATAATTTTCTTATTAAATTCAATTACTAATTACTAATTACTAAATAATATAAATATAAAAATTAAAAAAATAAAAATTAAATGGTGGTGGTTCGATTCGATTCGGTTTAGTTCGGTTTGGCACCAAAAACCGCAAACCGAACCGAACCGCTCGGTTTATAAAATTTTCAAACCTAAACCGAATCATCCTAACCCAAAACCGAACCGAACTGCCCGATTCGGTTCGATTCGATTCGATTCGGTGGTTCAGCGGTTTGAACTTACACCCCTAATCCCATCTCTATGTAACATTCAACTCATTCATCGATCCATGCCCACATGAATCCAAATATCCAATATTATTGCTAGTTAACGAGACTTGAACACCTGATTTATTCGTTATTAAACGTACGTCGATCGACATTCATATCATATACGATGATATACGGGATTTCATTTAATTGATCCCTGAGATGATGACAACAATCACTATATATCCTGCCGGTATTGTTGTTCAAGATCGTCGATGAAATTTCGCGATAAAATGAGTAAATAGATGTTTGATGTAATAACAAATTTAGTCGTATGGTGTAATATTATCGGTAACTGGCTTTGCACCTAATTAAACTCGATTCCTCAATTTTAAAGACGCTGACATTTGAGTTGGTATTCGGGATCAAATATTTGCAAATATTAGAAAGCATGTAATGAGCAAAGAATTCATGTGTGTGTGTGTGCGCGCTATGACTAACAAGCAATTATGTTGCAATTTTCGAACTAGTTGAATCAAGCCCTATTTTTTGGCGGGAAAATTCGCTGTCAAGAAAGAGACGAATGAGACAGACGGCCATTTGCAATTTCTTGGACATTTTATAGGGATCCACCATTCCAATTTGATTTTTCAGAAAAAAATCCAAGGAGATCGATCCGCATTCCCTTTAAATTACAAGCACTGCCACGCGGCAATTGTGGTCATGGTCCACGTATCACGTAATTTGTGGTAAGAGATTTTGAAATAAAAGGCTAGAAACTATGCTTAATACTTAATAGGATTCGAATGCTAGCTAGTTCTAGGCAGTGTGGTGTAGCTTTAGAAATTTAATCATCTCCCGAAGACTTTTGAATACCGTTCTAAATGGTATCCAACTTAGAAATGAAACTGAATAGAATATAAAAGAATCTTTAGTTACCACTAAGAAGATTTAAGTAACATAGTAGCTGATCGAGCTCAATCCGCTACGCATGGTCAATACACCCGAAAATCCATAAATTATAGTGTCGTTGGTTGTACTGCACTTGGATTAACCAAGTCTATCATAGGCCCACTCAATAGTCCATGAATGATGTTGGTGATTAGTAGTAGTGATTGACGATTTATAATGCATGCACACACAAACCCCACATCTAACCGATATGACTTAGGGCTATTACAAACATGATCTCGAGAAATGTTAAATATTTCTGCTCCTTTTGAACCAATTTTCTCAATTTATGTACTCCTTCCATTCCGTGCAAATAGTCAATTATTCTATTTTAAAATGTTTCAAACAATGCTTGGAAATTGGTCTAATAAACAATGCTTGAATGTAGTTAACATGTTTACTTTAACGTTACACTTCACATATGACATAAGCATGTTAACTATGTTCAAGCATTTTTTTAGTTATGACCAATTTTTAATGATACTTATATATTTCTTATTTATTAGATTTTTAAAACGTAAACTCTTTAAAATAGAGTAATATTTAAAACGTGAACTCTTTAAATAGAGTAATATTTAACTTTACTTGCACATGATTATTTGAACTTTGAAATACATTTTGTTTGTTTTTTTTTAGTTGGAGATTTGATTCGAGTTTATTTTCTTTTTAAAAAAATCAAAAATTGATGTTGTGCGTCTGTGCTTAAAAAAAAAAAATCACATTTTGAAAGTCAAATCTCTTGATGTTAAGGGAAATTAGGGCTGAGTAGATTTTTTCTAAAACTGGACCGAACAAAAAAAATTTGGACCGAACCAATACTTTGGTTTGGTTTTGGTTCTCATTTTTAGTAGAACCGATCATTTGGTTCGATCTAGGTTTTAAAAATTATAGATTAGTTTTGAACTAGACCGACCAATGTATATTACATACATATAATATAATTACATAATATATATAATAATAAATTAACGTTTAAAAAATATAATTTTTATTTTTCTAACTCAAACCCAAACCCTAGGTATAAATACTTAGTAATATTTTTCTCTACTCTTTACACACAAACACAGACTTGATGTTGCTGAACCTATTTTCTTATTTTAGTTTATATTGCTTGAACCAGATTATAATATATGACTCAAACCTTTTTAATTGTTGAATGATTAATATACTATCTTTCTTTTGTCAGCTTATTTATATTCTCAACGTTTTATCATTATTAAATATTTTTTAATTATCGTATAAAATATTAGATTTTATTATTTGCTTGTTAGCTCAAAAAATTGAAAGTGCTTATCCCCCCAGAACAAAAAAATATACAGGACCGAACCAATTAGAACTAAACTAAAGTATTGGTTCTCATACATCTTGGTTTGGTTCTGATTCTTAATTTTTTAAGAATCAAAATATTGGTCTGATTCTGATTATCTTTTTTTTTTTTTTTTGCAAAAAATAGACAAAACCGAATCGTGATCACCTAAGGGAAATTATACGATCTCGCCTAGGAATCAAAGGTTCATTCAGTGAAAGAGAACCCAAGAATGTTCTATGATCAAGTTTCAAATAGAAATATATTGGCTCGTGATTCAACACAAGCAAGAACCTTGGTATAATTCACCACATAAGAAAATTTATGATAAGTTCAAGTAATTCATTAAGAACCAAAGAGAAATATAATCTCACAAATTTCTAAATCAATTATTCAACTTATTCATTGGATAAGGTGCCTTTTATAGGCTAAAAGAAATAGAAAGAAAACCTTAAATATCTCTCTAACTAGGATACTAATTACTTGCCAAGAAATAGGAAAAGAAACCCAATAAGAAAAGAAAAACAATTAGGTTTTAACCAAAAAAAAAAATGACTTTCCTAAATGGTCTGTGGTGCCCTATCGACCAGAGGTAAGAGGTCAGAGGTCAGTTGGCTGTCTTTCAAGGTTGTCTTTCAATTAAATGCATGAATAGTGTTAGGCGAAAAGGAAAACATCCGTTTTATTCTCAGATCTGCTGTTAGCTGAAAGTGGGAAGTGACTATATATTGACGCCTTGAAGCTTGAAATCGTTGGTCTATTATAGATGTGAGGATAAGTTTCAAAAAGTAGATTATGAAAATTCTTATCCTCCATGTGGACATTTGCAGATATGAAGTCTCAACAATCTTTTGAACTAGAAAGCATAGGCAGTTTTTGGGATAGAAAGGTTGCCGATCTTCAATATTGCCAAAGACTCGATCTAACACTAAGCTTTAAACTTAGCAACAAGAGGTCTATGCATATTGTAGTGTAAATACCACTTAAAAGAAGGTACAAGGGCTCGTTTGGTAGCTAGACAGAGATAAACAATATTATTAATCCTGGTATTATTAGCGCCCTCACTATTAACCCTCACTTATATATCGAGGATAGTTTTGGGATTAAAAAAGTTAGTCACATATTTTATTTAGTAAGGGCACTAATAATGCTATTAGCGAGGGGATAATGACATTATCCGGGTAGCTCGTGTGCTATTAGTCCCGACCGCCTATTGCGTACCAAACATCTGATAATTCTGCTTATTAATCCTATTCGGTCTTAATCCTGGCTACCAAACGGCTCCCAATGATTTTCTCTTAAAACTAATTAAGTATTGAACTCAATCAAATTAGTAAGAGACTTTATATATTGGAATTAACAAAAGGGAGAAGAAATGCTCCCTGTGTCCAATATATCTATATAAATATATATATATATATATATATATATATATAATATGTATGTGTATAAGACAATATCAAATTACTTTTTATCATATATTTTTATGTTATAAGTTAGTATAAATTATTAATCACTAAAAGAATATTAAGTAAACTGTTAATAATAATTTTTACAATTTCGTAAAAATAAGTTTTTTTTTTTATAATTTTTTTTCAAAACTTAATAAATATTAGAGCAAATTATACAAATGGTCCCTATACTTTTCGAATTTTTTGCGATTGGTCCTTAAACTAATTTTTGCAAAAATTATGTCCCTGTACTAAATAAGTAAAATGCAATTGGTCCTTCCGTCCATTGCCGTCAATTTTTTGCCGTTAAATGTAAGCACGTGCAATGCACGTGATTTTTGGTAAGGGTAAAATTGTCCATACATTTTTTCTTTTGAATAGACAAAATTACCCATGATCTCTTTGTTTCTAAAAACTTGATAAAGGACATTAATGTACAATCCTTTCTTCTCCATCCTAATCTCCTTCCATCCCATCTACTCCACCATGAATGCCACCACCCACATCATTGCTGGCGAACACAAATTCAAAATTACTTTTACAAAATTTAAAATTTCCATCACAAAATCTAAAATTGCAGGTCTGGAAATTGAGTTTTTTTTTTTTTTTTTTTGTTCACTAGCAGATTTGGAATCTCTGATTGTCACCCATCTTTCTTGCAAGTGTCACAATCTTCGTTGGCATTTTTGTCGACCATTGGTGACGATAGAGAAAGAGAAAGGGGTTGGGAAAATGGGAAATTCATGTGCTCTGCTTGGCATCCACCCCCACTATTGCCAACAACATCAACTACACTACCCCCACTATCACCGCTAACACCACCCCCACTATCACCGCCAACACCACCACCAACGACCTTTACTTCCTCACCTCTCCGGCAACTACAAAATCCAATCACCGCCAACACTCTTGTGCCAATTTACAGAATCAGTGCAGGGTTTGAATTAGTCACCTCGTCGATATCAGGGAGATCACGATCATCACCACTACCACCGTCCCTGCAAGATTGTTCATTGTCAGGAACCAATCCCCGCCGACGCGCCGTCTCTGTCTTCTACTCCAACGTCGACTCCTTCTCCGGCGAACCCCAGTAAATTACCAGTACTCCGTAATCCACCAGCAGATCTCGCTAGCTGGATCTAGATCTAGATCTCAGTCCCTGCCACTTGACTTCACTCACTCATGACTTAACCCCTCCTTCTATGCGTGATATCTCTATTGGTTGGGTGACTCTGTGTGTGTGTACGTGTGTGAGAGAGAAAGAGAAAGAGAGAGAGAGAGAGAGAGAGAGAGAGAGAGAGAGAGAGAGGGTCACGGTGGGCTGGGAACGAAGAAGAAGATTTTTTTTTGGGGGGGTGTTTAGTTTAAGGCAAATTACAGAAAAGGTCCTTGTACTTTTTAACTAAGATTGACTAATTTACCCTTGGGTTAACTCACGTGAAATGCACGTGATTCTATTTAACGGTAAAAAATGGACGGCAATGGACGGAAGGACCAATTGCGTCAAGAAATTGAGTTCAGGGATTACTGGCGTAGGGTTAAGACCAATCACAAAAAAGTTAAAAAGTACAGGGACCATTTGTGTAACTTGCTCTAAATATTAAGTTGACTAAAAATAATTAAAATAAAATTATATTTTTAAGACGAAATGAATACAAATTAACTCGGTCTTTTAAGAGTAAGTGGATGAGAAAAGAATCAGAATAAGTGAATAACGGAATAATCAAGTCACTTTCAGAGTCAATGTGAAATGCTCCATATTTTAAGGTTGATTGGAAGAGTAATAAGACACAAATTTTAAATTATTAATAGCCGATTAGCCGGCTATGCGCTACCCCACCCACAACGTGCAATTTCAAATTATTAAATATTCAATGTTCACAGTTTGTAACTAATAGGAAGTAGGGTTAGGTTAGGTTTGAGTCACATTCTTTTCCTAAATTATTTTTTAATTAATTGGACCTTTAATAATTGTGAGACTAGAGAAGTAAGCATAAGATTTTAGTCTTGAATTTTTGTTTAGTGAGGGTGTTATAACACCACATTCTCGTTTGGTATAGTTAGCGAGGGGATACAGACTTTACCCAGATAAATACAAGCTATTAGTGCAGATTATCTATTGTGTCATTGTGTGTCAAACAATAAACAATTCGACTTATTAATCATATCTAGTTTTAATTTTATCTACCAAAGGACTCCATAATGACTAGCTTACATCTTATTACTAATTTATTTATTACAAGGATGATAATTCTTTTTTTTTTTTTAAATCCCTCTCACTTTTCATAAGATTTTAACGTGTGATCACATGTAGGTGAGCTGATCCTTATTCAATATAATGGTCTCAATTTCAACTTATTACTAATTCATGTTATAAAGGCTTGTATCATTTTACTCTCTTTCATATATTGTTTCAATAATTTGAGACTTGACTATATGAAATTTTCTGGTCATTCTGTTTGATCACGCTAAAAAGATTGTATGTGATCTCGTTTGGTCCACGTGTGTAGTCTAGCAGGATTCCGGCTTGTGTTGCAAGGATTGCCCTTGAAGTGCTGGTAACTTTGAACCTGTGATCAACAAAGAACACCGTAAGGGGTGCTGGGTTGTCCCAGCGATAACCCTCAGGCGTGAGAATTAGCAATACTTCGTGGGAGAGGTAAAGCTAAGAGAGTATGAAAGTAATTTTGTATGTACATCATGAGG
Organism: Platycodon grandiflorus; assembly: GCA_016624345.1. Lineage (NCBI taxonomy): Eukaryota > Viridiplantae > Streptophyta > Magnoliopsida > Asterales > Campanulaceae > Platycodon > Platycodon grandiflorus. The sequence continues at coordinate 39,551,842 of CM028364.1, forward strand.
CCTGTGAGGGTGTTTATTTATAAGGAGATAAGTCATAATCCCAGTTGGATTCGGACCAGGGGTTATTCCTATGTCTTTCGGATTACGTTTCCTTGTATGCTTAGGACTGATGTATATAGAGTTTTAGCAGGACTCTTCCCAGACGAGAGGTGATTCCGTAAAGGACTCTGTTTTGCCGAGCTGAGGGGGGTTATGTCGAGGTCGGCCTGGTATGCTCCCAGGTCGCTCGATGTAGTTAAGGTCAGCCTGGTTTTTGTCCAGGTCGCTTGATGTTGTTGAGGTCGCCCTGGGATGTTCCCAGGTCGCACCATAGATCCCTATGTCAGCGCGCTGGGAGAGTATGCTGGTGAGGTAGGCGACCTGTTGCAATGTGATTTTCAGGTCGTCGTGTTCGAGGTTGTGCATGTCACCTCGGCGCCTGTCCAGCTGAAGCCTATGAAGCCGTGATGTCTATCATATATCCAGCTGAAGGCTGGGGTCATTCACTATTCGGTCTAATGCAATATTTATGTGAATAGTTTTAAAATTCATCTTCAAATGGATCTTTACCTAAAAGTTTTACATTGATTGTCAAGTTACAAATTCATCTCTCCACATTTAATTGATACATTGTCTGACTATGTAAAAACGTAACTTTAAGTGAAATTGGAGTATAAGACTAGAAAACCTAAACTTGTGTATTTCTTCTGCCTAGTTTTATAATCATCATGTAGGCTCCACGAAGTGCTAGCCGTCTGTCTTCTCAAATACTCCATTTGTTTCGCCTAAAAATTTATGTTTGAAAAATTTAATAATTAAAAAATATATAAGTAGTACTAAAGTTAATCATAATTATAAAAATATTTGAGCATAGCCTAGATATTTATAGCATATGTGGTTGGTAAAATTGAAAAATTTATTGAAATTATAGACATAATTTTTTAAAGTAAACTTTTTAGATAGAATATCTCAAAATAAAATAATATACTGTTTACTTGAAATGGAAGAGTATCTATTTTTAGTTAAAATCTAAACTTGAAACTGGAAAGAAATTTTATATACTATTTCTAATTATAAGAGTTAGTTTTGGAACACTCTTTAACTTGCCTAATAAGACACATTAGCAACATGTAAGCATATGGCTGTTAATTCATGTTTGATACTCCACTTAAGCTAGGTGATTCTCATTCCCAAATACGCGTCAGACAAAACATTTGACTTCTGTCTAAAAAGTGGAGATTTTGATTGTTCTCGTTCATTCCTACTTCCTAGTTCCTATAACGGGTTTTTTTTTTTTTTTAAATCTCTCACTTTGAAGTTTCGATTTTATCATTAGGCCATCTCTTAAGGACTATCACGTAGCAAGGCCGACCCTAAACTTTTGAGGGCCCATGACAAAAAAAAAGGGGCCCTTATAGAAATATAAAAATAAAAATTTTACACAAATAATTTTTTACTTTTGATTATTCAAATTATTAAAGAAAAATTATTGAAATTTATTATCAAATATTGAAAACTACCATTCTTCATTTTGACCGAAAAACTAGTTTTAAAAACTAATCAAGGGCCCCTCTTTTAATTTTTAATTACTCATTACTTCTTTTTATCTTCATTTCTTTTTGACTTACATATGTAAATTTTCTTGTTAATATGTTTACACTACAAATTTAAGTCTAAAAAATATACACCCACAATCAACTAATGAAGATAAGAATCAAACAAACATAAGCAATAAAAATGAAAGTAAAATAACAATAAAATCTGATATTTACTTAGAATGTTAATATAATCTACGCAATGATTATTATTATTAGACTTTTATATTAATCTAAGTAAATTTTATTATATGACTCAGTTAAAGAAAAATTAATGGTCAACTAACATTTTATTCTTTGATAAGTAAATTCAACGGATCCAAAATAAAAAAAGGTTGGATGATTTTATTGTGAATCGAACCTCAAAACTTTGATCCTAAAAACCACCACCTTATTTATTGGGTCATAAATTCAATTACAAAAATTATTCTACATTATATTATATATACATATATGTATATATAAATTTGGGGCCCCAACATGGCGATCGCCCCTCCAAACATGCTTTAGAGTCGGGCCTGTTTCGTAGTACGTAGTAATGACAAATATTCCTAAAGATAATTAATTTTATTATAAATATCATGATAATATGTATTTAAAAAAAGTACATATATGATTGTGGGATCCATTAATTAAAGTAGGAATTAAATTAAGGGTAAAATTTTAAAAGTATTCTTTAAAAAGAAAAATCAGAAACTAGACACTTTTTTTTTTTTTTTTTGAAACGTATCAAAAAGGAAAACAAGATTTTTTCTTGTGCACTAAGAGAGTACTACTTATTACTATTTGAAATAATTTTTGAAACATTAATTCAAACTTTTTTTTTCAAATAATAATAATAAATCAATTTTTCTGAAATAAAAACACGGTCTGTGATCTGAGTTCCTTCCATTTAACAAACTTTAGTATCTAATTTTGTGACATTATTTTGATCTTTTCTTATTATAAATAATAATAGTAATTCATTTTTTTGAAATAAAAATACACTATATGTTCCTTCCATTCAACAAACTTTTAGTACGTATTTTTTATTCAAAAATCATAAAACACCTAATCCGTAGCACAAAAAAAGTACTACGAATTACGTGTTTTCTGATTTTAAAAAAAAATAAAAAATACACATTAAAATTTTCATTTGAAAAATAGTCTGTTTGACTTAAAAAAGTCAAAAAAGACAATAATTTAAAAACGGACGGAGTATTTAATTTGTTTGATATGCAATAATGATCATTTAATTTCATGTTACTTTAGTTCAGATTTCATTTATAATAATCTTAGTTTAAATAGCATGAAAATGAATCGTGATTATTGATACAATTCAGCACAAACATTGAATTATGTATGTAAACTGATTTTCCGTGAAAATGTATTAATGTAATAAGGGAAACGTGGAAAGAAATTTTTTAAAATTTTGAAAAAGGAATATATTCGCATTTAAATTTCACATTTATATTTATCACACGGTGAGAAAGTAATACCAGCCTGGAGCGTAAACAACCGGCACATGAACTTCAGAATTCATCTCCACCCTTGATATCTATAATGACAATTCAATCCAACGGCATTCAATGAATTTCCCTTCCTCCATCACTGCTTATTAACATTCCATTTTCGTGGAGAGAGAGAGAGAAGGAAATTTTTTAAAATTACAGAACACATACAGCAATTCAAAAACGAATTTACTGAATCCATCTCCTCTGATAGTTGGGTCACGAATTTCATCATGTAAAGTTTAAAATTCAGTATTCAATCACATATTGACACTTTAGTAATGTTATTGTATTGAAAATCTGTATTAAATGTACACTCAAATTTCATTTGGCATGTTTTCGTTGGTTAAGCAATTTGTGCTTCTTACCATTTAATAATGTTCCGACAAATTAAAAGGGATAAATTATTGTCATTTTTGACTTTTTAAAGTCGGACCGTTTTTTAAATAAAAATATGATGTTTATTTATTTATTTATTTTTTAAGATTACAAAACATATAAATGAAAAAAAAAATACGTCAATTTTTCATTTGAAAAACAATCAGTTTGACTCAATAAAGTCAAAAATGACAATAAATTTGGAACTGGAGTATTTTTTTTTTTCTAATTTTTCAAAATATTTTCAGATTCGAAGGTTCAACGCTAACTTAGAGATAGTCTTTAGCGTAAGAAGAAAGACTTCTCCCAAGAAAGTTTTCTATGTTCACAGAACTAGAACCGAGATTTCTTGATTAAGTGACCATAATCTTTTTCACTCAGGCCAATTGTGTTAGTGTCAAGAATAATATTATGTGCACTAAAAATGAACTTTAAATCTTCTACTACCATCGTCTCAAAATAATTATCGTTTCAGCAAAGTTTTCTTATCCCAAAATAATTGTCATTATAAAATTTCAAAAAACATTTGCATATATTCTACCAAAATTGTCCTTATTTATTACTCTTATTAAAGAAGGTTGTTAAGAAGAAAGAAAAAAAATACTCATGCAATAAATCTACAATAAATGAACTTAAAAATGATAGATTGGTCTTTACATAAATTTTTTAATCTTTGTATAAATTATTAAAATAATAATTATTTTGGAACAGAGGTAATATTCCAGTACATATCATACTCTTTATCTCATTAATTCGTAGATTTATATGCTTTAAATCTTATACACACAAAAATACAAAGAAAGGTGGTGCGGGGTCATGGTGCATTTAATTATACACACACAAAAACACAAGCACAAAGACGCTTGTGGAATTCAGCGTTATTTTTCAAACTTCCCCGCTCAAAAGCAAACAAAAGATCCGTTATCTGTAATTTTATACTACCCCCCCCCCTTCCCTTTCAGCTACACTACTACTACTACTACTACAACCATTTTCAGAGAGAGAAAGTCTTTCCCCTTCCCCACTTTCTAGAGCGAGAAAGAGAGAAACTTTTCCGAGAAAGTGAGAGAGAATACTAATTAGTACTAGTACAAACAACAAATCAAACCTATCATCATTCCATTCCACACACTCTCTCTCACTCTCTCTCCCCTCCACTAGACAAACTTTCAATCTCTCCGTTAATAAGGTATTCTTGCAGTTAAAGCTACTCGCATATACTCGTAAGCTTCTCAGATCTACAATCTTAATTTGTATCTATACGTTATATCTACCAATTCATCTTTCTCGATTCTCGAGAAATTCAAAAGGAAATTAAAAAAAAAAAATGAATTACGCTATACATATATATATATATGCACTGATTGATTTAATTTGATGAATTGTTGAGTAATTGGTTTTCATTTGGATTTAGGCGTGCGTATTTAGATCAATGGTGATTGAAAAGTTCGAATCCGAGGCAAATTCGAATTGTGGTTAGAGAGCGTATGTTGTTTGTTCTGTTCAGATTGAAGTGAACAGTTATCTGTAAAGCCAAAAGGAGAGGAAGTTGGAGTTCCTTTTTAACCTTTTTTTTTAATTTTAATTTTTATATTTTTAAATATTTATATATATAAAACACACAAAAGGCTCAACCTTTAGTATGCGAGAGCTAGGCTTGGATAAAGGAGAGAGATAAGCAATGCAAAGTATGAAGAAGAAATCTTCTGGAGATTGCAATAGCAGCGAAGCTGTTCCGAAGCTGAAAGAGCGGCATATCGTCACCTGGTCTCAAGAGGTTCATTTTCTTTCATCCCCGTATTTTATTTATTTATTTTGGTGTGTGATTTTGAATTGTTGTATTATTATTATTATTATTATTATGATTATTGTGGCTGTTTTCCTGAAATGGATTTTCGGATTTGCAGGAGGATGATATATTGCGAGAGCAAATTCGAACCCATGGAACTGACAAGTAGAGTTTCTTCCCTAAGCTTGTTACAGTTATTGTGCTTAATCTTACTGTAAATAGATTGGAAGCTTTATGAGCGATTTTCGTGATTTTGAAATTGATGGATTTGGATGTGCTCTTAATATATGCGTGCAGTTGGGCAATCATTGCGTCAAAATTTAAGGATAAAACCACCAGGCAATGCAGAAGAAGGTTTGTGATAATAAAAAAAATTTGAATTTCTCCTTTGTTTTGTTCATTCATATATTTTTCTAGAATTTATTTATTCTGGTTTTCTAAGTCTTTTGATATGGCTGTGATACTACTAATATTGCAGATGGTTCACTTATTTGAATTCTGATTTCAAGAAAGGGGGATGGTCACCGGAGGAAGACCTGCTCTTATGCGAGGTCAATATACTAATTTTAATATACTCCACGCCCTTATTCCTAGTTATCACTCATCAGTATGTCATTTGTGTGGATTTTGTTTCCTCTCTCTCTCTCTCTCTCTCTCTCTCTCTCTCTCTCTCTCTCTCTCTCTCTCTCTCTTGTTGGCATAATCGTTCTTCAGTCATCATTAGGTTCAGTTGCACGTTTGTTGGAACTTGTAAGGCCTCAAAAGTATTACTTTTACAAAGGAGGAACTTACTTCAAAGAATCTCAAGTTGATTTTGTTAGGCATAGTCTATATGAAGCTTGGGTAATATTCCAATTTAGACGATTTCTCTTTTATTTGGCATGGTGAACTGATATAAACGTGATATGCAGGCTCAGAAGATATTTGGCAACAGATGGACTGAAATAGCAAAAGTGGTTTCAGGCAGGTAAACATTGTTTTTAATGATTTTTCATTTGCTTCAAATAACAAATGTAAGGTATTTGCTACTAATTTCTTTGTTTTTCTGCTCAAAACAGAACGGATAACGCTGTGAAGAATCGATTCTCCACCTTATGTAAGAAGAGAGCAAAGCATGAAGCATTAGCAAAAGAGAATAACACTTCTTACATCAATCTGAACAACAAAAGGGTCATTTTCCCAAATGCAAAACATACAGATGGAATATCAGAAACTGCAGTGCCCCATAAAAAGATGAGGTACACTTGGTGTTGCAAGTTTCAGTATCCGTATAAAGGTTATTGAGATTCAACTTTAAAAATTTACAGAGCTGTTTGTTTAGGAGTCATATTGCTGATGTAACTGAAGATTGCGATCTTGGAGAAAGAATACTCCGGGACTGTAGAACAACAGAGCAGCAACTAAGAGCTCCGTTTGCAGTACTTGTGCAGAACTTCCATAACATGATTGATTCACCAAATCAGCCTTATGACAACACCAAGGATGTTTCCAAAGATGGTAATTCATCTCATATAAACCTTTTTGGTAGATTATAGAACCAACTACTTCTTTGTTAGCTAAGGATGGCGTTGAAAAGACGATGCATGAGAATAGTACATCATTCAAAATATCTTGCACACATTCACGTTCTGAGTTTGAGAACTTTAGTTTGAATAGTTACTGAACGTGCTTGAGTGAGTAATTGTAAAGACAATGATTCTTCTTCATGGATGGGAATGCAGCTAGCAGTAATGTGAACCAAGGTACATTTCTGAAGAAGGACGATCCAAAGATAGTTGCATTGCTGCAACAAGCAGAGCTGCTGAGCTCGCTTGCAATCAAAGTTAATACAGAGCATACAGACCAGAGCCTTGAACATGCTTGGAAGGTGAGCAAAGTAATTAGAATATTCTTTTGGTTGCATCTATCCTGTACTTGTCTCCCGATAGCAAATACGTTGTTCACTTGCACACAGACCCAATGACCTTTTTAGCACCTACATGATTGCAACACCAAAAATTGCTTTATGATTTATTTCACTTTATTCTCAATAACACATGAGGAATATAATCTCATAAAGTTTATTTTCAGGTTAAAAAGTAAAATTTTTCTAGCCGTTTCAAATGACCTCATATTCCTTAAAATGGAACTGCTGCAATTGATCATTATAAAGAAATGTTGCCTAATATATCACATCATATGACATTCAGGTTCTCCAAGATTTTCTTAATCATACCAAAGAAAATGACTTAGTCAGATTCAAGCTTTCCGATATCGATTTTCAACTCGAGAATTTCAAAGATTTGTTAGAGGACTTACGGAGTAGCAACGAAGACAGTCAACAATCATGGAGGTAGCAAAATACAGGCCAGACTAATATTTGAACTTGAGATGGAATTATTTTCCACCACAAATATCTAAATGGTGCCTTGATGCAGGCAACCTGATTTATGTGAGGAATCCCAAGACAGCTCCGAATATAGTACAGGATCAACTGTCCTCTCCCAGGCAACAGGTGACAAACCAGAACTAACTGAAACTGAGCTATGTGAAGCTGAACTGCAACCTGCTCAGATAGGAGAGCCAAATGCTCTTGGTGTTGATGAAAATTTAATTCTCTCTAGTGAAACAACAAATCAAGGTGAATTTTATTAGATCTTCTGAAAATGCTTTTTACTAACTAGTTTCTCATCATATATTCTATTGAACCATGCAGAATATCCTTTTTCCTTTTCTATATATATATATTTTTAAGTTTTATCTTTATAGTTTCTCAGTGCAAAAAATTTGTCTTTATAGCAGATACTTTACCATCCTGTCATGAATTGAAAGGTGATGATGAAGCTGTATGTGCCTTACCAATTACAGATTTCAGCTCCCCACTTCAAGTAACTCCACTTTTCAGATCGTTGGCAGCTGGGATTCCTAGCCCACAATTCTCAGAAAGTGTAAGTACATTGAGATTTGAGTTTGTGATTATCAAGCAACATGCACATGTAGTAACACTTCGTTCTCCTGGTAATACTTAATAGTAGAATTTGTGGTATCAGCTTATGGTAATTTAGCAGTGATGGCATATATACATGTTGTTCTGGTAGTGCTCTAGTGACCTTTCCCGTTTGTGAAAATTCTCTCTAATCGAACCGTCATAAAAAAATTCAATTTTCTGAAACACGTCTCTCAACATTTAACGGTTGCATGGGTTAACTTGACCGATTTGTTTCAAAAGTTAAATGTGCTAAATTCCTAATCAAATTCCACCATTTGAATACTCTTTCGTTGAATGTGTCACTGTTTCTCCTGGTACATATATTTAGATTTAACCTTATAAATTAAAGCTGGATGAATCTATATAACCTTAGAGCTGACACTCATTTAGGACATATATGAAAATGCATTTAGGGACGGAGGTCGTGCCTTGCATTTGAAAAAGTGACAAGTATTTAAGGACAGAGGTCATGCCTTGCATTTGAAAATGGATTTGAGATATATGCTTGACAAAAAGATGAAAAAAAGAAGAAAGATCCATCGTATTCTGGTCGAGTTTAAATTTGTAAGGATCTTAGTCATGCACTGCTGCATCAGGTCAATGGAGGTTGCTTCGTGTGGTTCAAATACACAGGCTCTAATTTTGCACCACCCCCCACCACCCCAAAGGGGATTGGCTACAGATATACTCGAAGAAGTAATGAGCAAAGGTTCGGTATGAAAGACAAACTATTTAAAGATTGGTCCGGTTGATGAGCTGTGAACTATATTTGCTAACACAAAGATAAGAATGGAGGGTCCTTCATCAATGCAATGTGAACTCAACTGGAAGGTACTTTTTTTCTGAATGCGAGAAGTAAAAGGCCATTGCCCCTGAACTATAATAGGGTAAGCTTTAGAAAGGCACAAGCCAGTAAAACAGGACATGCGCCCAGACACACCTTTATAACTCCAACTACCTGGATGCATTATAATTTCTCCTTTTGATACTCCAACCACCTTGAAGAGGTGAACAGCATGAACGACAATGCAGACAAAAGTGGGGTATGCTGCCCTCAGGAATGCAAAGTCTAGGCGCTGGCTCCTTGTGGGCTCCAGGATGGTGGCCTTAATAAAGAACCTCCAGCTTCAACTGTTCGTTGCAGGAAGGCGGTTATACTGAAGCTATAGACTAGGGATCCTAAGCATAGGCAACCAAGATTGGATCCTTCGTCTACTGTAGCCCAAGCATTTGGAGCATAGATTCACTAAGACTGGCTCTATTTCAGACCCTGCAAGAGATCCCGAGAATTGCACTTAGATATACTTAAGGTCCTATTCTAGACCATTTGATCAGTAGTTTAATAAACTCTTGTTGCTTCAAGCAGTGTGATACATACTTCTGAAGTTCTTAGTGATCGCCAGCAATGCTTGATGGAGCTCTAACCCTAAAGAGGATAATGAAGAATGCTTAAAGACATGTTTATATATCTCCTCAAGCATTGTCAATAGATAGATATGCAAGTTACATAAAGAGCACATGAAGAATGCTTAAAGACATCTTATTAAATCTCCTCAAGCATTTCCAATTGATAGATTTGCAATTTTCCTTCTAATTCTACTACTAGTATTATAACTGAATATTCTTTAATATATGACATTTTTATTTGATGACCAAGTAGAAGAAGCAATCCATAGTTCGGGAGCAATTTGTCTGAGATTTAAGTCTGAAACACAGTTATGACCTGTGAGTAGTGTGGAAATATGCCAACTCTTAGGTTTATGCTCCATCTTTAGATCCAGCAACCCTACAGAAGCAGCTATGTAGTGGGGTAATGGCTTTTGTCATGACCATTAGCATTAGGTGTTCTCCAGTATAAGACCTAGGAACTCAGACACAGAGACCTATAGCAGCACTGTGCATGGCCTTTACCATGAAATATAGCAAGGATCAAGTAGGCCAGGCAGAGGTTGGTTCTTGCTTCAAAAATAATCTGAGGCCATATCCCTTCCTAGGTCAATTGGGCAGCCGTGACTTTTTCATGACTTCATGGGGCCAGGATAAGGTCTCCAACTCTCCATCTTCTTCACCAAGTTAGCAAGGCCCTTCTCTAGTCATCTAGAACAGGAAACTTAGGTGCTGCCTAAACTGAGCTCGAGTTGTTTGTGATGTGAGAGATAAAAATATGGCCTTTTTATGACCTGTTTAGTCCATTGTTCAAAATCACCCTAGCAGCTGGAAGGCGTGAAGCCTCGTGGGTCAAAAACATGCACAGCTCACTTATTCTGCAGACAGTAGAATGACAAGCTTTTACTTTACCTGCAGGCTTGTAGGTATTGTGTCTGTAGCAGCAAGGTAGCAGTGAACGTATTTGTAAGCCTGATAAGTATCTCATGTCTCACACATTCTATGCTTTCTCACAGAAAAACCTACTTGTTTCTGGATTAATATCCAATGTCTCTCTTCTTTTTTTTTTTTTTTTATTTTTTATTTTTTATTTTTTAAAATTCTTTACTTATTTTAATACATTGGGGCATGAAGACCTGAATCTCATGTACGGCTTCAAAAGTACATCTGTCATCAAAGGGAAATTTCTGAGCCCGGAGTTCCGGAGTGAGTGATTAGTAAAGTCACTGGAACCTATCTGGCAAAGTAGCTGACTTGCTTCTTTCCTTGCTTGGTCTGCTCTATAATTTCCATGTCAATGGATCCACCAAGAGCTTCCTTAATTCTTTAGCAAAGCTGATAATGCAATTATCCACCTCCTTGATTAATTTCCTTGCGATCTGAGTTGTTTCAGATCTCATCTTCCATGCCACATGACTCCTCTTTTTATCGTAATGAAGCAAATTTGCTCAGCACATCCTCAATTCCTGCCCTCCGTAGAAGGTTTTTCCTTCCCCAATGATGATCCCCCTCAGCTCTAAGCATCTTATTTTCGGCTCCTTTCCTATTTCACAGTCCCTTAGAACATCTCGAGGAACCAACTGAGTTCTGTATTTGATGGCTTATAATCCTTGAGCTACTGAATTTTTAGAATTTCCTATGTTATTATTAGATCTTAGAATCACATAACTCCAGAAGACTGGGGGAGGGGAGGAACGAAGTCTGCCCTTAAAAAGTAGAAAAGCACAATTGCCCCTACTGCCCTCTGTCCCTTAAGCTGTTCCTCTCCTGCATTAGTGTCATCTTATGTGTCTAGGGTGATTTTTGCATTCTCAGTTTTCTACCTATAGGAATCAAATTTTCCGGTCATATTGGAACATGCATATGTTACTTTTCTGACACTCGCTTTTTTCTCTGTGATTTTGCTTCCTTAATAGAAATGACCAAAATTATGGACTTTTGCTAGTTTTAATCCGTAACAATAATCTAATTGTTATGTAACAAGAGAGTGTATGCTTACTCCAGTGCTGAGAAGGGCTTGAAAGGTCAAACGGTGACTATTCGTAAATAATTGCTGAATTGTTGAAAAAAAACAAAACACAGTGTATGTGATTTCCTTGGTGCATATATTTTGTGGAAAAGTTAATTCACCTCAGAAGTTGTTTTTGCACAATTTAATGACTAATTGCAAGTCTGACTAGATTTATCTTTTCTGCATTTTCCAGGAAAGGAACTTCCTACTGAAAACACTTGGAATGGAGTCGGCATCCTCAAATCCAATCACTAAACCTTCACAACCTCCACCCTGTAAAAGGGCCCTTCTCCATTGTCTATGATCAACCCCCGATCCACCAGAGTTACGGAATTCTCCTCAATTATTAACACCTACTGAGAGTTTTGAGCATATGTAGAGTTTCCCTTACCTTCTCTTTTTTATTTACTTTTTCCCTTTGAATCGCAGTCATTCCAACCTAAGTTTTTTTTACAAAAAGGTCTGTCAAGATCTGCGTTCGAATCTAGAATTGCTTGGTGCATTCTAGTACAACCCTCGGAAGATCCAACAGTATCTTCTGCATTCTTTTTTTCTTTTTCTAATTCTCACATAGATTCCAGAGTGATTATTGATGTGCCTTTTCTTTTTGTGTGTTTTATCTTGGAATTTCGAATTCTGGTATTCGACTTTCCCTCAGTTTTCGGGCCTTGATTTGGCCAATTTTGTACATAACATAATTCCGCTAGTTTTTTCAGAGAGTGTAATTATAAATCGGCACCTCGCCTATATATATTACATTAGCCCCTTATACAAAATAGAAGGGGTGAAAGTATAAAGAGAGTGAAGGAGGATCAACCACTCCAATTGGACTCCTGTTTTTTTTTTTAATTTTTTATTTTAGGTGTGCAAAGGGTTATAGTATAAGCATTAATGGAGTTATTTCTCTATGTAATGTAACTCATAAATGATTTGATTAGAGAAATGTGATTCATATGGTTCTTGTGTGCAGAAATTTCCTTTACCTTGTCAATTCGGTTACTTCTTTCAAATGAATACTACTCCCTCCATCCCAAAAACGACTAGTAGTTTTTTGTCATGATCTCACAAAACGAGTGTCGGTTTCTGTTCACGATGATCATGGCCAAGAACTGACACTCGTTTTGGGATGGAGGGAGTAGTTTAGATTGATACTATAAGAAAAGACGATGAAATCCTTAAGCATAATGGAATTAGGAAATTTGGAAGAGTTGGATAGAAAAAGACTTACTTGCAGAGGAGGGTGTCTGTCAGTCTGTCAGTGTGGATCTCTGGGTCTTTGAGAATTGTAGATGGGGTTGTGTTGTGGTGTGGGGAGGGGGTGTGGGTATGAGAAATGCGCTGGGGGTATTTAAATTGGTCAGCGGCAGGTGGTGGAGACAAGTGTGATTATGAAGCAAAAGCAAAAGCTAGTAGTAAAAGTTGGAGGGAACCCTGTACAAAATAAAGCATACTCTCTCTCTCTCTCTCTCACACACACACACACACACACACACTCCCTCCTATAGCATTCGATTTGAGTGGGATAATTTTTTACTTTTTGAAAAGGTTTGAGTAATATTGCTTCTGCCCAAGGATGTGATGCTATAACTAGTTGTACCTTATGCTATTACATTGTATCTTCTGTTGGTACAAATTAAATTATCTGATGGACAGTTTGGATGCACTCCTCCACATATGATCTCTGCTAATCATTGCAAGTATTCATTTGATTCACTCAAGTGTAAAGTGAAGTCTCTCATCGACTCCAAATATGACTAAGGTAGCAGGAAGACGGGTTAATTACGGCGCTCTCCCCTCAGGTTTGGCCAAATTGCAGAACCCTCCCAAACGTTTGGATAATAGGCAGGGATACCCTAAGATTAAACGGCTGTCTATGTTGACTGTTAACTTGAGGGGTAAAAATGTAAAATAGACATTTGCATATAAACTGATAGCCAAGAACCTTGGGGTTTCTTAAAAAACGGCCTAGTCAAACCCCTTGAGATCTTATATGGCCTAACTTATATGGTCTTTTTTCTTTGAAATGACTATATTACCCTTATAGATTCACTTCAACACGTCACATAGCCTCAGTAGGAAATGTCCATAATGCCGTTTCCTGTCCCTTCAACCAATAAGGCTTCAATAGCTCTCTCTTTCTCACTGTTTCTCTCTTTGTCTCTCTGTCTGTCTCTCTAAAATTGAATCCCTAAAATTCCAATCATCGACCGTTCAAAATTCATCGTTTGTCCGTACGTGTGAGTAATTTCTTCTTTTAATTCAAGTTTATCTTTCGCCTCGCCCCTTCATTGATAGGACGGATTTATACTATTTATTTCCTATGTTTTCCGTCCTTACTATTCTTTATTTTCATGTATTTAGTATAAGTTTGATGTATTTTAAGTGAATTATGTTTTGTGAGGATTATGAGAGAATCAATGTAATTCGAGAGAAATTTAGAGAGTTTTTTTTTTTTGTAATCGTTTTTGGTTCTCTAAGAAGCTCAAGATCATCATTTTTACATCAATGGAAGTCAACAAAGTCAAGACAAAGTCAACCAAAGAAGTCCCGAAGCGAGCCAAAGAGTTAAGAGAAAAATGAAGAATTCTGAGATTTTAGGCTTCGGGACGAGTCGTCCCCAATTTGCCTAACTATTCCCCATCAGAGGGACGACTGATTCAGGACTTCAGGGACGAGTCGTCCTTTATATCACGACTCGTGACCGCGAATTGGAGGAGAAGGCACGACTCGTGCCTGGGAGGACGAGTCGTGCTCCAGGCGACTTATGACGTCAGCGACGGGTTTTGTGCCAGATTTTGCTGTTTTTAATTATTTTATTGTTCCTTTTTGAACTAGGTTTTTAGGGAGGGAGTATAAACTCTTGTCATTATTTTAGGATCATCATCTCTTTTTACTAGTTTTCCTAAGAACACATTGAAGTTTCAATTCCATGGAGGGTTAATTCCCTATTGCTTTGGATTGTAAAGCTTGAACCGTTTTGGATATTAATTGAGGTTTGAAACTTTCTTATTATTTTCCCTTGATTACAATTTTATTTGTTCTTAATTCAAATCTATTTCTAGGGTTTTGAGAAATTGATCAATCTCTTAATCCTTTTAATTGATTATTGCTAGATCTCCCTTTTATCGTGTTAGACTAGGGTTTTCATTGTAGCATCTTCGCAATTCTTGTATGTGTCATCCTGAATTGTGATTAAAGTAAAATTGACTTTAATTCTATTTGAAATAGTAATAGATTAATTTCTTGATCTTAATCTCTTAAAGCTTTCATCAATTAATACATTGAATCTTGATCGTGTCGACTAGGTTTAATTATTGATTAGGATTATTATTTGAGCGTGTCGCCAATAGTAATTACTAACAAAGAAGAGATAGAGATTTTATATCTCGTGATCAAGTAATTAGGGAAAAGAATGAAAGAATCATTCCTATGATATTGATTGATAAACGGGGATAGTTTTATATATCCAAAGTGCTTTTTACATAATTGTTTACAACTTAGATTTTACTTTTTGTCTTAGGAACATTAATTCAACCAACAGCAAACCCCCCCCCCCCCATTTACTTTGTATCGTGACTAGATCGTAATCAATAACCGTTCTTCGTGGATCGATCCTGGACTTGCTCTAGCTGCATAATTGTGGCCGAGTCCCAGTTAATTTAGTAGGTGTGCGACATTGCCTGCCAAATTTTGACGCCGTTGCCGGGGAACCGGTCTAATTGCTTACGTTCTTATTCTTTTCTTAATCTATTTCTTTTTCTTTTTTTTTTATTTTTAGTTTAGTATTTTTGTTATCTGCTTAGTGTATTACCCTGCTATCTTGTGGTGTGTAACCGTGCATGGTTCACACCCGTTCTACTAACAATTTACTTGTGCCTCTTGATACAGAAATTGAACGTTCTTTCAGGAAAGGACGCAAAGTAAACAGGAGAGTTGAAGAAAATTGTTGGGAAGGAGAGATAGGTGATAGAGCAGGACACTCAGGCAGAAAACTGCTTCGAACTGGACGGAGCAACCGCAGGCAGTTATTTTTCCCGCTTTACATACGGGAGTCACGTTCGAATTGAAACCTGGGCTACTAAATCAATTGCCTAGCTTCAGTGGGCTTCCCGGTGAAAACCCGAATCAGCACGTATCCCAGTTCGTGCAAGTTTGCAACAGTATGAAGCCTGAAGCTCTACCAATTGAGCAACTTCTGCTTCAAGCTTTCTCTTTCACCTTGAAGGACAGGGCCAATGTATAGTATTATCACCTGGCCCCGAACATTATTACCACCTAGCAGATGTTGAAGGAGGCATTCTTGGATGAATTTTTTTCCGGTGAACCAAATCAATGTTATGAAACAGGACATCAGTAATATGGAACAGAAGGGGGATGAGTCATTCTATGATTACTATAATAGATTTTATACACTCACCCGGAGTTGTCCTTATCATGGGAATAATGCGGATCAGCTGATAATGTACTTCCATAGAGGACTTACTGATCAGGATAAGAGGATGGTTGATTCTTCGTGTGGGGGTAGTATACTAAACAAAACTATTGCGGAGGCTCATAAATTGTTGGATGAGCTAGCAAAGAGTACCCGGACACATGGTAAGAGGTCAAGTGTCAGACAGGTTAATGCAGCTGGGTCCAGCAGTGGGTCGACTGATTAACTTAAAAATGATGTAGAGGACATCAAGAGTATGATGAAGACTATGATGTTGGGACAGCCGCCGAAGCAGTGTGGCATATGTTATGAGGTGACTCATCCTACAGATTCGTGTCCAACATTACGAGCGGGTGAGTTTGAAGATGTGAATGCAATCGGGTTCGGAGGCCAGAGACAGAATACCTACAATCCAAATTGGAAGAACCACCCGGGGTTTAGTTGGTCTAATCCGAATGGGGCACTGCAGCCGCAGTTCGGTAATCAGTTCGGTAATCACGGGGTTTTCACCGAGTCGGCGATCTATGCGGTTTAGGGCACTGTGCGGCCACATCGGTTCGGCCGCAGCGATCACGGCGGGGACAATGTACAGATGATATGTTCCGTTCACTGGCTCAGAGTATGACTACCTTATTTAGCAGCCTTCAGCAGTATCAGCAGAGGACGGATACTAGTATCAGTGGTCATGAGAGACAGATGGGTCAGATTGCAGATGCTGTGGGGAGGTTGGAGGCTATGAATTCGGGGAAGTTGCCATCAAGAACGGAATCGAATCCTAACCAGAAGAATGTGAGTGCTATGACACTGAGGAGTGGTAAGGAGTTGATGGATACAGTGATTAATGAGGAACCGAAATTGGTGGTTGAGAAGACGGAACCGACAGAAAAAGTTTTGGAGGAAAAGGGTACTACATCTGAGTCAGTACCACCAGTATTTGAGCTGGAGGTGCCGTTCCCTCATGCCTTGAGAGAGTCGAGGAAGCCTGAGCCTGACAAGGCTATTTTTGATACTTTCAAGAGGCTAGAGGTGAACATCCCATTCTTGGACCTTCTTCAAACCGTTCCGAGATATGCTATGTTTCTGAAGGAGTTGTGTACCACCAAGAGAAATCAGAAGCTAAGGAGTCAGAAAAAGGTTAAGGTTAGTGAGCATGTATCTGTAGTATATCAGAGGAAGATGCCCAAGAAGTGCAGTGATCCGGGGATGTTTGTGATTCCCATTTTTCTAGGGGACTCTTCTGAGCATAAGGCAATGCTCGATTTGGGGGCTTCAATCAATGTTATGCCTTATACATTGTATGAGAACCTAAAATTGGGGCCATTGCAAGACACTCGGGTAGTGATACAGCTGGCTGACCGGTCTAATGCTTATCAGAAGGGGGTAGTGGAGGATGTTCTTGTACGGGTTGGTAAAATGATATTTCCGGCTGATTTTTATGTGTTGGAAATGGATTCGGATCACAAGACTCCCATTCTACTTGGAAGGCCTTTCATGTCTACAGCAAGAACCAAGTTGGATGTGGCCAATGGTTCTTTATCTATTGAATTCGATGGGCAAGTCATGGAGTTCAACATCTTTGAATCCATGAAATACCCAAAAGATGTCCATTCCCTATGTTTCATTGATATGATTGAGCCGGTGGTGGAGGATGTGTTCGAGGTGAGTGGTACGAATGATGATATGAAGTTAGTTTTAGAGAATGCTTTGGGGTTTGCTGAGATGGACTTTGAAATTTCTGAGAGTTTGAAGGAAGCGGTGATGAGTCTTTCGGGTGGTGCTCCAGTTTATGGTAAGGTGCATTTGGAGATTCCACCAGGGAAGCCAGTGCCGTCTATTAAGAAGGCACCCGAGCTCGAATTGAAAACCCTACCGGAGGGCTTAAAGTATGTTTATTTGGGAGAAAATGAGACATTACCGGTAGTGATCTCGAGCAAGTTGAATGAAGCTCAAGAGGAGAAATTGGTAGGGGTGCTTTGGGCTAGGAAGGAGGCTATTGGGTGGACTATTGCCGATCTTAAGGGCATAAGTCCATCCTTGTGTACACATAAGATAGTTTTGGAGGATGATGCTAAGCCGGTAAAGCAATCCCAAAGGATAATGAATCCGCCGATGATGGAGGTGGTGAAGAAGGAGGTGTTGAAGCTATTGCAGATGGGGATTATCTATCCCATATCCGACAGCAAGTGGGTTAGCCCCACTCAGTGTGTACCAAAGCGAGGCGGGATCACCGTCTCAATAAATTACAAAGGTGAGTTGGTGCCCATCCGGGAGCAAACGGGTTGGCGTGTATGCATTGATCTTCGGCGTCTAAATGAGGTAACACGTAAGGATCATTTCCCCCTCCCCTTCATTGATCAAATGCTAGCTAGAAAGGGTAGCCGGAAGGGCGTATTACTGTTTTCTCGATGGTTACTCCGGGTATTTTCAAATACCTATTGCCCCGGAAGACCAAGAGAAAACTACTTTTACATGCCCCTTCGGCACCTTTGCTTATCGGAGGATGCCTTTTGGTCTATGTAATGCACCCGTGACCTTTCAAAGGTGCATGATGAGCATCTTCTCCGACTTTGTTGAGGATTTTATGGAAGTCTTCATGGACGATTTCAGTGTTCATGGAGACTCATTTGACCAATGCCTTGCTCACTTAGCTCTTGTTTTAGACCATTGCATTGAAATTAATTTGGTCTTGAATTATGAAAAGTGTCATTTTATGGTCGAGCAAGGCATTGTATTGGGTCATGTTGTATCCAAGAAAGGTATAGAGGTCGATAGGGCTAAAATTGATGTTATTTCTTCCCTCCCCTATCCCACCAATGTTCGTGAGGTCCGGTCATTCCTCGGTCATGCGGGGTTTTACCGGCGCTTCATAAAAGACTTTTCCAAAATCGCCTCTCCCCTATGCACTTTGTTACAAAAAGAGGTGGATTTTAATTTTGATGAGAGGTGTAAGGAGTCCTTTGATGAGTTGAAGTCTAGGTTGACCACCACCCCGATAATCCAAGCACCCGATTGGTCTCGTCCCTTCGAGATCATGTGTGATGCTAGTGATTATGCGGTAGGGGTTGTTTTGGGTCAAAAGGTGGATAGGGCGTCCCATGTCATTTACTATGCTTCTATGACCCTTAATGATGCCCAAAGGAATTATACCACAACCGAGAAGGAGATTTTGGCAGTTGTGTTCGCTCTTGAGAAGTTTAGGTCTTATCTTTTAGGCACCAAAGTCATTGTTTACACCAACCATGCTGCTCTTAAGTATCTAATGACCAAGAAAGAGGCGAAACCTAGACTTATTAGGTGGATCCTTTTATTGAGTGAATTTGACATTGAGGTGAAGGATAAGAAAGGGGCCGAGAATCTTGTGGCCGACCATTTGAGTCGCCTTGTGCTTAAAGAGGATGAGCCCTCTAATCACTTTGCTATTCGGGGTGAGTTTCCCGATGAGTCTCTTTGGATGATTCAATCGTCCGCACCATGGTATGCGAATTTGGTAAATTTTCTTGTGTCTAAAAAGTTCCCTCCGGGACTTACTAAGTCTCAAAAGGACAGGATCCGGAGTGATGCAAAATATAATGTGTGGGATGAGCCTTATTTGTGGAGGCATTGTGCAGACCAAGTGATCCGTAAGTGTGTAGCTGATAGTGAGATTCCTTCCATCCTTCGATTTTGTCATAAGCATGCATGCGGTGGTCATTTCGGTGCTAGAAACACGGTGAGAAAAGTGCTTGAGAGTGGTTTTTATTGGCCTACTTTATTCTGTGATGCCTATAATTATTGCAAATCTTGTGATAGGTGTCAAAGGGTTGGTAACATTGGTCGACGTGATGAGATGCCACAAAATTTCATCTTAAATTGTGAGATTTTTGATGTATGGGGAATTGACTTTATGGGTCCTTTTCCCGATTCATTCGGCTTTTTGTACATCTTGTTAGCGGTCGACTATGTTTCCAAGTGGGTTGAAGCAATCCCCACGCACACCGATGATTCACGGGTAGTGGTCAATTTCCTTAGGACTAACATCGTGTGTAGGTTTGGTATGCTGATGAGGTGAATACCTACTACTAGCAAGTGCACTAGATCAAGTAATAAGTGTAAGTAAATTACGGATTATCGAACCCAAGGGATTGGCAACAAATATCAAAATCAATTATTTTTCACTTTAATCTAGACGAACAATTATCTTGAGATGTGATTTGTAACTAAAGAAAGCAAGTAAAAGTAATCACAGAATTTAGATATATCAATGAGAGAAAACGCTAGGTCTAGGTTCACCAATTCACTTCCAAGTAATAAATCAACGACTTTAGGTATCAACTGATTATTTATGTGCGACAACGGAATTTCCTAATCTAATCAATATTCTCTCTCGAGCAATATCAATTCTATTGTTAACTGACAACCTACGTATCTCTAGGTAGATTTAGAAAGAAAACAAAGCATTAGGGTTTGTGAAATCCTCTTAGCTTTCGAGACGATCTATAGCTAATTGCGTGTATCAACCCATCTATCTCTAGCATGGATTTAGATCCACGGTGTAAATTCCCATGATCCATCACATGAAATCTCCTCTCGATCTCATCCACATGATTTAAAACAATTAAAAGGTGGCCAATCTTTCAAAGCATTAAGAACAAGAAAATACACTCACACAATTATAATTCAAATTGAAACTCTAGTCGAATCAATATTAAATATTCATGAATTGGCTACCCTAAAACCTAGCTTTATGAATTTAGTTCATAATTAAATAAACAAAATCCATAGCATTCAAAAGATATATAAAATTAAGCATATGAGAAAGAAGATTAAAATTGATAAAAGTAATGAATACAATACTTGAATCTTGGAAGAATTGTTACGATCTTCTTCTCTTTGTTTTTCTCAAAGACGACTCTAAAAACTGGATCCCTAAACCTAGCCTAAAAGGGATATATTTATACCTACCTAAAATACAATACTTTTGGAAAAAGGAATCCAATACAAAAAGGAAACCAAAAAAGATTGAAAAAGGGGAAACAAATCAAAGTATGGCCGGCCCTAACTCTAGGGAAAAATAATTTTCAGATATTTCCTTCAGCTTTTCACAATTTGCACAAATATCCCCTGAACTTTTAAATAAGCTTCAAAGTCCTTCAAATTTGCATGATTGACCCCTTAAACCCTGAAACTACAAAATAACACTAAAACAAAACATTAGATTACAAAAACATCGAGAATTAGTAAAATCTAAGCTCGAATAATACCTAATAAATGAGTAAAATACTCACTTATCAAATACCCCCAAACTTAGACTTTTGCTCGTCCTCGAGTAAAACAAATAAAAACAAAAACTAAAATATTTACAAGAATTTTTTTCTTTTCACAAGTCGAGGCACGGCATAGCACTACACAATGCCTCAGAGTAAGATTTACAACAATTTGCAAATAACAACACATAGCAACAAGTCTAAACTTTCACTCAATAGTCATCAATCTCACTTTAAATCTCCGTGTGTGTGTGTGTGTGCAAACCAAGTCTCAATACTTTCAAAACTTGAAATTCCTTATAAGGCCAAGTACTCCATTCGTTCCCCCAAATGCCACAAGAACAAACCTTTGCGAATAATCAAAGTTTTTCATGAAACGTAAAAAAACATAAATACTCCCATCCATTACTACAAACATAAGTAGTAATACCGAACTTTTTTTTTTTTCTTTCTTTCTTTTTTTCTTTTTCTCTTTTCTTTCTCCTTTTTTTTTTTTTTTTTTGAGATAGCATTTGTGGACTGTGCAATGTCTGGCTCCCTTAAGCTTTCTAATTAACCCATGTAACGAGTGTTAGGCCAATGACTCTCAAACCAAATGGCTTTAAGGCACTAGGTGTAAAAACACCCCAACGAGCTTACTAACTCGAGTTAAAAAGGCTACGAAGCTAAACTAAGTCTTCACAAAAATGCTTTCTTTTTTTTTTTTTCGTTCGGATTACTTAAACTCTGTTTAGGCCTAACTTCAAGGAGTAAAAACAGTTTAAAAATTTCATGAATACTCTATTATTCAAATAACCAAAGGCCAAGGGAATGAAATGTGTACTATAGAACCCGATAAAGTTATCCAAATCTTTCAAGAATCAATTCATGGTGTAAAGTGCTCAAGGAATGGAGATTCAAAGTTCAATCGAATATACCAAGCTAAGTATTTAGACAAGTGCACATGCATTGCTACCCGAAAATATCACAAATCAAACAAAATTATCATCATTGGCGGAAGTAACCATGCCAAACCAAGATTCGCAAAAATGATTTTTGAAAACTTTTTTTCATAAGAGAAGACACAAAATATACAGGCAAAACATGCTACTCACAAGCATGACGTAGGCACAAATTCCAACCCCCAAACTTAAATTTCACATTGTCCCAATGTGAATTCAATACAGAATAAAAGGGAACATTTTTTTTTTCAGCTGGAAAGGCATGAACATCACCAAGGAGCATCAAATCTCCACCCAACAATTAAATTCAAGTACAATGATACCCAATTCCTTAAAGCAATTCTAATCAAGCAATATCAACCGACATTCACCAAATTTGAACTCAACAATTCATAAACCCACCAATGATTACCAAAAAGAATGCACTGTACGTCAAAGGAATATTGAAATTAAGTGTGAAGCTCAGTGTTTGCAGAAGATTTACCCTCCATTGCAAGCCCTAGGGGTTGTAATTGCAGCAGATAGAGAGAGAGCGCGAGGAGCGATGGTGGGCCCTCGCCGGCGTCGGAGAAGATGAACGGAGAAGACGGAGAGGCTGCTGTGAGGCGGCAATGGAGCTGCTGCGGCTGATGTCGGGAAGGAGTCGCCGGCGTGGAGTGAGGGAGTCGCCGGCTGTCGCTGCTGATGTGTGTGGGGGCTTCGTGCGGGAGACGACGAGGGGGGTGGTCTCTGTGTGTAGCGGTGTTGAGAGGAGGGAGGAAGAGCGGGGAGAGGTCGCCGGCGTTGAAGAGATGCACCGGAGATGGAGCTACGGCTGTTGATGTTTCGCTGTGAGGCCGCCCCGCTGGGTGAACTGGGTTGGGAGCGAGGGGGAGGTGACGGGGAAGAGGTGAGGGGAGGGGAAAGGGTTTGACTGAGAAGTTTAGTTTTTTTTTTTTTTTTTTTTTTTGGAAAGGACCAGGCGCTATGGCTGGAGTCTTAGCGCAACACTTTCTGCCCGCAGCTCCAAATATTGTCCAAGTTTCGAGATTTTGCAAGAAGCCCCCTCTAGTTTTAAATGTCCACCCTTTCAGCTTTTTTTTTTTTTTTCATGCCCCTAAGGAATTTTCAACTTTGAGTAGCTTGTTTACCTGTGTAACAAAAATACAACAACAACAACTACAAAAACCATTAAACATTAGCATTAATAACTAAATGCAAAAATTTTGAAAAATCTTTTTGTGAGGGTGACACTATTAACACTCCCCTATAAACCCACAAGCTCAGGGAGACTCTTACGAGCGACTCAACAACAAAACAAATAAATACAACACTAAAACGTATTCACCCACAAACTTACCGGATGCATAAACTTTTAAAGTGCAACACGAAATTCGCATAGAGTAAGGAAGTAGGAGAAAACGACTACACTATTCTACGAAAGCAAATAAATACATACCTAGTTGGGTTGCCTCCCAACAAGCGCATTTGTTTAAAGTCGTTAGCCCGACTCTTTTCCTCCTTTCTCAACTAAGGAGGTACTGGATCTCCAAGGAATGCGCACATCTTTGGTCCATAAAATCCACCACCCATGTAGTGTCTCAGTTCTTGCCCATTAAACCTGTGCACTTCCTTGATTTCACCCTTTTTACTAGATGGCCATTTGATTGCTTTGAGGATAGAAAATAGCACACCCAATTCTTGCAATGTGACCACATCAATAATCTCCACCACTTTTTCATCTGAACTCAATTTTTCTTCAAGAAAGAATAGGGGAGGCAAACATGGCTCCACAAAAGTAGGGTTGAGAACCGAATCAATTGCAGAGAAATTTTTTAGATCATTTTCTGTGGCTTCTTTAGGCTCTTGTGAAAATAGCGGAGGTAAGTCAACTTGTTGGTACACATGGGATTCTATACTCAACTCCTCACTTTCTCTAATTGGCTCTTCATCCTCCATAGGACATGCGTCTTCTTCTTCATCCATTATTGTTGATAAATTCTCTTGAGAGTGAGCATTAGCACTAGCACTTTCCTTCATGTCTTCTTGCAGATTGGGATAAACACTAGAATTTTTCTGCTCGATTAGGTCATCTATCAATTTTTGCGTTCGCTGCATTTGCTCCATCATCTCACGCGTTCGCACAAAACTCTCGCGCGAATTTTTCTCAAATTTCTCAAGCAATTGAATTAATTCGTCACTACACTCATACGATTCAGCTAAAGGCTCATTATAATAGGATGAATAAGAAGGAGGCACATTATAAGAGGATGCAAAAAGAGGCTTACTCCAATTTTTATACGAAGAAAAAGAGGGTTGACTATACGAATTCGGTTCATAGGGATTAGAATAATACTGCCCTTGAAAATTATCCCTACTATAAACCCAATTCCACCTCACCATGCATGTTGTAGACATATGGTTTCCTCCACATAATTCACATGATATACTCATTGGTGCATTATTCCATTGAAAATTATTGCAAGCCATCTATTTACAAAAAAATAAAAAATAAAATCTAAATTAAAGTTAAAAATAACTAATTCTGAAATTGTTAAGCGCAATCCCCGGCAACGGCGCCAAAAACTTGATGAGGTGAATACCTACTACTAGCAAGTGCACTAGATCAAATAATAAGTGTAAGTAAATTACGGATTATCGAACCCAAGGGATTGGCAACAAATATCAAAATCAATTATTTTTCACTTTAATCTAGACGAACAATTATCTTGAGATGTGATTTGTAACTAAAGAAAGCAAGTAAAAGTAATCACAGAATTTAGATATATCAATGAGAGAAAACGCTAGGTCTAGGTTCACCAATTCACTTCCAAGTAATAAATCAACGACTTTAGGTATCAACTGATTATTTATGTGCGACAACGGAATTTCTTAATCTAATCAATATTCTCTCTCGAGCAATATCAATTCTATTGTTAACTGACAACCTACGTATCTCTAGGTAGATTTAGAAAGAAAACAAAGCATTAGGGTTTGTGAAATCCTCTTAGCTTTCGAGACGATCTATAGCTAATTGCGTGTATCAACCCATCTATCTCTAGCATGGATTTAGATCCACGGTGTAAATTCCCATGATCCATCACATGAAATCTCCTCTCGGTCTCATCCATATGATTTAAAACAATTAAAAGGTGGCCAATCTTTCAAAGCATTAAGAACAAGAAAATACACTCACACAATTATAATTCAAATTGAAACTCTAGTCGAATCAATATTAAATATTCATGAATTGGCTACCCTAAAACCTAGCTTTATGAATTTAGTTCATAATTAAATAAACAAAATCCATAGCATTCAAAAGATATATAAAATTAAGCATATGAGAAAGAAGATTAAAATTGATAAAAGTAATGAATACAATACTTGAATCTTGGAAGAATTGTTACGATCTTCTTCTCTTTGTTTTTCTCAAAGACGACTCTAAAAACTGGATCCCTAAACCTAGCCTAAAAGGGATATATTTATACCTACCTAAAATACAATACTTTTGGGAAAAGGAATCCAATACAAAAAGGAAACCAAAAAGGATTGGAAAAGGGGAAACAAATCAAAGTATGGCCGGCCCTAACTCTAGGGAAAAATAATTTTTAGATATTTCCTTTAGCTTTTCACAATTTGCACAAATATCCCCTGAACTTTTAAATAAGCTTCAAAGTCCTCCAAATTTGCATGATTGACCCCTTAAACCCTGAAACTACAAAATAACACTAAAACAAAACATTAGATTACAAAAACCTCGAGAATTAGTAAAATCTAAGCTCGAATAATACCTAATAAATGAGTAAAATACTCACTTATCATATGCCTAGGGCCATTATTAGTGATAGGGGGACACATTTTTGTAATAGGACGGTCGAAGCTTTGGTTAAGAAATATCATATTACTCATAAGATTTTGACCGCCTATCATCCCCAAACTAATGGCAAAGCGGAGATGTCTAACCGAGAGATCAAATCCATTCTTAAGAAAACTATGAATCCATCTAGGAAGGATTGGAGTCTTAGGCTTGATGATGCTTTGTGGGCCTACCGGACTGCTTACAAGACACCTATCGGTATGTCCCCATACCGGTTAGTGTTTGGGAAGCCATGTCATTTACCGGTGGAGTTGGAACATAGAGCATTTTGGAACTCTATAAGGAGCGGGCAAAGGCTTGGCATGATAAAATGATTATTAGGAAGGACTTTAATGTTGGCCAAAAAGTCCTCCTATTTGATTCCCGTCTCCGGTTGTTTCCCGGAAAGCTAAGGTCTCGGTGGACCGGACCTTTTGTTGTGAGGGAGGTATATCCGCATGGTGCGGTTGAGATTGGTAGTCTCTCTGGAGACAAAGTTTTTAAGGTCAATGGTCAACGCCTAAAATTGTATCACGATGGCGCGGTTATAAATGAGGATGTGGAGGTGAATTATCTCCAAAATCCTAATTATGTTTAGACCTTCTTTCTGAGTCTTGTCAAAGACTTAAAATTTGATGCTTTGCCGGGGGCTTTCCCGGCATTTGGTCTAGCTAAAGACGATAAAGAAGGGCGGCTAACCGGGAGGCAACCCGGGATTTAATCATTCATTCTTAGTTTTTATTTTTGTTTTTTTTTTCATTTAGCTTTAAATTGTTGTATTTTATTATAAATTAGTGCTACTAAAGGTATGTGTGTTGTGGTGTTGTGTAGGGAGTAGCAAAGGAGAAAGAAAAAAAATCCTGGGCTTATTTAAAAAAAAAAGAAAAGGGGACGAGTATTTCAAAAGCATGACGCATGGGGACGACTCGTGCTTATTGGGACGACTCGTCCTTTGGGGCGTGAGCAGTCCAGAAAAAAATTTTTTTTAAACCTTCCCCCCTCGTCGTCTCTCCCTAAAACCCTCCCCTGTCATTTTTTTTTCTTTCTTCTTTCTCCCTCTTCAAACCCACTTTCTCTCCTTCCCAACTTCCTTAGCCACCCTCACAAACCACCTTAATCCACCTTCTTCCTCCCATCTTCACCCTTTCACCATTGAAACTCCATAGCCTTGTCTATACCCTAGCACCCTAACCCACCAAAATTCCATCCAACTCTCTTTATTTCTTCGATTGAAACTCCATAGCCTTGTCTATACCCTAGCACCCTAACCCACCAAAATTCCATCCAACTCTCTTTATTTCTTCGAAATTCAACCCCTAATCTACCTTCCCAGCACGAATTCGATCTCCATCTTCAATTTTCAACTTTCAATTTGGCCTATTTGTTGACAAATTGCAAAACCTAGAAAGTCAAAGTGGGAGTTGTTGGTCAAAATTCGTGGGAGGCTACTTTTGGATGGTTCAAGGAGGATTATGACTGCATTGGGAGTTTTAGTAAGGTAAAATTTTTTATCACTTTCTCTCTTGTGCATTCAATATTTGGGTTGTATTGAAATTGTAGTGTGGTGGTTCGGTTGGGAATTGGAAGGAGAATTCGATTGTGGTGGTGTGTACATTGTTGCATTTACTTTGTGATTGTTGTGTGGAGGATTGGTAGTGGTTTTTGTGGTGATAATTATGCCTCCTAAGGAGAGAGACGTTAGAGGGGGTGGAAGTAGCAACAAGAGGGTTAGAAAGAATCCAAACCCCGTAGTCCCAAATGATCCCACTCCCCCTAATGTATCGTTGCCTTTTATGGGTTTAACCCAATTGACCGCCGCCCAAAAGAAAAAGTGGAGGAATTTGGAGGGCAGAAAATTTCAAACTACAACTTTCCTTCATATGCTGGTTTTACGGGATTTGGGTTTAGACGCATTGGTAACGGATTTGATGGCACAGGCTGGGTTAGGAAACTTCCTTGGGAAGAGAGCCGATACTTATTTGAGATATACCCTAGAGTTCTTATCAACTTTGGAGGTATTTAAGGGGGCACAAGAAAATTCCATTCGATTTAATCTGGATGATGAAACCTATAGAGTGACCTTTGATGAGTTGAGGAAAGTTTTTGGAGTTGATCAGCCTAGGGGAAATTGGATGGAAGTTGATGGGGCTGGGTGTTTCTTCTTTTTGGAGCTCACGGGATTGCCATGTAAGAAGCAATACCTTAGGGCTTCTTCTCTATCTCACCCTGCTTGGAAGTTATTTTACAGAGGGCTATCGATGACATGGTTGGCAAATGGAGAGCCAGCTCAGCTGAATGTGGCGATGATGAATCTTTTGCGATCGGGTTTGAGGAGTGTTCAGGTGATCCCGGATTGGATTGAGATATTCTTTAGTAGATGTGAGGCGTTCACTTTGACCAAAAAGGGAAACATATCGGTAGGGGGGATGATCACTTTGTTAGCGGAAGCTTGTTTGGAGGAGCTAAAACCCGAGGCAATGAAGTTGACAGGGGGCATTGGTATTTACGCTAGGGACTGGCTAGTGCAGTATGATAAATTTGTGAGGGACCCAAGGGGGGGAGACAATAGATCTTTGTTGTTTAAATATGGTAATCCCAAGAGAACTGTCTCTTGCTTGGTGGGGGCCACTTTTCTGAATGGTGCACAGGCCAGGCATTGGCGTATGCCAGGTATTGAGGATGTTTTGGAGCCGGTCGATGAGGAGGAAGGTGAAGAGCAAAACCAGGGTGATCAGGGTGGTGAGCTAAATCAGAATGAGCAGGGTTCTTTGGTTCAGTGGGCCCAGATGAAGGCATTCTTAGAAGAGAGGAGAGGCAGAGAATTGTGTGTGAGCAGACCCGTCACGCTTACGAGGATCGGGAGAGAGCGGAGGATAGAGATCGCATGAAGGCCATGGAGGATAGCATAGCTTTCTTGGATCAGCAGATGACACAGCAAGAGCTGTGGATGCAGTGGACTGATCCGCGATTTTGGGAGCCAGTACCAGAGGCATTTATTGAGGAGCAGCGTGCCAGAAGAGTTGCCCGGAAGGAGAGACAAACTGCTCGGCAGGCCCAGTTTGGTGGGGCCTTTAGTTCACATCAGTGATGGTATCTCCCTATCTTTTCCTTTTACATTTTTATCGCCCTTAATCTTTATTTCACACACATTGAGGACATTGTGCGGTTTAAGCGTGGGGGGGGGGGAGGATTTTTCTTCTGTACATAGTAGTTTATTATTATTAAAAAAAAATTTCTGAGAAAAAAAAAAGAAAAAAAAAAGGAAAAGAAAATCTGAGTGGCTAAGTGAAAACCCGAAAGGGCACTTAGGCAAAAGGTGAGGATTGAGAATTTTTTTGTTATCATTTGTATTCACCGGCGTTGGTTGACATAAGGGAGGTTTGGAGTGAAGGGTAGGTATAATCTTCGAGTTGGAGGTTTGATTTGGAGATAGGTTAGAAACCCTCATCATTTTTTTTGGAGTTATAAGGGGAGTAGGTGTTCTATACAAGGTAGTCTTGGTGCGGGACCTCTACCCAAGCAAGACTTTTATTCGAGGGTGTATGTAGTGTGAGCTAAGCGTGGGGGAAACATAGGACATATTTAGTTCCCCTTGGCTTTTGTTTGTGTGGACCTTAGTTTGGATATCGTTTTAGTATGGGAGTTGGTATCAAATTAAGGTCATTATTTTCATTGTTTATATTTTGGTGAGACGGAGTTTCTATTACTCCGATGGTTTTTTATTTGTCATTGACTTGTGTTGGCGGATTAGAGGAGACTAGGAATCATTTACCCTCCATGCATCTGTTTTAGACCGGTGTTAGATTGGAGTTTAGGATATTACTCAGGGACGAGTAATGGTCTAAGCGTAGGGGTATTTGATAGGACGGATTTATACCATCTATTTCCTATGTTTTTCGTCCTTATTATTCTTTATTTCCATGTATTTAGTATAGGTTTGAGGTATTTTGAGTGAATTATGTTTTATGAGGATTATGAGAGAATCAATGTAATTCGAGAGTAATTTAGAGAGTTTTTTTTTTTTTTTTTTTTTTTAATTTTTTGTAATCGTTTTTGGTTCTCTAAGAAGCTCAAGATCATCATTTCTACATCAATGGAAGTCAACAAAGTCAAGACAAAGTCAACCAAAGAAGTCCCGAAGCGAGCCAAAGAGTCAAGAGAAAAATGAAGAATTTTGAGATTTTAGGCTTCGGGACGAGTCGTCCCCAATTTGCCTAACTATTCCCCATCAGAGGGACGACTGATTCAGGACTTCAGGGACGAGTCGTCCTCTATATCACGACTCGTGATCGCGAATTGGAGGAGAAGGCACGACTCGTGCCTGGGAGGACGAGTCGTGCTCCAGGCGACTTATGACGTCAGCGACGGGTTTTGTGCCAGATTTTGCTGTTTTTAATTATTTTATTTTTCCTTTTTGAACTAGGTTTTTAGGGAGGTAGTAGGTAGTATAAATACTACCTCTTGTCATTATTTTAGGATCATCATCTCTTTTCACTAGTTTTCCTAAGAACACATTGAAGTTTCAATTCCATGGAGGGCTAATTCCCTATTGCTTTGGATTGTAAAGCTTGAACCGTTTTGGATATCAATTGAGGTTTGAAGCTTTCTTATTATTTTCCCTTGATTTCAATTTTATTTGTTCTTAATTCAAATCTATTTCTAGGGTTTTGAGAAATTGATCAATCTCTTAATCCTTTTAAATATTGATTATTGCTAGATCTCCCTTTTATTGTGTCGGACTAGGGTTTTCATGGTAGCACCTTCGCAATTCTTGTATGTGTCATCCTGAATTGTGATTAAAGTAAAATTGACTTTAATTCTATTTGAAATAGTAATAGATTAATTTCTTGATCTTAATCTCTTAAAGCTTTCATCAATTAATACATTAAATCTTGATCGTGTCGACTAGGTTTAATTATTGATTAGGATTATTATTTGAGCGTGTCGGCAATAGTAATTACTAACAAAGAAGAGATAGAGATTTTATATCTCGTGATCAAGTAATTAGGGGAAAGAATGAAAGAATCATTCCTATGATATTGATTGATAAACGGGGATAGTTTTACGTATCCAAAGTGCTTTTTACATAATTGTTTACAACTTAGATTTTACTTTCCGTCTTAGGAACATTAATTCAACCAACAACAAACCCCCCCCCCCATTTACTTTGTATCGTGACTAGATCGTAATCAATAACCGTTCGTCGTGGATCGATCCTGGACTTGCTCTAGCTGCATAATTGTGGCCGAGTCCCAGTTAATTTAGTAGGTGTGCGACATTGCCTGCCATTCATTATGTTAATTCATTTCAATGCACTCATTTTACTACAAATTTTACTGGAATATTCGATCTGGGTGACGTATTTCGTATTTGAAACTGAGGTAGAGGTGTCGTTTATCAGTCATTAAACATCATTTGAATAATCGTTTAAACGGAGCCTATCGGACGTTTAAACGAGTGTTAAACGATTGTTAAATTGCATAAACAGACTTCGTTTAAAATTTTAAACAGAGCTTATCGCACGTTTAAATGAGTGTTAAACGACTGTTAATTTGTATAAACAGACATCGTTTAAAATTTTAATTGATCTTTACTAGTTGTTTAATCGACACCATATCTCTTAACTAACTTAACGAAAATTCAAAACATCCCCTTCTGTCTCATTGTTTAAACGATACTAGTTGACCTTAAGTGGTCGGTTAAACGGCCTTAATTTGTAACTAACGGTAACTAACTCAAACTCCATTTAAAATTTTCGTCGTTTAAACGACAAAGTTAATGTTGGTTAAACGACAAATGCAGTATCAATTTGTTATTTCTATTTTAATATAATATAATGAAACTGCAATCTTATTTTACAATTTTTCTATGCATTGCAGATGTCTTTCCCTTATTGGACTACTATTTGTTATTTTGGACATTTTGTTGAGGATGAAAACAAAGTATGGTCCTAGAGATTTAGTGGCAGCCCGACGGCCGTAGGATTTCCACTAAGTATAGACACTTCATACGAAGAGTTATATGTTGCAGCACAAAATATTTGCAAAGTTGATGATATAGAGATTGGTTTTCTTAGTCCAGGAAATTCATGTTTTCAAGTTCCTGTCCGGATTACTTCAAATGACCATGTCAAATGATGCTTCAATTTTAATAAAAAAGGGTATTATGCTCCCATTTGTATTACCATTTTGAGCCAAGAAGAAAATAATTTATTTGGTTGTGGCATACAGCGTGAAGGAAATGAGGGAATTGGCATGCACCCAGAAGAAAATAGTGGAGTTGGTGGTGGTACTGAAATGGAACTGGAAGAAAATAATGGAGTTGGTGGTGGTGCTGAAATGGAACCGGAAGAAAATAATGGAGTTGGTGGCGGTGCTGAAATGGAATCGGAAGAAAATAATAGAGTTGGTGGGGGTACTGATCAAAATGCGAATGGCTTCAATACACCGCCGAGATATGATTTTAGTCAAGAAAATAACTTCACAAATGAGCATCTTATTTCTTCAGTTGGAAGTACATCGCGATTGGTACCCATAGACTTTGATTTGAAGGTTGACCAAGTATTCAATAACAAGAGAGAGCTTCAGGAAGCTGTGCACATGATCGCATTGCATTACAACTTCCAATTCAAAACAAAAAAATCGAACAAGAGTGTGTACACAGTTGTGTGTGTCGATGATAATTGCACATGGCGTTTGCGAGCAACAAAGTACTCGGAATGTGATTATTTTCAGGTTCGAAAATATACAGCTGATCATACTTGCCCTTTAAATATGTCCACTGCTGATCACAGACAAGCAACATCGTGGATTATTGGAAAACATATCTTGCCAAGGTTCGAGGACTGCAACACTACCTATAGACCTGCAGACATCATGAATGACGTTCGTCGAGACTTTGGGGTGCAACTAAGTTATCAAAAAGCGAGGAGGTGTAGAGAATCTGCTTTAACACAGATAAGGGGTTCACCTGAGGATAGTTACACTAAGTTGGCCGCATATGCTCATAACTTGACATTGGCTAATCTAGGAACTGTCTACTTTTTATAGCGTGACAGCGAAAACCGCTTCAAGTATTTTTTTTGGCTTACGGTCCTTGCATTTATGGATTTCACCATGCAATACGTCCAGTAGTTGTTGTCGATGGAACATTCCTTACTGAAAGATATAAAGGTACGTTGATTATCGCTACCTGCCAGGATGGAAATAAGCAGATATATCCTCTTGCGTGGGCCATTGTTGATTCTGAGAATGATGCTTCGTGGGTTTGGTTTTTTACGAAGTTGAAAGAAGTAACAGGTGACGATGATGGACTTGTTGTGATATCTGACCGACATAAAAGTCTTATTAGTGCTTTCGGAATTGTTTTTCAAAATGCACGTTATGCGCATTGTATCTATCATATAAAAGGCAACTTAAGGACTGTAACTCGAAAGGCTGAGACTATCTCACTTTTTAAGAGAGCGGCAGAGGCTTATACCACTGATGAGTTTCGAAAGCATATGTCCTAAATTGAGAAAACTGACGAGAAGGGGTGGAAGTATCTTAGCGAAACAAATTTCGAAACCTGGGCCCGGTCACATTTCAAAGGAGACCGTTACAATATCATGACCTCAAACAATGCAGAATTTCTGAACTCAGTGTTTAGAAAAGCCCGACAGACTCTTATACTTGCATTGTTTGATAGTGTCGGGAAAAAGTTACAGGCTTGGTTTTCTGAGAGACGTGAGGACGCACAATGTTGTGGAACCCAATTAACCCCAGCAATGGAAGAAAAATTACGTAAGTCTGGTGAATTGTCCAAGAAGTTCACGGCTGAACCCATTGATGCGTACAACTATGTGGTGAGGAGCGGTACCAAGAACTTCATTGTTAATTTTGATGAGAGTACTTGCACTTGCAGAAAATTTCAATTAGACCACATACCATGCGAGCATGTAATAGCAGCGGCAAAATAGAAAAGTTTTTCGGTATATCCGATGTGCTCAACATTTTATTCCACTGAGTGTTAGAGATTGGCATATGTCGGAACAATCTTCCCGGTGCCAAATGAAGATGAATGGGACATTCCAGACAATATTAAAGAAATGATGATCTTGCCACCTTTAGTCCGACCACGAGGTGGACGTCGTAGAACAGCGAGGATACTGTCAACTGGATATTTTCCATCGAGACAAAAATGCAGTAGGTGCCAAAAAGTAGGGCACAACAGACTGTCCTGTCATGATCAAACACCTATGAGCGATAGGCAATCACATATTTAGTAAC
Source organism: Platycodon grandiflorus (assembly GCA_016624345.1). NCBI lineage: Eukaryota > Viridiplantae > Streptophyta > Magnoliopsida > Asterales > Campanulaceae > Platycodon > Platycodon grandiflorus. The sequence continues at coordinate 39,586,156 of CM028364.1, forward strand.
TGTTTGAATTTAATTCAAGAATTCAGCGTATTGATTCTATTGAATTTAGTTTCGATTGTATTTGTATTTAAATTTAGTAATTGTGTATATGAAATGTTTAGAAGTTTAAATTAGTTGTTTAAACGCTAAATATTCTTTCATCGTTTAATTTATTTTATTTAATTTCAAAATTCAGCGTATTTGTTGTGTCCGTTCCTGTTCATTTAATGAATGAAAAGTCAGTTGTTTATGTTACATTAAACGATCACCTATTAAATGTATAAACGTCTATATTATAAATAATGGATGTTTAAACGCTGAATATTTTTATAAAAATTCATTCTAAATATTTTTTATTTGATGTTTAAATGCTATAAAAATTAGATGTTTAAAAGCAATATATTTAAACGTTTAATAAATGATCGTTTAATTTATTTTATTTAATAGTTTAGAAGTTTAAATTGTATGTTTAATTGCATTATATTTTTATAAAAATTCAATTAAAGTAAATGATCGGTCAAACGATCCAAACGAATGTTTAAACGTTCTATATATATATTTTAAATTATTTCTGAATTTTATTGAATTCCTGTCGGCGGGGAAAGGAAGGTCAGATTTTTTGGCGGAAAATAAACGTCTAAACGTTTTTGTATAAACGTTTAAACAATATGGCCTGAAATGTTCTGAATTATTCTGAATTTTTTTGAATTCCTTTCGGCGGGAAATAAAAGTCAGACTTTTTGGCGGGAAATAAAATAGAACATAAAGACATATCATAAATAATGGATGTTTAAACGCTGAATATTTTTATAAAAATTCTTTCTCAATATTTTTATTTGATGTTTAAATGCTATAAAAATTAGATGTTTAAAAGCAATATATTTAAACGTTTAATAAATGATCGTTAAATTTATTTTATTTAATCGTTTAGAAGTTTAAATTGTATGTTTAATTGCATTATATTTTTATAAAAATTCAATTAAAGTAAATGATCGGTTAAACAATCCAAACGAACGTTTAAATGTTCTATATATATTTTTAAAATTATTTCGAATTTTATTGAAATCGTTTCGCCGAAATAAAGGTCGACTTTTGGCGGAAATAAAATGGAACATAATGATATGTCCTAACAAAACATAACAACATGTTTTAACTGAGCGAAACATAATGATATGTCTTAACGAAACATAACGACATGTTTTAACTGAGCGAAACATAACGACATGTCTTAACGAAACATAACGACATGTTTTAACGGAGCGAAACATAACGATATGTCTTAACGAAACATAACGATGTTTTAACGAGCGAAACATAACAACATGTCTTAACGAAACATAACGACATGTTTTAACTGAGCGAAACATAACGACATGTCTTAACGAAACTTAACGACATGTTTTAACTGAGCGAACCATAACGATATGTCTTAACGAAAAATAACGACATGTTTTAACTGAGCAAAACATAACGACATGTTTTAACTGAGCGAAACATAACGACATGTCTTAACGAAACACAACGACATGTTTTAACTCAGCGAAACATAACGATATGTCTTAACGAAACATAACAACATGTTTTAACTGAGCGAAACATAACGACATGTCTTAACGAAACATAACGACATGTTTTAACCGAGCGTGTGACGACCCAACCCCGACCCCGAGAAGGGAACGCGGGTCGTGCCGTCCAAATAAGGACTATTTTTTTTTTTTTAGGGAAACAAGGACGGCACCCTGCTAAATTTTATTAAATAAAAAGAAATTACAAACTTGAGGGGGACAACCAGCCTTGCCTTATAAGAAATGGAGGACAAATGAGCCTGACCTCGAAAAGCAAATACATGATAGAAAACAAAAACAAAACTAAAAGGCGATCAAGCACTAACGACGACGAATATAAGGAGTTTCCTGAATATCCAGCAAGATATGACCTCTAATAATAGAAGGAAGGATACGGGAAGAAGAAAATTGAAAATCAATCTTCTCAAGGCAGCCCAAATTAGCAAGTTTATCAGCAACACTATTAGCTTCCCTGTAACAATGACGAAATTGAAATTGCATAGACCTCTTGATAGCAAAGATCCGCATAATACTCCAACAAGACCACGGAGGAGATGATTCGGAAGAGATACAGTCAAATAGAATCTTGGAATCCATTTCAATAATAGCATTATAATAACCTTGGTCACGCAGCCAAAGAAGACCTTGAAGAAGAGCTTTAGCTTCAGCAACAGTATTCGAAGAGATACCATAATAAGAGGCAAAAGCATAAACCAAGTGCCCATCGAAATTTCTAATAATACCTCCTCCTCCACTAGGACCCGTTACCTTTAGAAGCATCGTCGTATTAAGCTTGAGAAGATTTGGAGGAGGCTTAGACCAAGTCACATACTTGATCGTACGACCTCGAATAATAGGCAACCTCAAAGCATTAATAATGTGAGAAAGATCAGCATAGATTGCTTGAATAATTTGATTGCTAGAAAGCCGTCGACCTTCGAAAATCCAACCATTTCTATTCTTCCAAAGATGCCAAAGGATCAACGCCAGGACAACAATATGGCTTGGGGTGACTTTCGGAGAAATCCACCAAGCCAAACAAGCTTGAGAGATAGATAAAGAGCGACTAAGGATGCCAAAAGCGGAGCCAAAATGCTGCCATACTGTCACAGCCACCGGATTAGATAAAAAGACATGGAGAAAAGTTTCTGAGAAGCCCGAATCGTAGCAGCAGCATGTAGAAGCAAGCTGTATACCCCGGCGAGTAATGGCTTCATCAACAGGAAGACTATGCCCGAAAAGACGCCATAAAAAACAACGATGTGCCTCGGGATACTACTATTCCAAATGAATTTTGCGGACAACAGTGAGGGGAATCACGTAACAATTCCCGGGCGGAAGAGATAGAAAGCGGCCATTAGAAGCAGATCCAACAAGGTTGATCCGGAGAAGTGGACAGAAAAATTGTGCTTTCTTTAGCTCGGTCAACAGCAGCAGCAGGAAGGATTTGCAAAGCATTGGCAGTAAGATTTGAAGAAGAATCAAAGAGATCCTTTATAGAGTCAATGTCGCAGTCGATAGGCTTATCAAGTAAACCATTGTCTAGCCAATTATCATACCACGGAGAGCACAAACCTTTGCCAACAAGCCATCGAAGATGTCTTTCTACAAGAGGCCGAACTTGAAGCATACGGTTCCAAGAGATAGACCCTCTTTGATTTGCAAGACAAGGATGAAACCTAGAGCAGTATTTCGCTTTCATAAAATTAGCCCATAGAGAATTTTGGGTCCTAAAACGCCACCAAGCACTAGCAGAATAAGCCTTAGATAAGTCGATCATAGATCGAATACCAATTCCCCCCTCCAGCACCGGCATGCAACATTTCGACCAAGAAATCCAATGAGCCTTTAATCTGCCTTCCGTTTGACCCCAAAAAAAATTTGAGAAAATCCTTTCCAAGTTTTTGAGAACAGATTTAGGCGGAGCAAGAGCAGTAAGCTGGTACGTGGTGATGGAATGGAGAACATGCTTTATCAAAGTGATACGACTTGCTGATGAAAGGAAGTTTCCCATCCAAGTGCTAATCCGATCTCGGATCTTAAGAAGAAGCGGATCAAAATAACGAACAAGTTTCCTTCCCACAAAAAGAGGACAACCTAAATAAATAATAGGAAGGCCCTTATAAGGAAATCCCAAATGAGAAGAAATAAGATTAAGTCTCGAAATATCCACCCTGGAAGATGCTGAAAAGCTACTTTTAGAAGCGTTGATGCTTTGACCCGAGCAAGCTTCATACTTATTTAAAATATCCTTATGATAATTAAGAGAGCGACGACTTCCATTACAAAAAATGATGATATCATCTGCGAAAGCCAAGTGAGATATTTTAGGGCATCCACTAACTGAGGAGAAAGCCGCACTAGATTGGCGAGAGTGGAGGGCAGTAAGAGATCGACTGAGAACCTCAGCAGCAATAATGAATAAGCCCGGAGATAAAGGGTCACCTTGTCTAAGGCCACGAGAGGAGTTAAAGAATCCCGATGGAGAACCATTGACAAGCACAGAGAACCAGTTGTTCGAAATGATGCGCCAAATCATGTCAATAAAGGTTTCACAAAAGCCAAACCGACGAAGCACTTTGATAAGAAAGAACCACGAAACTCGGTCAAAATCTTTCGCCATATCCAATTTAATCACAATATTAGAACCCGTGACTTTCTTATCTAGATGTGATATAAGCTCTTGAGCAAGAAGAATATTATCCTGAATGAGACGACCTTTAACAAAACCACTCTGATTATCTGAAATAATAACCGGCAAAATAGAAGCCATACGAGTAGACATAATCTTCGAAATAACCTTATTGCAGAAATTGCACAGACTGATAGGGCGAAAATCACTGAAACTCAAGGGATTGTCATTCTTAGGAATCATAACAATCGTAGTGCTAGACCAACTCCTGGGCAAAGAAAAACCACAAAAGAAATCCAAGATGGCAGAATAAAAATCTTGACTGATGATATCCCAACAGGAAGAATAGAAAATACCAGTGAATCCATCTGGGCCAGCAGCACTATCACCATCCATGGAAAAAACAGCGGATTTAACTTCCTCTAAAGATGGGGACCTAGAAAGGTCTTCATTCATCTCATTAGTAACCAAAGAGGGGATAATATTTAAAAGATCATTGTCGACCGTGGGAACTGCTTGAAGTTGCAACTGGAAATGGGCAACAGCTTGCTGTTTAATGACGTCAGGGGAATTAATTAAATTCCCTTGCGCATCTTGAATGGAGTGAATATGAAGTTTACGCCGAACTTGCTGGACTGAAGCGTGAAATAACTTAGTATTACCGTCCCCCTCTCGAAGCCATTTGATTCTAGCTTTTTGTTTCCAAAATTCTTCTTCCAATTTAAGATGATGCCGAAGAGAAGCCTGAGCCAAAGACATAGCTGAACGGTTCTCAGGGGAGGGATTAATCTCATAAAGAAGTTCACACTCTTTCACATCATCTTCGGCGCGTTGCGATTCTTTGAAAAATATTACCAAAGATAGTGCGGTTCCACAAAGCAAGGGCACGACGAACATTGTTTAATTTTTTCGCAAAACTAACCATCGGTCTACCTTCAATTGGCATCTGCCATGTTTCCCGAATAAGAGGAATAAAAGAATGATGCGTAGTCCATACATTCAGAAATCGAAAAGTAGAGGGGTGCTCTGTCCGATCTTTATTAATTTGAACAAGTAAAGGAGAGTGGTGCGAGCAAGTCCGAGATAAATGGTCAGCGAAGTAACGAGAAAGTGTCCGCCAGGGGAAGATTACATAAAGCTCTATCAATCCTTTGCAAGATAGATTCTTGACCTCCTTGAGAGTTCCACCACGTAAATTTTCCGCCTGAGAAGCCAATATCAATAAGACCCAAAGCTGCAATGCAAGCATGGAAGTCCAACGCCCCGTGACGATCCCAGCCTATACCACCAATTTTTTCGTCAGGCGAAAGAATAATATTGAAATCACCGCCAATCAACCATGGAACAGTATCAAACGCCGACCCAAAATCAATCGAGCAGTCCATAAATCACTCTGTCAAGAGCATTACAACTTGCATAGACACTCGTAACATGAACCGGAGCGGGCCAAGTATAATGCGACACTGGCCGTAACAAGTGGATACCATCAACAAGAACATTGCAAGTGAAAGCAGATTTAACAAATAACCAAATCGAGCGCAAGGATTAGAGTGACAAAAATTGAAACGTAACCTTCGCGCTATACGCAAAACTTGATCCGCGGCAATCATGGGTTCAAAAATAACAAGGAAAGTAATTTTATGGAGCTTGATAAGTTGCTTCAATCGGCCAACGAGGAGTCGTTACCAACCCCGCGAATATTCCAAAAAGAGCTTTACTTGATCATGAGAAAGAGAAGAGGAAGCAAGAGCCTTAGACCTTGTCATGATAGGAGAAAAACGATTCATAATCGGCCGGCGGTGTGAGGGACAATCATGCAAAGACTCAATTATTAAAGCGACGTGACGCAACATTGGACACGCAATAAAACTCGGCATTTAAAAGCCGGAATAATTTAAACTTTAAAAACGATATAACAATTAATAGCAAGTAAACCAAGTCATCGGCGAAATTACAACCGGAACCCAACACTAACAAGTCATGCCAATATATAAACACCTCAACGGCTAACATGCCGGAGAAACCACACGAATAGACAAGAGCTAAAGGAATGCTCAGCGGAAGTCTTAACAAGTGAACCAAATGCAAGCAAGCAAGGCACGGCCAACAAGTGCCGGCAAAAACTAGAAACATAAGTAGTACTATTAATCTAGTCTACAACATGTACAAGTTACTACAATTACACATTCCCAAGCGAAGTCTAAGTGACTTGCTTAACCCGACGTCCTTGCAAAAGATAAACCAAAAGTCCATGCTACCACCTCTAGATGATCAATCGCGAGCACGAGTAGACGATCAACCTCGATGAGACGGTCCTGGATGACTAGGATCTAAAACAGTAAAAGGGAGGGGGTAAGTCATAAGGACTTTGTAAGCCACCAATATGCATGACAGGATATAATGCAAGGCATACATAGCACGTATCAAGCAAGATCATGTTAGCACGTAGTTCTCATGTCGCGATGCACATTGTTTTCACATAAGTGCTTAATTAAATCACATAGGATAAGGATATGTTATAGAACCGGTGCCGCTTCGTAGTCCCTGAAATAGACAAGGTTATCACGATTATATTTGTCGGATGCACGTGTATGATGCATCGACCACGATTAGTATTATTCCAAGCACCCTTTGGTTACGACAAGGTACTCTTCTCCACTGTGATCAGTAGTGAAGGGTGTGTGCGAGTTATGGTATGGCGACCCATCACTACCATGAATCTCGCGATTCATGACTATGATGCATCGTTGACCATCGATATAATTCACGTAATGCCAGCTGGACTAATGGTATGTCAAATAGGTATTTACTTGTCATACAAATCAAGTAAGGAGCGAGTTCGACAAGAGCAAACTCGTCCGAGTCAAGTAAATGTTTACTCACGTAATAAATCAAGTAATGGAGCGAGGTCGACAAGAGCGACTCGTCCAATCAAGTAGGCATGTTACTGTTCGTCGGTTGGTTTAACCTAACCGTCTGTTTAATATCCGCAAGTGCACGGGCTATTGCAATATAGCGAGTGCAAGTACAGTCGATCCCACGAGAGACGGGGTTTACTTAGGATTTTGCTTTTGTCTTTAAATTTAAAGAATAGATTGGGAGAGATTTGAGATTGGTTTTGAAAATGGGAAGAAACATATGCAACAAATATTTTAAACGAAACTTAATGCGACAAAACATTCTCGGGATTGGAAATCATACACATAATTTGTTCATCAAATAGTCGTTGTCTTTGAAAATAAAGGTTTTCATAAAAATCAAGGATGGTATGTTAGGCCTACACTACTTCGGGTTAAGACAATAGCGTTTGTATTCTTCACTAATTATGTCCTAACGTTTGAGATTTCGTTTATGGTACTCCCGCCTGTCACAAACGGGCATTCCGGCTTATCTCTAGCTGACCATAATTAGTAAGAATCCATTAAGAACAAAAGTCAACATACTTTCCATTCAAGGAACATCCCTAGGCCGTTGAACTACTTTCGTGATCAATGGAACCTAGTTTCTTTATATGGTTCCGTCAATCGAGATTCACCGCTAGGTCCTTCTCTCAATTGACTGAATCATACAAGTTGGACGTCTCCAAAATGTAAGTCATTTAGAGATCGATATAAAGAAATTGTTTTAGATGAAGTTAAAGGACAAGACTTTCATATTTCAAGATGAACGATTTATGTATTGAGTTTCCAACCCCAAGAACAAGGGGATTACTCACTAGCCATGTAAAATTAATAAACAATAATATAAAGGATAGAGTAAGAAAGACTTATTGTGAAAATAGAAGATGAATGGCTGGAATAATACTTCGCTTTTATTGCTTGCTTTCCAAGGTGATCTTCAAGAACGAACATGAACTTCAATCCTCAAAGATTTTGGAATTCAATACAATGGGTGTTTGTGTCTAATTTCTAACAATTTCGATGAAAATCTTACATATATTTCGTGTCTTAGACTGAATATAGGAGTCTATTTATAATGGGGAGGAATCTCTTCAAGAAGGTGCCTCCAAGGGTGCCTTTAAATCTGCAGTGCAATTTGCACGGCCGAGTCAAGTAAGTTGCACGACCGTGCTCTTACGGCGCCAAATTTGAATTTGATTTTTGACATCTTGCACGGCCGCTCCACCATAAGGCGCACGGCCGCTCCGAGAGGACACGGCCACTCTTCCTTCAAGACACGGCCACTCTAAGCTTAGAGACCAAAAATTACCCAAAAATGGCTTTGTGCACGGCCGCTCCTTTTTGGCTGCACGGCCGTGCTCACTGATTTTTGGTTTTGTGAGTTTGATTTGTTTGTTGCTCTGCCATGCCTTTGCATCAAAATTTGTCTAGGCATTCTTTGATCATAAAAAGGCTCCAATAACCTGTCTAAAATGTGTAAAACATACCAAGGGCGTAAAATCTAATAAATATGAAAAATGAACTAAAATGTATTTAAAATGAGATGAAAATGGCAGTTAAACTGTGTAAAAGCATATAAAAAGTAGGGATAAATGACTATATAATAGTCACTTATCAGTTACTCTACGATATACAAGTCAAGCATAGATCAATCATGTCAAGAATTCCCAAGAACCAATTTACAATTCAATTGAACTCTAAACGTCGTAGGGATTTATTTGTAGAGTCGGTATCGTTCAATGACTCTCTAAGGCAACTCCGTCGAGTTGTTACTAAAATATTCCTAAGTAGCGGATGAATGCTATATGCAATTCATGTCTCTTTCTTATGTTCTCGATTCATATACAATTAGACTATTAAGTCATTCATGACTTTTAGTCCATCAAGATCCAAGTTCCCAATTTGTGAACCTAACATGTTCATCACTTTTGAAGTTATGAATTACAACAAGTCCAAGAACAACGTTATTCCAAATTCATCCTAGAACATTATTCATACTTGACACAAGTGCAAATTATCAATTATGAGTCATTAACCCAAAATTTACAGAAAAATTAACTCAAGGAATTTCAAGTTGTTAACATGGTGCATGTCTCCTTAAGCATGTAAATAGAAACTATCATGAGGGAGCATACTTGATATTGAGCATACAAAACAAGGGATTGGGTGCTTACCTCAAACACACAAATCACACCAACCAAAGGAGAATCAAAACCTTCCAAGTTGTTTCTCTAGTCTCAAGCAACAAAAATCGGCTTTGCATGCAAGTTTGAGTGGTTGGATATGGAGGAGATGAAAACACACAGTGGTCTCACCTTGAAACACACACGTCTCTCTCTCAATTGTTCTTAGAAAGTTTTAGGTGAAATGGGTGTAATGGAGGGTCATTTCCTGGTGTTGTGGTTGTAGGGGAGGTGTGAGTGAGCTGGCCTCTCACTTAGGGACGTGTCCCAACCCAAACAAAAGGCTTACAAGTCAACAATTATAAAAATAAAGCTTCAAGCAGGCGATCGCTCTCCCACGAAACAGCGATCATTTAACAATCGCCAACAAAGCGATCGCTTTGTTAACGTCCAGCGATCGCTTTGTACCCGGTTCTCGATAGTACATTCGTCTACAAAGCGATCGCTTTGTTCAAAACAAGGCGATCACTTTGTACCCAGTATGCACCTCACTGAGTACAAAGTCATTTTAGTCACCAAAAATCATCCCAAATCATCTTTTTGTGAATAACACAAGTAAACAAAGCTAAAACACTCAGCAGTTATAGAGTCACAATTCATTTTACTAATATGGCATTTCTATTCATGCTAACAGGACATATAACATGCAAATAATACAATTAAGAGAACTAGGGTGTCACGAGCGAAACATAACGACATGTCTTAACGAAACATAACGACATGTTTTAACGAGCGAAATATAACGACATGTCTTAACGAAACATAACGACATGTTTTAACGAGCGAAACATAACGATATGTCTTAATGAAACATAACGACATGTTTTAACTGAGCGAAACATAACGACATATCTAAACGAAACATAACGACATGTTTTAACTCAGCGAAACATAACGACATGTCTTAACGAAACACAACAACTTGTTTTAACTGAGCGAAACATAACGACATGTCTTAACGAAACATAATGACATGTTTTAACTAAGCGAAACATAACGATATATCTTAACGAAACACAACGACGTGTTTTAACTGAGCGAAACATAACGACATGTCTTAACGTAACATAACGACGTGTTTTAACTGAGCGAAACATAACGACATGTCTTAACGAAACACAACGACATGTTTTAACTCAGCGAAACATAACGATATGTCTTAACGAAACATAACGACATGTTTTAACTGAGCGAAACATAACGACATGTCTTAACGAAACATAACGACATGTTTTAACTGAGCGAAACATAACGATATGTCTTAACGAAACATAACGGCATGTTTTAACTCAGCGAAACATAACGACATGTCTTAACGAAACATAACGATATGTTTTAACTGAGCGAAACATAACGACATGTCTTAACGAAACACAACGACATGTTTTAACTGAGAGAAACATAACGATATGTCTTAACGAAACACAACGACATGTTTTAAATCACCGAAACATAACGACATGTCTTAACGACATATAACGACATGTTTTAACTGAGCGAAACATAACGACATGTCTTAACGAAACATAACGACATGTTTTAACTGAGCGAAACATAATGATATGTCTTAACGAAACATAACGACATGTTTTAACTGAGCGAAACATAACGACATGTCTTAACGAAACATAACGACATGTTTTAACAGTGCGAAACATAACGATATGTCTTAACGAAACATAACGACATGTTTTAACTGAGCGAACATAACGACATGTTTTAACTGAACGAAACATAACGACATGTCTTAATGAAACACAACGACATGTTTTAACTCAGCAAAACTTAACGATATGTCTTAACGAAACATAACGACATGTTTTAACTGAGCGAAACATAACGACATGTTTTAACTGAGCGAAACATAACGATATATCTTAACGAAACATAACGACATGTTTTAACTGAGCGAAACATAACGACATGTTTTAACGAAACACAACGACATATTTTAACTGAGCGAAACATAACGATATGTCTTAACGAAACACAACGACATGTTTTAACTCACCGAAACATAACGACATGTCTTAACGAAACATAACGACATGTTTTAACTGAGCGAAACATAACGACATGTCTTAACGAAATATAATGACATGTTTTAACTGAGCGAAACATAACAATATGTCTTAACGAAACATAACCACATGTTTTAACTGAGCGAAACATAACGACATGTCTTAACGAAACATAACGACATGTTTTAACTGAGCGAAACATAACGATATGTTTTAACTGAGCGAAACATAACGACATGTCTTAACGAAACACAATGACATGTTTTAACTCAGCGAAACATAACGATATGTCTTAACGAAACACAACCACATGTTGTGCATGTGGCCATAAGTGCCCTTAACCCAAACGCTCGAGGCATTTCAGAGGCATTTCATGTCATTTGACTTTCTTTTCTTTCATTATCACTGCTTGACTGAGAGATTGAAGAATTGAATTGAAGAACGAGGGAGAGATTGAAGTACGACTCAAAATTCAAGGTATGCAAAATTGATTTAATGTTTTGAAATTAGGGCTTTTGTTCAATTAAAATTTCAAATTATGATTATTCTTTACAATCCCTAATTTGTGATGTAAAATTAGTGGTTTGATGTCAAGAAATTAGGGTTTTTTTTTTTTTTTTCTGTCATAGTAGATTTTGAAGCAGCATGAACCACTCGTTGTGCAAAGAGACCAAAATTGGGTTGAGAAATGTTGTAGCTGTAGATGATACGACTCCGATGGTAAAAGTTAATTACAAATAATTGTTACATTCTATTATATTATATGTATGCTAAAAATAACTCAGCTCGTGATATCGTATAGTTTTTATTAACATATTTTTTGTCGTTAAAATAGGCACCTGCAGTTACTGATGGACTAGCTGCAACTACAACGAAAGTGTGTGGAAGTGCACCCAAGAGAAGGTCACAAAGGATTGAGAAGTACGTGTGGAAGCGCAAGTGCCAAAAGAATAAAGGAGTTATCATAGTGATTAATGATTAAACGTCAATATTTTAATCTTTTTATCTGGTCGTTTAAACTTTTTATTATTTTTGGATTTACTTTTGATTTGGTCATGTCATGTAATGTGTAAACGATCATTTAAACGTTCGTTTAAACTTTTAATTTGGTCAAGTAATGTTTAAATCTTCGTTTAAACTTTGATTTGGTCATGTAATCTTTTTATTTGATCGTTTAGAAGTTTATATTGGTTTTTTAAATGCTAAATATTCTCATAAACTATCTTTTGGATTAAATAATCGTTTAAACGATCACCTTAAACATTTAAACGACAAGACTGAATTAATTTTTTGGAAATATTTTCTGAATTTTATTTGAGTTCCTTTCGACAGAAAATTAAGTTTTTGTATATTATATTATATCTTCCTTCTTTATTCTCTCTCTTGCTCTCTCCTCTCTCTCTCTCTCTCTCTCTCTCTCTCTCTCTTAAATCTTTCTTTCTTTCCCTCTCTCTCTCTCTCTCTCTATATATATATATATGTATATATATATATATATATATGTATATATATATATATATATATATATATTTGGAACAATTCATGGCTTCATCTTCAACGATTGGCTCAGCTCAACAACAAAGCAGCAAATCTCGTGATAAATTTTGTAGATGTGACTTGAGAGCTCCAGAATGGACGTCATTGACCAGAAAACACCCAGGAATGAGGTTTAATGGATGTCCAAATTACAAGGTATTCGGATTTTATTTTATCCTTTCTGTAGTAAAAGGGATTATAATATTAACGATATGTTCAATTGTCCAATTATTTGTAGGACCCCCAAAAGAATTGTGGGTACTTTGAATGGGTTGATCAGTTTCCTAAGAAAGCGATTGAGGTAATCAACGAACATAAAGATGAGGTCCATGATTTGCAAATGAAAATTTCGAAGATGGAAGTGAAGTTGTCCAAGAAAGAACTGAGAAATTTATCTCTAAATAAAGAAATTGAAAGGCTTGAGCTTGAGTTGAGAATGCTAAAAAAACAAAATGCTTGGAAGAAGATGTACATGGGAATTGTTTTTGTTTTATGTATTGTAAATGCCTATTTTGTTTATGTGCTTACAAATGATAGGAAATGTGACACCCTAGTTCTCTCAATTGTATTACTTGCATATTTTATGTCTTGTTAGCATGAATAGAAATGCCGTGTTAGTATAATAAATTGTGATTTGATGATTACTAAGTATTTTAGACTTGTTTACTTGTGTTGTTAATGCATTAGCATAGTATGAATACTTGTAATTTCTCTTAAGTGTGAAGTAATTGTTGTTAGCATTGCTACGTGTTATATAGAATGAGTTTTGATTGTGTTTCTAGCATGATTTGAAGTTAGTATCACTTTGGGATGACTTGGGTACATTGTAGTATCATTTTGAAGTGCTTAGAAGTCATTCTTACATGATCCAGACCCTATGCAGCCGCCTGATGCGAGCTTGTCAAAAGCATCAACTTTCTGGATTTCATGTGGACGCATGATGCGCCCGCATAGAACCCTATGCGACCGCATGAAGCTAGGCCTATCCCTCGCATAAACTCTCTGGTTTGTAAGCGGCCGCGCGAGGCGACCGCATGGTGCGGCCGCATAGCGTCGAATTCAGCTTTATTTGTTGACTGAATTTTAAGTGAAGTTGACCCTCCCTTGTTGATCCAATGGCTGAGATTGAAGCCTGGTTTGACTTGTTGACTGATATATATATACTTGTTACTCTTGTGAGAACATTTAGACATTTTCATTTTCTCTCCAAAGTCTTACATGGTAGCTTAGAGGTGAAGTGTGGGAGACAATAGTGTAATTGGTGTGTGTGCTTTTTATATCCTTATCCAACCACTCAAACTTACATGCAAAACCACAATTGTGTTACTTGGGACTAGAGAAACAACTTGGAAGGTCTTGATTCTCCTTTTGTTGGTTTGATTTGTGTGTTTGAGGTAAGCACCCAATCCCTTGTTTTGTATGCTCAATATCAAGTATGCTCCCTTCATGATAGTCTTAGCTTACATGCTTAAGAAGACATGCATCATGTTAATAACATGAAATTCCTTAAGTAAATTTTCTGTAAATTTTGGGTTAATGACTCATAATTGATAATTTGAACTTGTGTCATGTATGAATAATGTTCTAAGGTGAACTTGGAATAACTTTTGTTCTTGGACTTGTTGTAATTTACAACTTCAAAAATGATGAACATGTTAAGGTTCACAAATTGGGAACTTGGATCTTGATGGACTAAGAGTCATGAATGACTTAATAGTCGAATCGTATATGAATCGAGAACATAGAAAAAGGGCCATGAATTGCATATAGCTTTCATTCGCTACTTAGGAATATTTAGTAATAACTCAACTGAGTTGCTTTAGAGAGTCATTGAACAATACTGACTCTACGAATAAATCCCTACGACGTTTAGAGTTCAATTGAATTGTAAATTAGTTCTCGGGAATTCTTGACATGATTGATCTATGCTAGACTTGTATATCGTGGAGTAACATGCATACGTGATTGGACGAGTCGCTCTTGTCGACCTCGCTCCGTTATTTGATTTATTATGTGAGTAAACATCTACTTGACTCGGACGAGTTCGTTCTTGTCGAATTCGCTCCTTACTTGATTTGTATGACAAGTAAATACCTACTTGACATACCATTAGTCCAGCTGGCATTTCGTGAATTGTCTCGATGGTTAACGATGCATCATAGTCATGAATCATGAGATTCATGATGGTGATGGGTCGCCACACCATAACTCGCACACACCCTTCACTACTGATCACAGTGGAGAAGAGTACCTTGTCGTAACCAAAGGGCGCTTGGAATAATACTAACGTGGTCGATGTATCGTACACGTGCATCCGACAAATACAATCGTGATAACATTGTCTATTTCAGGGACTACGAAGGCACCGGTTCTATAACATATCCTTATCCTATGTGATTTAATTAAGCACTTATGTGAGAACAATGTGCATCGCGACATGAGAACTACGTGCTAACATGATCTTGCTTGATACGTGCTATGTATGCCTTGCATTATATCTGTCATGCATATTGGTTGTTTACAAAGTCTTTATGACTTACCCCTCCCTTTTCTTTTAGATCCTAGTCGTCCAGACCGTCATCTCGAGGTTGATCGACTACTCGTGCTCGTGACTGTTCACCTAGAGGTGGTAGCATGGACTCTTGGTTTTCTCTTTTGCAAGGACGTTGGGTTTAAGCAAGTCACTTAGACTTCGCTTGGGAATGTGTAATCATAGTAACTTGTACTTGTTGTAGACTATTTGTATAGTGCTACTTATGTCTCTTGTTATTTACCGGCACTTGTTGGCCGTGCCTTGCTTACTTGTATTTGGTTCACTTGTTAAGACTTTCGCTGAGCATCCCTTTAGTTCTTGTTTATTGATGTGGTTTCTTCGGCATGTTTAGCCGTCGAGGTGTTTATATATTGGCATGACTTGTTAGTGTTGGGTTCCGGCTGTAATTTCGCCGATGACTTGGTTTACTTGCTATTAATTGTTATATCGGTTTTAAAGTTTTAAAATATTCCGGCTTTTAATGCCGAGTTTTACCACGTCTCCAATATTGCGTCATGTCGGTTTGATAATTGAGTCTTGCACGATCGTAGTCCTTATTTGGACGGCACAACCCACGTTCCCATCTCGGGTCGGGTTGTGTCGTCCGCTGGTATCAAAGCTTTATAGGTTAGCTATCGGCCAGATAGGTTCCATGGCCTAGTTGGGTTAGTTCTTGTGTGATGTTCTAACGTCGAGTGATTTCTTATAGGTGTATCATGGTGCGTCCTAGACCAGGGGCTAGTAGCAGTGGAGCTGGCATTGGTCGAGGTAGAGGCAGGCCTGGGAGGGGTCCTGTTGAACCAGAGGCTAGGGCTCCGGATGAACCTGAAGTTGAGGTACCCCCACCTCCGAATCAGGGTGACGAGAATGCCCGTATGGCGGGCTTGTTTCGTAGGATGATGACTGTTATGACCGAGTTGGCGCAAGAGGGTCAAGAGGGAGGTGTACCACCTCCACCACCACCACCAGAACCAGAGGCGAGAGTTTCACCACCTCGTAACGAGGCACCGCCAGAACCTAGAGCTAGAAACAATGCTACCTTAGAGAGGTTCTTGAAGATGAAACCTCCATCTTTCGAGGAGAGTCGATGCTAGTAAAGCGTAGTTATGGCTGGAGGACTTGGAGAAAATCTTTGCGGCTCTAGACCGCACGGAGGAAGAAAAGGTTGTCTTAGCGTGTATAAGCTAAGAGGGGCCGCGAATCATTGGTGGAGAGTGTTGTTGGCAAGTCGGGAACTTAACCGGGTTCCAAGGATTTTGCCTAATTTTGAAAGGAGTTCAAGGCTTCCTATGTACCGTTGGTAGTAAGGAGAAAGAGGGAGAAGGAGTTCCAGATCTAGAACAGGTTCTATGACGGTGGCTCAAGATTCAGCCAAGTTCACCGAACTGTCTCGTTATTGTGCACATCTTGTACCCGATGAGCCCATGAGGTGCTCAAGTTCGTTAAGGGTCCGAAGACCGAGTATAGAAGGCTCTTGTCATTGCAGCGACGCACTATAGGGGTGCAGCTGATCGCGCCTATGAGATCGAGAGGACATAGAGGAGCACAGTGAAGCTCGTGCGCCTCACATCGTAGCCATCGCAGCTAGCCATCTCAAGTGACCTCGCAAGATTCTGAAGGGGTCTTTCGGGTAATCGGTCTGTCACCAAGGCAACCGTCGTAACGGTGGCCAATCTAAGCAACAGAGCATGGACGCCTAGGCGTACCTGGTAGTTGTGATAATCGTGTTCTTCGCAAGGCGGCAAGGCCGCGGAGCGAGCCGTTGAGTGTTCCTTTGTCACAAACCGGGCATTTGCATAATGATTGTAGGAGCGGACTTGGGAAGTGTTTGGGTTGTGGAGATACAAATCACCGAGTGAAAGACTGTCCTAAGTTTAAGACTACACACCGTGGGTTTCGCTCGCACGGGCACCAAGAGGGATAGTGATGGGCGTCCTAAGGCGCAAGCTCATGTATTTGCACTTGATCGTGGTGTTCAGTCGACCTCGCTTATTGGAGGTATTCTCTCGCTCTTCGACCATAGGGCTCGAGTTCTTATAGATCCGGGTCTTCTCATTCCTATGTTGCATCGCATTTCATTGAACATTTGTGCGTGTTACCTTCTCAATTGCCTTATGTGCTAGAAGTGTCTATACCGTGGGTGATCAATTGTTAGGGCCGAGGTAAGACTTGTGATTTGCTTGTATGTGATCGGGTCTTGCATGCGGATCTGGTAGTTTTGCCCATTTAGGATTTTGATTTGATCTTGGGTATGGATTGGTTGTGTACTTATCATGCTCTAGTTGATTGTCGTCATAAAAGAGTTACTTTTGCCTTGCCCGGTATTCCGAAGTTTGTGTTTACGGGTGATCATGCCATGAATAGTATACATATCATTTCTACTTTGCGAGCTAGAAAACTTCTGTCTCAAGGGTGCACGGGGTATATTGCTTGTGTGCTTGATACTAGCATGTCTACTGTTAATATAGAAGATGTACCGGTGGTTAATGAATTTTCGGATGTCTTTTCGACCGATTATGCATTACCTCCCGACCGAGAGTTAGAATTTTGCATTGAACTATTGCCGGGAACTTCACCAATTTCTAGGGCACCGTATAGAATGGCCCCAGCTGAGTTGAGAGAGTTGAAAGACCAATTGCAGGAACTTCTCGATAAGGAGTTCATTAAACCGAGTGTGTCTCCGTGGGGTGCACCGGTGTTATTTGTGAAGAAGAAGGATGGTAGTTTGCGGTTGTGCATTGACTATCGCCAATTGAACCAGGTTACTATTAAGAATAGGTACCCTTTACCTCACATTGATGATCTCTTCGATCAACTTCAGGGATCCGTGGTGTATTCCAAGCTAGACTTGAGGAGTGGTTATCACCGCTGAGAGTTCGGGCGAGGATGTCCCAAAGACAGCTTTTCGGACACGTTATGGTCATTATGAGTTTGTGGTGATGCCGTTTGGGTTGACAAACGCGCCTCATAGCATGGACTTGATGAATCGGGTGTTTCATGATTATTTGGATTGCTTTGTTGTGGTTTTTATCGATGATATTTTAGTGTACTCAAAGTCACGAGAGGAACATGCTAACCATTCGAGAGTAGTTCTTTCCTTGTTGCGAGAAAAGAAACTTTTTGCGAAATTTAGCAAGTGTGCATTTTGGCTTGAACAAGTATCTTTTCTTGGGCACGTTGTTTCTAGTGAGGGTATTGCTGTGGATCCTTCTAAAGTGGAAGCTGTTACTAAATGGAAGACTCCTAGAACGGTAACCGTTCGTAGTTTCTTGGGCTTAGAGGTTACTACCGTAGGTTCATTGAGGATTCTCCAAGATTGCTACTCCCATGACTAACTTGACTCAGAAAAAGTCTACTTTCATTTGGAGTGATAGGTGCGAAGCCAGTTTTCAAGAATTGAAGAAAAGATTGACCACAGCTCCTGTTTTAGCATTGCCTAGTGGATGTGATAACTTTGTGATATATAGTGACGCTTCATTAGAAGGCTTGGGTTGCGTGCTTATGCAAAACGGGAAGGTGATTGCCTATGCTTCGAAGAAGTTGTCACCATACGAACAATTACCCGACTCACGACCTTGAGTTGGCGGCAATTGTTTTCGCTTCACAAGTGGAAACATTACCTTTATGGAGCGAAGTTTGAGGTGTATACCGATCATAAGAGTTTGAAGTACCTCTTCTCGCAGAAGGAGTTGAATATGAGACAGAGGCGTTGGATGGAGAAGCTTAAGGATCACAATTTTACTATTCTTTACCATCCGGGAAAAGCAAATGTGGTTGCGGATGCCCTGAGTAGGAAGGCTTATATGTCTTGTATGATGATGAGGAATGGAAGATGCGAGGATGTCCGGAATGGAGTCCTATGTAAGTGGGCGTAGTGTTCTATTTGCTAATGTCCGTGCTACACCGCTTTATTTGGGTTGATTAAGGAGACTCAAGTTACCGATCCGAATTGAAGAAGATTATTGATAGATTAGAGAGAATGCTACACGGGGTTCGCGATGAACAGGATGGGATCTTGACATTTCAGAATAGGGTTTGTGTTCCTTCTTCTGATGAAGTGAAACGTATGGTCCTTGACGAGGCTCACAAAGCCAAGTACACGATACATCCAGGTAGTACTAAGATGTACCGTGACTTGAAGAGGCGCTTTGGTGGAATGGTATGAAGAGGAGATAGCCGAGTATGTTTCTAGATGTTTGACGTGTCGCAGAGTTAAGGCGAGCACCAAAGACTGCCGGTCTATTTCACCCACTTGAGATTCCGGAGTGGAAATGGGAACATATCACGATGGATTTTGTTACGGATTGCCGCGTACTCGTAGAGGCTTCGATGCCGTTGGGTTATTGTTGACAGGTTGACGAAGTCTTCACTTTATTCCTATTGCGATGACTTACGGTTTGAGTTAGGCGGCATTGTACATCCAGAGATTATCCTACATGGTGTTCCTGTTAGTATTGTGTCGGATAGAGATCCCGATTCACCTCGAGATTTTGGCATTCATTACAGAGGCCTTGGGTACAAAACTTAACTTGAGTACGCCTTTTCATCCCCAATGATGGACAATCGGAGAGATTGATACGTATATTAGAGGACATGCTTCGTGCTTGTGCTATGGATTTCAAGGGCGTTGGGATTCACACCTACCGTTGGCGTGAGTTTGCATACAATAACGCTTACCAATCTAGCATCAAGATGGCTCCTTATGAGGCTTTGTATGGGCGTAAGTGCCGTTCACCGATTTGGGACGAGTTGGTGAAGCTAAGTTATGGGGTTCGAAATGGTACAACAATCGGCCGAGGGTGTCAAGTTGATTAGAGAGAGATTGCGTACGGCTCGAGTAGACGAAAAGCTATCCGGATAACCGGAGACGCGATCTTGAGTTTCAAGTTGGGGATTTTGTGTTCTTGAAAATATCGCTGCGCCGTGGTACTAAGAGATTTGGTAAGAAAGGAAAACTTTCACCAAGGTATATTGGTCCGTTCGAAATTCTTGAGAGGGTTGGTTCTTTAGCTTACCGGATTGCATTGCCACCGTCTATCTCGGGTATTCATGATGTATATCACGTTTCTATGCTTCGCAAATATATGATGATGAATCACATGTTCTTGCCTATGAAGAGATTTCCTTTGAACCCGATCTTTCCTATGTTAAGAAGCGGTGAAGATTCTTGATACCAAAGAGCAAATCTTGAGGACTAAGAGGATACCACTAGCAAAAGTTTTGTGGCAAAATCATTTGTTGGAAGAAGCCACTTGGGAAACTCAGAGTGAGATGCGTGAGAAGTATCCATACCTGTTTGATTAGATGGTAAGTGAATTTAGGGACTAAATTCCTTTAAGGATGGGAGGATGTGACACCCTAGTTCTCTCAATTGTATTACTTGCATATTTTATGTCTTGTTAGCATGAATAGAAATGCCATGTTAGTATAATAAATTGTGATTTGATGATTACTAAGTATTTTAGCCTTGTTTACTTGTGTTGTTAATGCATTAGCATAGTATGAATACTTGTAATTTCTCTTAAGTGTGAAGTAATTGTTGTTAGCATTGCTACGTGTTATATAGAATGAGTTTTGATTGTGTTTCTAGCATGATTTGAAGTTAGTATCACTTTGGGATGACTTGGGTACATTGTAGTATCATTTTGAAGTGCTTAGAAGTCATTCTTACATGATCCAGACTATGCGGCCGCTTGATGCGAGCTTGTCAAAAGCATCAACTTTCGGATTTCATGCGGACGCATGATGCGCCCGCATAACCCTATGCGACCGCATGAAGCTAGGCCTATCCCTCACATAAACTCTCTGGTTTGTAAGCGGCCGCGCAGGCGACCGCATGTGGTGCGGCCGCATAGCGTAATTCACTTTATTTGTTGACCGAATTTTAAGTGAAGTTGACCCTCCCTTGTTGATCCAATGGCCGAGATTGAAGCCTGGTTTGACATGTTGACCGATATATATATACTTGTTACTCTTGTGAGAACATTTAGACATTTTCATTTCTCTCCAAAGTCTTACATGGTAGCTTAGAGGTGAAGTGTGGGAGACAATAGTGTAATTGGTGTGTGTGCTTTTTATATCCTTATCCAACCACTCAAACTTACATGCAAAACCACAATTGTGTTACTTGGGACTAGAGAAACAACTTGGAAGGTCTTGATTCTCCTTTTGTTGGTTTGATTTGTGTGTTTGAGGTAAGCACCCAATCCCTTGTTTTGTATGCTCAATATCAAGTATGCTCCTTCATGATAGTCTTAGCTTACATGCTTAAGAAGACATGCATCATGTTAATAACATGAAATTCCTTAAGTAAATTTTCTGTAAATTTTGGGTTAATGACTCATAATTGATAATTTGAACTTGTGTCATGTATGAATAATGTTCTAAGATGAACTTGGAATAACTTTTGTTCTTGGACTTGTTGTAATTTACAACTTCAAAATGATGAACATGTTAAGGTTCACAAATTGGGAACTTGGATCTTGATGGACTAAGAGTCATGAATGACTTAATAGTCGAATTGTATATGAATCGAGAACATAGAAAAAGGGCCATGAATTGCATATAGCTTTCATTCGCTACTTAGGAATATTTAGTAATAACTCAACCGAGTTGCTTTAGAGAGTCATTGAACAATACGACTCTACGAATAAATCCCTACGACGTTTAGAGTTCAATTGAATTGTAAATTAGTTCTCGGGAATTCTTGATATGATTGATCTATGCTAGACTTGTATATCGTGGAGTAACATGCATACGTGATTGGACGAGTCGCTCTTGTCGACCTCGCTCCGTTATTTGATTTATTACGTGAGTAAACATCTACTTGACTGACGAGTTTCTTGTCGAATTCGCTCCTTACTTGATTTGTATGACAAGTAAATACCTACTTGACATACCATTAGTCCAGTGGCATTTCGTGAATTGTCTCGATGGTTAACGATGCATCATAGTCATGAATCATGAGATTCATGATGGTGATGGGTCGCCACACCATAACTCGCACACACCCTTCACTACCGATCACGGTGGAGAAGAGTACCTTGTCGTAACCAAAGGGCGCTTGGAATAATACTAACGTGGTCGATGTATCGTACACGTGCATCCGACAAATACAATCGTGATAACATTGTCTATTTCGGGGACTACGGAAGTGGCACCGGTTCTATAACATATCCTTATCCTATGTGATTTAATTAAGCACTTATGTGAGAACAATGTGCATCGCGACATGAGAACTACGTGCTAACATGATCTTGCTTGATACGTGCTATGTATGCCTTGCATTATATCCTCGTCATGCATATTGGTTGTTTACAAAGTCTTTATGACTTACCCCTCCCTTTTAATTAGTTTAGAGGTCCAGACCGTCATCTCGAGGTTGATCGACTACTGTGTCGTGATCATGTCTACCTAGAGGTAGCATGGACTCTTGGTTTTCTTTTGTAAGGACGTTGGGTTTAAGCAAGTCACTTAGACTTCGCTTGGGAATGTGTAATCATAGTAACTTGTACTTGTTGTAGACTATTTGTATAGTGCTACTTATGTCTCTTGTTATTTACCGGCACTTGTGCCGTGCCTTGCTTACTTGTATTTGGTTCACTTGTTAAGACTTCCGCTGAGCATCCCTTTAGTTCTTGTTTATTGATATGGTTTCTCCGGCATGTTTAGCCGTCGAGGTGTTTATATATTGGCATGACTTGTTAGTGTTGGGTTCCAGTTGTAATTTCACGATGACTTGGTTTACTTGCTATTAATTGTTATATCGGTTTTAAAGTTTTAAAATATTTCGGCTTTTTAATGCCGAGTTTTACCACGCTCCAATATTGCGTCATGTCGGTTTTGATAATTGAGTCTTGCACGATCGTAGTCCTTATTTGGACGGCACAACCCGCGTTCCCATCTCGGGTCGGGGTTGGGTCGTCACAGAGGACGTTGATGTTGCCATAACGAAATGTGGTTTAAACGAAATGTTAGTTGTTGCCTTATTTATGTCATTATTATTAACCTAAACATTATTATTACTAGAATAGCTTGATTCTTCAACCTCGCCTTCTTTGGGACACGTTGAAGCCTTGTTTTTTCAAATGTACGTTTAAACGGATACCTTGACGTTTAAACGGATACCTTTACGTTTACATTTAAATGACAAGTCGTTTAAACGTTTGTTTACCAAAACGGTATAAGTTTAAACGTTTATTATGTATTATGTTCTGAGTTTTTTTAAGCAATTACAACATATACATATAGTTATATCTAATCTATATTTGCATGTAGCCGTTTAACATCCATCCAAATAAATAATATTCAACAAAGCTTATATTTTTATAATTTTATATATTATAAAGTCAAATAACAGAAGAAGTACAAAAAATAGAAAAAAAGAGAAAAATAACCTATACATCATTACTAGAATAGCTTGATTCTTCAATCTCAATAACGTATAGACTCCTTTGCTTGAAGAAATGCATCATACATTTTTAACAGGGAGTTGGGTGCACAATACACTTACGGATCGCATCTTCACCAAACCAATCGATCAATCGTTTCATCAATTCAACTACTTCGCCGTATTGCATTACGCACTCTCCATGTTGTTGTTGTTTGGCGTAGAATCGGCCATAAAAATATCGTGATGAGGGAATAATATTTTAGAAAATGAATATTAGAGAATCGCTTGTAAACGACTACAACATCTCGAATTTATAATATACATGGAGTATGAACACTTTTTGGGAATCTCAACAGACAATGGCCATGTTTTTTAAATGTACGTTTAAATGGACACATTTACGTTTAAACGACGATTCGTTTAAACGTTTAAACGTAATAAACGTTTAAACAATTATTACGTTTAAACGACAATTCATTAAATGTTTACTGAACTGTTATTAGTGTCAATGAAATTGCGTTTTCATATTTTACAATTATTAATTTAAAAAGGTACATCTTGTCAACTAGTTCGTGCAAACATCAACTTTTTATATTTTAAAAGCAGTTCATGAACCTTCTTTACAAAGATCTTCTAAACAGTCTTTTGGGAATCTCATCGCCAGTTTTTTAAATGTACGTTTAAACGGCCACTTTTACGGTTAAACGACAAATCGTTTAAACGTTTAAACGTAATAAATGGACGTTTAAACGACAATTCGTTCAATGTTTACTGAACTGTTATTAGTGTCAATTTTTACAATTTTTTTTAAAAAGGTTGATACGCTTTGTAAACTAGGTCTGGCATGCAAACATCAACTTTTTATATTTTCAAAATGCAGGTTCTTGTAAGTTGTACCGTCTTCTTTTCAAAGATCTTCTAAACAGTCTTTTTTGGGAATCTAAACAGCCAGGTTTTTTAAATGTACCGCTTTGTAAACCTTCTCCTTTTTCAAAGATCTTCTAAATGTTTTTGGGAATCTCAATGTGTTTTTTAAATGTACGTTTAAACGAACACCTTTACGGTTAAACAACAAAAATATCTATTTAAGGAACTTAACTCTCATTCAAAGCCTTACACTACATTCCTTCCAAATCCCTTAAGATAACCTAAATGTCCTGGCTCGTCCTGCGTAAATATTCTTGCTTCCCATGGCATTATGTCAAATGGACATATGACAGCTCAAGATCTGCCCGCCCAGAACGCAAGAAGTATCTTATGGAGACCTCAAGAGCGCAAAAAGTATCTTGTGAGCCATCATGACTTCCGTCATCACCAGCTGATGATGGGATGAAGGACATGTGGACGACGCCTTCTTGGCCGTCGCCACAACACCACACTCTTCACGTGAAATGCGATCATAGAGTAAAAGGGTCAACAATCAATGAATAGAAGGGGGGAAGACCAAAGATCTAGGATCTAATTCCTCATGTAATTCACCCTTATTTTAAGCAATTACAACATATAGTTTTTCGATGTTTAAACGAACACTTTTACGTTTAAACGACAAATTGTTATTATGTATTCTGTCCTGAGTTATTTTTTGTTTAAACGGTATAAGTTTAAACGTTTATTATGTATTCTGTTCCGAGTTATTTTTTGTTTAAATGGTATAAGTTCAAACGTTTATTATGTATTCTGTTCTGAGTTATTTTAAGCAATTACAACATATATAGTTTTGTCGAACCTATATTTTCATATAGCCGATGTTACATCCATCCAAATAAAGCCAAATAACATAAATGGGTAAATAAATATTCAACAAAGCTTATAATTTTATATATTATAAAGTCAAATAACAGAAATGCATCATACGAGGTCAAAAGAAGTACCAAAAAAAAAACGAAAATAACCTAAACATTATTATTGTTATTGACACTTGAATAAGTGGATCCTTCACGGTCAAAAGCAGTATGGCTCGCCTTTGCATCATTCAATGCATCATTCATTTTGAACAGGAGTTGGGTGCAGAAATGGGTAAGTGGGCATATCTTCATCGAATGACGGTATCAATCTTTTGATCAATTCAACAGCCTTCACAATGAATTGCATCATGTTCTTTCTTCATTTGACTGAGTAAGCATCCATGTTATTCCCGTTGTTTGTTGTTTGGTGTAGTATTGGCTATGGAAATAGTGTCGTGATGTATTCTAGTGAAAATGAATGGTTGATATTAATGGGTTGTTTGAATTTATATTGAAATTCCTACCATACGAATCTCCTTTGGGCTTTGGGATTACACTTTGGGAAACTGGGAAATAAATGAGCATATTAAACACATATTTTAAAAACTAACCGTTAAACCGATAGAATAAACGAGTAGATTAAACGGTTATTTTTAAACTATTCCACTTAAATGGATAAATCAAAGAGAAGATTAAACGGCTATTTTACACTAACCGTAAAATTGTTTAACGTAACGTTTAAACGATCGTTTAATCGTTTAAACGATTAGTTTATATATATCGTTTAAACAATTTAAATTATTCCACTTAAACGGATAAATCAAAGAGAAGAAACGGCTATTTTACACTAACCGTAAAATAGTTTAACGTAACGTTTAAACGATTGTTTAATGTTTAAACGATTCGTTTATATAAATCGTTTAATCGTTTAAACGATTCGTTTAAATTACTTGTTCATTTCAAGAGACATATCAAGATCCCAAAAACGTAACATAATATATTAACTATAAACAACTAACTACGGATCTAATTATAAACAAATGATATTACAGT